>BQMF02000402.1:0-402993 GCA_027922465.2 Turritopsis dohrnii
CTGTAGCTTCATCCCCGTTTAAAATGCTAATCAGACAGACTCTTATTCAAAACTTGTGTCGCCTATTTAATCACAACTAATTAACAGCCATCTGTATTAGCGGGATTCGGAAAAATCATGTTTCGTTTGCACGAACCTATTTTTCTATAGATTTGTAGGGAATTGTATACAACTTAGTAGAGTTGTTCGTGAATTTTTCCCTACAAAGTCATTAGAAACTTCACATCAACAATTTAAATAAGCGTGCAAAGTAATGATGTTTCTTTTGATACAACAAAAGGCTTTAAATCTCTGAAGGACCGTTTTAGTAGAACAGTTTCAAAATAATTCTCACAAGTAATTGATTTTTTTCGTGTAACAGGCTCGTCGAGTTTACGAATCTCCCTAATCTCAGAAGTTTGTATAAACATTCTAAAATATTTGTATTATTTACAGCTTTGTCCTCATATGGAAAAGTTTATCTCAGTACTTAACAGTACTTAATTATACAAGTTTCCATTCTACTTAGTAAATGGTGTAGTTCCGCTCGAATGGTTATTGTTATGTTACTAGAACATTCAAAAATGACTACAAAAAATTAACCCTAGCAAGATTTTTGGTTTATGGTATGGCACAAAATTTCAGTAGGTTCTCAAATGTTTAAAGATTGTTTATCACCGAAAACTTTCGTTAAAATTTGTCAGAGGAGTCTGGAAATACCAAAGTTAATTTAAATTTACAACTTTGTATTTGTATTTGAAATACAAATCAAGAGCTATATATCGTCAGTTTGGTTTTCATTCAAGCTTCATAAAAACTCTGTTAACATCCATTAGTCCTTTTAATATAGAGTAATAATCATGAATTATTCAGGAATACTGTTCCTTGAAACAAAAAATTTATTTCACAAGAGGTCAGCAAAAATGGCCGAGACATGTCTGAATGGCCAGTGGTGGATAGAACAGAGAGAAATAATTCAGCTTAATGTTGAACTACCTGAAGTTTTCATTACAATTAACAGTTTGATTGGTGTTGTTGGAGGTATTGGGAATTTATTGATTATTTTGCTATACTGCGGTAAAAAACATTCAAAAGATAGCAGTAAAACATTTATTATCCTCCTTGCCGTCTGTGATTTGATAACTTCAACTGTATTGCCAACTATCAACATAGAGTATATCTTTTTCCGTAAATGGAGATTTGGATCGACGATGTGTCTTGTATCACCAATATTCCTAATATCCACTTACGTGGCATCCACATGGTGTTTAATGGTGATTGCCTTTGACAGACTGCGGTAAGAAATTCATAGTTTCTCACAACTATAAACTACAAACGTTTGTAGACCATTTTGACACTTATTTGTTTATAGGGTGATAAAGAACCCTTTCAACAAAGGTCTGTCGACATCAAAAAAGGTGGTCGCTATTGTAATAGTGGTATTTGGATCAATTGGTTGTGCAATTCCGTCTGTTTTGAGTACTGAAATCTATAAAGATTCATGTGTGCAACTGTTTTGCAACCTCAAAAATCATAGTATTTATTATACATTTCTTTGTATAATGGGACTTTGGTTGCCTGAAACAGTCATGGCTATTTGCTACTTGGATATGTTTCCAAAGAATTAAGCAATCAAGTATAGGTTTGACTCAAGTGCAAGAATCGATTCGACTAAAAAGAAACGAAAAAATATTAAAGGTTTTTGTACGCATTGTAGTTGTATTTTCCTGCGTCACAACTCCGTACTATATGTTTATGCTGATAATCGTTCATCTCATGGCGTATGAAATTGATTATTATTACAAACATGTGGAGGTTTTATTCAAGTGTCAATATTGTTTATTTTTGCTGGCGTTAACAAATTCATGTGTCAACTGTTTTATCTATGCTAAATTGCAGATTTACATCAGAAAGGCTCTTCGCTGGTTCGGTCAAAAATTTCGTTCAAGTAGTTAATGTGCATTTTGTGCACAAGAAATAAATAAATTTTACTTACGGATAAATGGAAAAATTAACGACCAGTGCGCTTGTTAAACCACACTTGCCAGGTGCTTATTAACTGTGGTACTCAAAAGATAAATGGATTGCGACTGTTTTACAAAATGTATTGCAAAAGAACATAATCAGAATTCCAATTAGAATTCGCATGCAGTAACCATGTAAATTTACCCTAATTAAATAAATTAATGTTTTAATGTTTTATCGCATGTTTCAAACATACGCCCCCATGAAAAATACTTAATATCAACTTCTCCCGTGGTAATCTTGCACGTTATTTGGTAGAGGGGCCCCATTGTGTCATTGAAAACATTTCTTTGGTGCGGCAAACGCTTTTCATTTTTCTGTTGAGATGTTATAAATGATCATATCTCTTATTAAATTCTAGTAGTTCCATGACATACCCCGTGAATTATTAAATAAGGCATACTGCCTAATTTGTCATTTCCATTCCCTTGCCAAACAGAGTCAAATTCTCATAAGAAATGACTCTTGAATTGTAAATCTGATCACATGGTTGGTTGAAATTTGATTGACTTTTTATAATTATATTACTATATATATTTAACGACCGAATTATGTAGTTTGTATTGCATTCTTCTGAGAATGAAAACTTTTTATTTTTCAATCTTTAACAACATCATTCAGCAACATTAAAAAGATTATCTGTTTTCGACATTAGATATTTTAACCACACTGAGTCCGATTAATGCCTTTACTTTAACTATAAATTTGGTAATCTCCACATGCGACGTTTCGTGTACAGATGTACAGCTGAAATTTTCACTGTATCTAGCTTTTAATACGTAAAATATTCATAGCATGTATATTTGTTGGATTTTGATATGCTATGTATAAACTGAAGCGACCATCCTGTGTTACATAAATAAATAAATAATCGGTACAATTCCTTGCAGGAAATGCCTTAGTTGTAAAAGTTTTCATTAGTGTTTGAATTTTGATTTTCACAGACAAAAGTTTCTTTGGTGGATATATTAAAGACTGCAAGAATGTAAGCTGGCGTGGACCTGAAGCAAAAGGAAATGCTTCTCACATTTCAGGAAATGTTTATAACAGACCCTTGTACAAGCTATTTTAAGCTTTTCAAATCTATTGAACTATTTAATAGCCACATGTATTACAGATCTTTCGAATAAACATCTTTTAAAAAGTTCATCAAGGATATTGATTTATCTAATATAAGTACTTCAAAAACTAATTTTCAAATTTTGAACGGCACGTTTTTAAAAGGAAAATAATAAATATAAAAAGCAAATAGAAATGTTCGTAACGCTGACATTTCAATTGTAATATTAATAATTATGTTGAGCCGTTTTCTGTTGAGAAGAAGTGCTATGGCGGAAAATGACTTGGAAGGTGGTTGGCTAAAAAAGCAGATAGAAATTTTCAAAACTAAAGATCCTATTGTCTTGGTTTATGCTGTTATTTACTGTGTAATTGGACTCATTGGTATTACTGGCAATCTGTTCATTGTATTACTTCTAAGACGCAAACAGTATTCAAATGATAGCAGTAAAATTTTCATGATTATGCTTGCGACCTGCGATCTAATTACATCAATAGCAATACCATTTATCAACATGCAATTTGTGTTCTTCACTAAATGGATGTTAGGAAAAGCAATGTGCTATGCATCATCAGTTTTTACCACATCTTCTTATGTAGCATCAACGTGGTGCCTAATGTTGATTGCCATCGATAGACTAAGGTAACAAATGAAATCTTAATCGTGCTGTAAATTCCCTTGATATTATTCATAACTTGACATTTTTTAAAGGGTTATAAAAGATCCATTTAACAAGGACTTGTCAATAAAAGTGAAAGTTGCAGCCATTCTAGTGGTGATGATTGTTTCATTTGGTTGTGCTGTTCCGACCATGTTAATATCCAAAATTGATAATGGCATCTGTGATCTACAATGGAGTAGTTTCCTTTACCATAAAGTTTATTATACCTGTATCTACTTAACATGCGTTTTGTTGCCTGAAACAGTAATGGTTGTTTGTTACTGGCTGTGTTTTCAAACAATTAGAAAATCTGGAGCAGGTCTGAGTCAAGTGCAAGAACTGGTTCGATTGAAAAGAAACAAAAAGATATCAAAGATGTTCGTATGCATCGTTATTGTATTTTTCATCGTTACAACTCCATACTTTATCATGAAATTAGTCATTGCTCATCTAATGGTCCATAACATTGATTTTTATGACAAACATTTGAACTTCTTATTCAAGTTTCAGTACAGCTTGTTCCTTTTGGCATCAACAAACTCTTGCATCAACTGCTTTGCCTATGCAAAATTACATGTGACCCTTATAAAGAAGTTGAGAGGACTTCTACAAAATATTCGGGAGATTACATCAAATATGAGATCGTCAAACACGACATGAATCGAATTGGAGTTGTCAATTAAAATAAGTTAGATGTTGATCGAAATCTATTTTAAAAAATATTTCAATTTCACTGGAAATGATTTTTATATAATTTATGTTAAATCGATCAAAATGATTGAGTTTTCAGTTCAAAAAATACCAATTTGTATAATGCGATTAAAATGTGGAAACTATGTAAAACAAGAGCCAGATGACGCAAAACGGTAGCAGCAAATTTACTTGTCACACAAACGCTTTCGAAATTTTACTTAAAGTTCTAAAAAATTCTTTAATCCTTGTTTTCTGAAGTATCTCACTGGTGGAAAACAGGCATTAACGATCAGTTTCATTAAAATGATTAGTTAGTGTAAATAGGGTCTAAATTTATTAAAAGACAAAAGAATTATACATGCGTGAGCTGTGTAACGTATGTTTTTTTTATAAGAAATTTTTTCATAAGAGCTTATGTAGAAAAAAAAAGTTTGTTTTTAATAATAATTTTATGAAACGAAAAATGAATTCCAACAAATAACTGCCTTCTTGAACTAGATCTTTGAAATCCTTAATGCACAAAGACAGTGAGTAGTAGCTAACAAACGAAGTAATAACAAATTTTGAACTGATAATCTTTACCAACAAGAAAAGCAATACCTTATCGGGGAAAAAAATGTCGGGGAAAAGTGACGAAATTTTTGGTGAGTGACGAAACTTTTCCCCGTTGAAATTTTCCCCCGATATTTTTTTCCCCGACCAATAGTTTTCCCCGATATTTTTTCCCCCGACCAAAAGTTTTCCCCGATATTTTTCCCCGGCCATTAGTTTTCCCCGATTTTTCCCTGAACGCCCCCCCTACTTTCTTGACAAAAAAATTAAATCAAATTTTTTTTGAAAATTCTCCAGGAAGGCAGTTTAGATTACAAAATAAAAAGTTGCAGACGAAATTAGTAAAGGAATTGCAAAATAAAATAACGAGCAATGATATGAACGCAACAATAACTTTATTGAAATAACATCCGAAAACAGTACAAAAATATAAACACATCGAAAAATTAGTACATGTAATCGCATGGTGATTAACGTCCTTTGTCCTTTGGACTCGTGAAATTTCAAACTGAATCTGATGAATGGGTTTGTGAAGAGCCTATACGATTGGAATTATACTGGAGTGAAAAATGGCAAAGATAATGAAGAGGAGGAGAATGACTCCGACTTAGAATTCGAAATTCAAACTGTTCAAACAAACCATGATGACAAAAAAGCGGAAGACAATGGTATAATTGTTTTGGATTAGATATTTACAATAATAGATTATATAACAGTTTATAATTGAACAAAAAAGATATGAAAACGTCTATAAAAACCGTTCTATTTTTGTTAAAACCAGTTTTGTGGTATGCGCTCCTCCATCCTCGATTTTTTCAATCAATGAATAGTTACAATTTCGTCGGGGAAAAGTGACGAAATTTTCGCAAATGACGAAACTTTAACCCGATGAAACTTTTCTCCTTGAAAATTTCGTCGGGGAAAAGTGACGAAATTATCTCAAGAGACGAAACTTTTCCCCGACGAAACTTTTCCCCGACATTTTTTTCCCCGATAATGTATATGAAGTATTTTTCAGTTAGCGTAATGAACTAAAAATCCCATTTTCTTGTATGCCTATTTGATTAATACTCATTTATTTATTAATTAAGGTATGAAAGATAATGTACTTTTAAATATTTGTTATGTAAAAGCTTCCAAAATTCGAAGGCTGCGTTCCTTCATTAGAACTTACATTGTGTTATTAGTGGAATTGCAGACTCTAAATCGCAGGCTATCTGCCATTTCGGCCGGAGGAGGAGGAGGAGTAGTAGTCCAAGGGTGTTTTAATACGGTATTCGCTTTCCCTGCTACCGTAAAAAGTTATTAAAAATGTAATAATATATATACATCTCAAAGTCTCAACGAACAGGTTAGAAAGATCGGGATTACAAGATTCATAGCGGACTGATGGATGCTGACAGGATCAGGTTCCCGTTTGAGATGACGAGAATCAACTGAAAAAGTATATCTAAAAGTTCTTTGTTGATCATTTAAGTTATAATCTTTGTGGATTATTTCTATTCGGATGAAAAAAAGATGGGTTAAGCACAGTTGTGTCCGTTTTGACTTTTCGCAACAGTAGCTTCCAAACACGCCATTCAGAATTTTCTTTATGGTCACTGCAATTAATTCATTGTCTGTCATTTCTGTGTTTAGATATCATAAAAAGGGAAAATTGGGTGTCCCATCACTCTTTTGGATATTTTCTTTTTGTTCTATTTGGGAGATTCGTAAACTCGACAAGCCTGTTACACGAAAAAAACAATTACTTGTGAGAATTTTACTAAAACGGTACTTCAGAGATTTAGAGCCTTTTGTTGTATCAAAAGAAACAACATTACTTTGCACGCTTATTTCAAGTGTTGATATGAAGTTTCTAATGACTTTGGTAGGGAAAAATTCACGAACAACTCTACTAAGTTGTATACCCTACAATCTATAGAAAAATAGTTTCGTGTAAACGAAACGTGATTTTTCCGAATCCCGCTAATAGCTCATTTTTGGCAAAATTTTCGATTAATAATTTTACATGTATCTTCGAAGGTTTGCCATTGGTAAAAGGTTTAAAACAAAATTCAATACAACAAAAAATTATCAATGCTGCGTATGATTTGAATGAGAAGATGATTTAAATAAAAATCGAAAAGCTTCTGCTAGGAAAAACTTGTTGTATTAATTTTGTTTTAAATGATTTTACAAGAGATTCCCTCTTTTCCTGAAATTGCAGATTCATAAAATATAAGGTAGAGAAAATGGGCTGTGTATATTTTAAAAAAACCCAGAGTTTCCTGTAGTGTTGACCATTAAAGTATTCGTAAAATCTAACTAAAGTTTTCAACATATTCAAAATCAACCCAATATATTGAGTAAACAGTGTGTACAGGAAAAAACCCAAGAACTGCATTACTTTTACATGGAAGACGAAATAGATTTTATACATCTGTTTAATGAAAATCTCAGCTTTTCTGTCATTATGTTCTATTTCTATTTTATTGAAAAGTGTCTCACGGTTTTTTAATAAAAAATAGAAAATTGAGCTGATAAGAAATCTTTAAGGTGTTCCTCGAAGATAACGGAAATTAAAGGAATCGTTTTTTGATTAAAATTTCTTCTTGGTGAGGTAGAACAGTCATCTAGTGTTTGCTGGATATCTGTAGAATCTTTCAAATGGTACTTTCTTTTGAACTATAGTTTACTATGGATTTTCTGATAACTTTTTTTAGATTAATATTCATACTATATGCCAATCATAAACATAGACCAGAAATAAACTCAAACCGGTTTGAAAATGACAATATGTTTCTAGCGTCAGGCAAAAATTATTTTTCTGTGCGCTTTTCGTTCTTTTTCTATAAATGGTGGAAAGCTGCTTTAAAGAATTCACATTACGCTCTACCAAACGAACTTATCATTATAAAAAGTTGCCCCATTAGACCTTAGATTCAAAAACCTTTCTATCAGTCCTATGAATTGCAACAGTTTTAGAACCAAAATTTTTGTTTCAATAACCATGTTATGAGCATTGATTGCACAACATTTAGTCTTTTGATTACCAGGGGTAACAATAAGGTTAATTTTACATTTGGATTATTGTAGTTCATCGCCACGAGAAGGGAAAGTTCTTTTCGAACCACAGGGTGTCATAATGATCAAATCTGGTACGTTATTCTTCCATTTTTTCCACGCATTCCCTGTGTTACTACAACACGTACCATTGAAGGTAATATTCAGCTGAAGCGGGAACGCTAAATGGAAAAACGTACAGTTTACAACGTAAACCCAGTTAAACACAATCGAAAGATTATAGACGTGAGCGAGATTGTAGATTAGTAAAACACTGATAATGAATTTCGAGAATTGAAAAGTTTATTCTACCATTTTTGATATAACATAAACTTGTCGTTTGTAATCCTTGAGTATGTTAGTTTGATTTTCATTATGGTATTCATCGGAAAATGATGGCCATTGTATTACATAGGAAAATCTGCAAAGTTTGAAAACAGTACATTAAAATGGTGTGGTTTGGTTATTGCACGAAAATTTTGATTGAAAATTAAAAATATTTGTTCATTCCATAATGTCATGATGAGGCTAGTTATGATTTTGAATAGGTTTCATGTTACCCAAAGAAATAAAACAAACAGAAATGTTGGTGTTTAGATTCTTTTCCTGTTGAATATTAATTGATCGTCACAACACATCTTCTTCTTTTCATTTTTAGTGGGTATGGCAGAGAATGGTCTCAATGATTCTTGGAAGGAAAATCGAACATTCCAGAATAAAAATTCAACATTCAACAGTGACTTAAGTATCTTCAACGATGACATTATCATTCTTTGTATTGTAATTTATTGTCTGATTGCAATTGTTGGAATTACTGGCAATCTGTCAATTATCTTGCTTTTACGAGGCAAAAACCATTCTGATAGTAGTAAGCTTTTCATCATCCTACTTGCCATTTGCGACCTAATTTCATCTTCAACATTGCCCTTTTTTAATACACAATTCATGTTCTTTTGGAAATGGAGATTGAGCAAGGAAATATGTTTTGCATCATCCGTATTTGCGACATCTTCATACGTTGCATCTACGTGGTGTTTGATGTTAATAGCTTTGGATAGACTTCGGTAAGAAATTTATATCATTTTGTACTTTTGTGCTCCATCGTATCACGTCTTTAAATTATAAGCAAATTCGTAACAAGTCAGGTTTTAACTCAAATATTTTAAATCACTTAAAGTTTACCGTCATCTTTTATTTTTTAGAGTCATAAAAAATCCGTTTAGCAAAGATTTATCAACTACAAAAAAGGTTTTGTCAGTTCTTACAGTGATAATTGCATCAATTGCTTTTCCTGTTCCATCTTTTTTCTTTACGAGTGTCAACCATGGTATGTGTGTAAACAAATGGGACAAGTTGTCGTACCAGAGCATTCATTTCACTATAATTTATTTCGTTAGTGTTCTGTTGCCGGAAACAGTGATGGTTGTTTGTTACTGCCTGTGTTTTCAAAGAATCAGGAAATCTGGAGAAGGCTTGTGTCAAGTGCAAGAGCTGATTCGATTGGAAAGAAACAAAAAGATACTGAGAATGTTTATATTCATTGTAGTTGCATTCGCATTGCTTACAACCCCATTCTTTGTTATGTTGTTGGTGGTTCTCAATTTAATGGCCTATGATTTTGATTATTACAAAAAAAATTTGGATCACGTGGGTTATTTTAAATGGATATTTGGACTGTTTCTGCTGGCTTCAACAAACTCATGTGTTAATTGCTTTATATACGCTAAATTACATTCAACTGTTAGATGTAAATTAAGGCGGTTTTTAGAACGAATGAGATCGTTGTTGATGCCAACATCGTGAAGATATTTTAAGGGATAATGATTGAAGATTCCAATTTTGACATCGATTTTCACTGTTTTCAGTGAATTTAATGACGCTGTTTTCGTAACATAATGTAATGGAGTACTCTTTATGTTAATTTTCACTTTTGGACTATTATAAACAATGTCACAAGGGAACCGAAAATTTCTGCATTATGGTAAGTTAAAAAAATCTACAAATAATTTGAATAGATATTTGCTTAACCGTTCAGTTTTTTATATTAGTCAATTTAAAAGCCAAAACACCTTCATTGCAAGAATGCGGCTATTTTAGATGGAAAGTCCGTTTTTATTAAGAAAGCCAATATTTATCAACAAACAGTTCAATTATGAGAAACTATTGATTAACAGTCGGAAATTTATTTTTAAAAATAGAAACTTAGGCGCCTTCATATTTCTATTCATTAACATGTTCTTTCCATTATATCTTCGCCGATGATGATTTTTTTAGAGATAATTAAGAATCATCTCACAATTGGTCCACGCTACTACCGTGGCTGATTTGGACAATTTACTTTTACTTTTTAATAAAAGACGCGGCCGCGTGTTTCAAATACGCGGTCGCGCTCTTTAATATGCGGCCACGCCTTTAAACACGCGGCCACGCCCTTTTCGCTAAACACGCGGCCGCGCATTTTGAAGCAAACACGCGGCCGCGCTCTTTACAATATCTGGTCTGTAAAACAACCATTTTGGCAGGATACGCTGAACTGGTATCTTTTACTGGTCCTCACAATATTAGCTGCAATTGTGTGCCTTGAAATGTTAAGTACGCGGCCGCACAATTAAAGTATGCGGCCGCATATTTGAAGGACGCGGCCGCGTGTTTCAATTGTGCGGCCGCGCATTTTGAGTTCACGTTAGTTTCATGATATGTTAGCACAGATTCAAAACAAACGAGCAATAAACAACATGGCTGGCAACAACGTGATGCTTCCTGACTTGAGTAAATTTACCAAGGTAAACAGTTTGTATAGTTTGTAATATACTATATATATGAAGTTTCTTTTTATCATAATATTAAATCGTCTTGAACACGTTTATTTGATTTAACGACTTTATATTGCTGTAGACTGTAGACTGTAGACTGTAGACTGTACTTTACATCCCAAAGGCGCATATTTCTACTAATATTGTGAGGACCAGTAAAAGATACCAGTTCAGCGTATCTTGCCAAAATGGTTGTTTTACAGACCAGATATTGTAAAGAACGCGGCCGCGTGTTTGCTTCAAAATGCGCGGCCGCGTGTTTAGCAAAAAGGGCGCGGCCGCGTGTTTAAAGGCGCGGCAGCATATTAAAGAGCGCGGCCGCGTATTTGAAACACGCAGCCGCGTCTTTTATTAAAAAGTAAAAGTAAATTGCCCAAATCAGCCATGGTACGCTACAGTGCTAAGCGGTCATCTAAATAAAATTTTAAAATGCACGTGTTCAGATAAATTTCTCAGAAATGAAACTGAGGCTTACTCTGCTGGCACTCAACCCAAACCCAATTTTTTTTGTCCAGATTGGGGAAAATGCTAAATTCACGGTGCTGTACTGTAATACAATTGATAACCAAGGACTATGGAAAAGAAATATCGTAGTGTTGGACTCTTCCATTTTATTTGACTAACCTTGAATACACCTGTGACACCGGGAGAATCTCTACAATAATTCCTACCTTCATTGTATTAATGCAAATTTAAATGAATGGCGATGACTAACCGATGTTGGTCGAAGTTCTTCTGTATTTATATTTTATATTTTATCATACTTTGAAATAAACTCCAATATAAAGCTTCTTATCTTTATTTTCAAACTGATTGCCCAGTCTAACCTATTCAAGAGTACGTCATATTTTTCCGTAGTGTTCTGAAATAATTCTGTGTGTTTACTTAATTGTTAGTGTCAAGTCTAAGAATTACTATATACTTTCTATGCTTTTCACATCCTGAACCAGTAACTAGTTGTTTGTTACTGGCTGTGTTTTCAAAAAGTTAAAAAGTCTTGAGTAAGTCTGAGTCGAGTGTAAGAAAGAAAAGGTGTTGAAGATATGTTCGTATACAAACTTGTTGTATTTTTCGTACTTGCAACTCCATACTTTATCATGAAATTAGTCATTGCTCATCCAGTAGTGCAAAACATTCATTTTTATCAGAAACATTTGAACTTCTTATTCCAATTTCAATACAGCTTGTTCCTTTTGGCATCAAGAAATTCCTGCAGCCACTGCTTTGCCTATGCAAAATTTCATCTAACCGTCAAAAAGAACTTCAGAGGCCTTCTACAAAAAATTCGAGCGATGACATAAAACATGAAATTGTCAGGAATGGGATGAAATGAGTAGGAGTTGTCATTGAATAGGAATTAGTTGCTTATTGAAGTTTTATTTCAAAAAAATTGAAGTTTCTTTTCAAATGATTTTTATATAGTTTCCGTTAACTCCATCAAATCGATTGAGTTTTCGGCGCAAAGAATATTAATTTGTTTAAGGCAATTAAACCATGTAAAGTCTGAAAGAAATACTTATCAAAAATGTAGTAACATATATATGGAAAAAATCTGTGTAGATCGTTTAAGTTACTATGTTTGTTGATTATCTCAATTTTCATCAAAAGACGGTTAAGTATAGTTATGTCCGTTTTGACTTTTACAACTGTCGTCTCTCACTAAGTTTTGTTCATGGTTAGTATAATTAATTAGGTGTGCTGTTGGCCTTTTGGATATATTCTGTTTATTATAAAACTTCTCACACTGCTAATTTATACCAAAGTGTTACTCTAAAGGTTTTACATGATATTTTGTCTTTTCCTGATATTGTAAATTCATATAATACAAAGTTCAGGAAAGTGTGCTGCTTGTACGGAGTTCCCTGCAGATCCCTGAAGTGTACGCCAATAAAGTATTTAAAAAAATTCTATTGAACTTTTTAACACATTCAAAACCACTCGAGTATATTGAGTACTATTGTACAGAAAAATTTAAGAATTGCATTACTTTTAGATGAAAGACGAAATAGATTTTATAAATTACTGTTTAAGAAACATCTTAATTTTTTCGGTTTCGTGTTCTATTTTATTGAAAAGTGTCTCAGAGTTCATTTTAATGAAAAACAAAAAATTAAACTGATAAGAAATCTTACAAGAGTTCCAGGAGAATGACGGAATTTAAAGGAGACATGGCAAAAATAAATTATCTAATCAGCATTAATTAATTAATCAGAATTCAAAAATTCATTAAAATTTCTTTTTGATGAGAAAGGTCATTTGGTATTTGGTATATATAGAAACAGGCTTTAGCACTCGGAAGAAAATCACTGTATCCTGGTATCTACAAAATCTCTCAAATTGTACCTTCATTATAATGGTATATTTGATAACTTGTTTTTAGAATAAGATTTGCCCCATGCCAAGCATGAAGAGTCGTTTACATAGACTAGAAATAAACTCAAACTGGCTTTAAAATTGTAGTGTGTTAATGTCAGATACTGAGGGCAAGCTTTTTTCCTTAGGCCATTTTTTCCTTTTTTGTAGTTCGTGGAAATCTGCTTAAGATTACATCAGGAACGGGTCAGTAAGTTATATTTTAGTGAATGGGAAGTTAATTTAATCCTGAATATATTACTTTGTTTTTCATAGTGGTGTTAATCAAACATTGATGGTTATTGTATTATATAAAGAACACCTGTGGATTTTAAAAAATTTTATTCAAATGTCCCAGTTTCAAATCCTTCTTGAGTTGTCCTTACTTTTTGATCATTTTCAGTCTTATAATTTTTATAAAAATTGATTCGCATGAAAAAGGGTACGTAAAATTGATATATCCCGCATAACCAAATTACTCACAAAAAATACATTCATCTATAACACAACTTAGCAATGTAAAGTTTTATTACTATTTCTATGCTAATAACACATCTTTTTCATTGCATAGGTATAAAAAAACAAAGAGTCGCAGGAAGTTGTATCTTTTTGTCTGGGATAAAAGCTGTACATTTTTTCGTAAGACACTGTGCAATTACTAGAATGTAAAATGCAAAACATTTAATACCACCCTTTAATCCCAATCCTACAATCTTTTCCGCATAATATCATGTGCTTTCTTCGGAGTGCTAGAGCCCGTTTGAAGCTAATTATGATTTTAAATAGTTTGGGAAAAAATAGATCAAACAGAATTTTTGATGTTTAGATTGTTTTCCTGTTGAAGATTAATGTTTTTTCCCTCTGACATTTTTAATGGTTATGGCAGAGAATACTTTCAATAATACTTGGCAAGAAAATCAAACATTACAGAACACAAATTTTACATCCAATAGCGGCAACAGTATCTTCAACGATGACATTGCCATTCTTTGTGTTGTAATTTATTGTCTGATTGCAATTGTTGGAATTACTGGCAATCTGTCAATTATCTTGTTTTTACGAGGCAAAAACCATTCTGATAGTAGTAAGCTTTTCATCATCCTACTTGCCATTTGCGACCTAATTTCATCTTCAACATTGCCCTTTTTTAATACACAATTCATGTTCTTTTGGAAATGGAGATTGAGCAAGGAAATATGTTTTGCATCATCCGTATTTGCGACATCTTCATACGTTGCATCTACGTGGTGTTTGATGTTAATAGCTTTGGATAGACTTCGGTAAGAAATTTATATGATCTAGGACTTCATTTGCTCAATCACATTACGTCCGAAAATTATTAAAAAAGCTCAAAACAAGTCAGATTTAATCTTAAAGGTTCAAAAAGACTAAATTATAAACGTCCGCTTCTCTTTCCTAGAGTCATAAAAGATCCGTTTAGCAAAGATTTATCAACGACAAAAAAGATTTTAGCAGTTCTTACAGTGATAATTGCATCTATTGTTTTTCCTATTCCATCTTTTTTCCTTGCAAATGTTGACCATGGTATGTGTGTCCAAAAATGGGACAAGTTGTTTTACCAAAGTATTCATTACACGATAATATATTTTGTTAGTGTTTTGTTGCCGGAAACAGTGATGATTGTTTGTTACTGGCTATGTTTTAAAAGAATCAGGAAATCTGGAGCAGGTCTGGGTCAAGTACAAGAACAGATTCGATTAAAAAGAAACAAAAAAGTATTGAAGATGTTTGTATGCATTGTAGTCGTGTTTTCGGTGCTCACAACCCCATTTTTTGCATTGTTGCTGGTAGTTCTCAATTTAATGGCATATGATTTTGATTATTACAGCAAAACTGTGGATCCCGTGGCTTATTTCAAATGGTTATATGTACTTTTTCTTCCGGCCACAACAAACTCATGTGTGAATTGCTTTATATACGCTAAATTGCATTCAGCAATTAGATGTAAATTAAGGCGGTTTTTAGAACGACTGAGAGCGTTGTTAATACCAACATCGTGAAAATATTTCAGGCATAACGATTGTAGATGCTAATGTTGACCTACGCTTTTTCAAGTGAATTTATTGACAATTTTTATTGTAACATAATACAACTGAACACTATTTATGTTTGTTTTCATTTTTGGACTATTGTGAAATATCATAAGAAACCATAAATTTCTACGTATGATTAATTGAACAAATCTACACCTGATCAAAATAAATATTTATTTAACTGTTCAGTCTTCTGTTGTTTTTTAGATTAGCCAATTTAAAAGTAAAAACAAGTTCATTTCAAGAACGGGCCCATGTTAGATGTGAAGTCCATTTTTATTATAATATGCCAATATATATCTAAAATGGCTCAATCAAGACGCACTATTGATTAACAGTTTGATTAACCCTTTGAAAATAGAAACTTAAGAGACCTTCGTATTTTTATTTATTAATATATTTCCATTATACCTTCGGCGATAATGTTTTTTTTTATTAGATGAGATTTAATTAAGGCTGAAATACACTATTATTTTTCAATGATCATTTTTCAATGATAATTGAAAAATGACAGTGTATTCAGAAAAAGATGTCATTTTTTACACTCTAATTTTCAATGACATTGAAAAATGATAAGTTGAACATGTTCAACTTTTAATTTTTCAATGTCATTTTTTTCTATTGTTTCGAATCGAATCTATTGTTTTCGCGCACGTGTTCGTTGCACGCACTGTGATTTTAGATGCTAACATAAACGAAAACAACATTTTGATGACTTTTACACGCGAAAATGAGGACGCAAGAAGCAACTGAAACATTTATTGAAATTTGGAGGAGTCAACCAAGTTTTAATCGCATGTAAATAGCTTCGCAAAATTTAGGGATGAACTGGGACAATGTGCTTATGCTAACTCGAAATAAATACTGCAATTCGGCGTAGTTAATTCCAGATGAAAGAATTTAACTTGAACAGGTGATGGGTCTCGTAAATGGCTTATTTTTTTCGTAATGTCAACGTCTACAAGATGAAGCAGCTCGTCGAAAATATTCGATGGCATTCTTAAAAATCTCGCATACTCTGCGATTTCCTCCACACGTTGTTCACGCATGAGGGTTGTTAATTCCGATATGTGGAAGCAGACTGGAATGTGGAAGCAAAGAAACATAATTGATTTTGCGTTATTAAACACATGTTTTCTTTTATTTTAATGTGTAAACAAATTATATTAAGCTTGGTTCTCACTAGGCGATAAGAGCGCGCTAACCACAGTGCGCTTGATTTCTTAGCTCGTTTTTCAATTCGCGTTACAGGTACTCTGATTTTTAACAGATGTTCTCACTAGAACAAAGTTTAGCTCTTTTTACCTAGCGCACGTGAAGAAATAGTAGAAAAAAAGTAAAATGGCAGCAATCAATAAAAAATTGTTGTTGTTGCTCCTGCTTAGAAGAAGAAGACACCGACGCCAGAAACTTCGGAAAACAACAAAATTTAACAAGAGGTTTCAGACAAGAGAGATATTTCGAAAGAGAAAGGAATTAGGAGAGTACCATCGTTTATTTTTGGAGCTGAAGCTCTCTGATAGAGAATACTTCTTCAGGTAATTAAAACTAATTAGTGCTAATAAGTTGAATTTTGTTTTTCCTTTTTGAAATAGTTAGAATTTCATTTAAGGTACATACGTATGTCACCAAATCGTTTCGAACATTTATTGTCATTGGTTGGACCTGTTATAGCAAAACAAACTACACATCTCAGAGAACCTATCTCAGCAGAGCAACGTTTGGTTGTTACCCTTCGATATCTCGCAACTGGGAGCTCACAACAGTGTCTTAGTTTCTCATTTAGAATCGGAAAATCGTCGATGTCAAACATCATATCCGAGACATGTGCTGCAATTTACAACCAACTGAAGGAAAAGTATTTACGTATCCCAAGCTCTGAAGAAGAATGGATTAAAATTGCAGAAGGTTTTGAAAATTCCTGGAATTTCCCAAACGTCGTAGGAGCTATTGATGGTAAACACATCAGGATTCAGTGTCCAGAATATACGGGAACACAGCATTACAATTATAAAGGATATTTCAGTCTAGTTTTGATGGCAATATGTGATGCAAACTATTGCTTTTCAATGTTCGACGTGGGTCAATATGGTAGCAACAATGACAGCGGTGTACTTGCGAACTCAGCTATGGGGCAAGCTTTTGAAGCAGAAAAACTGAAGATTCCAAAATGCAGGGTTATTAATCAGAGTATCAGAGTACAGGCTCTATACCCTATTATTTGCTCGGTGATGAAATTTTCCCCCTTAAAACATGGTTGATGAGACCTTATCCTGGAAGTGAGTTAACATCTGAAGATAAAAAGGTCTACAATTATAGACACTCCAGAGCTAGAAGGGTCATTGAAAACGCATTTGGTATCTTAAGTGCTAGATGGAGAATCTTTCACAAGCCTATTAGAGCAGCCATTAAAAATGTGGAAAATTATGTTTTAGCTTGTCTGGCTCTCCACAATTACTTGAGGCAGACAGACAATGCCATGTATACCCCAGCGGGATTCGTCGATTCTAAAAGCAAAGATGGATCGATTAAAGAGGGTGAGTGGAGGTCAAAAAAGGAAAATGTATTTCCGAGGATCAATCCGGTTCGAGGGTCCCGGTATAGTAAAGATGCTATTGCTGTCAGGGAATCTCTCACTAACTATGTTAACAGTGAAGAAGGTTCTGTTCCATGGCAACTAGATTACGTACGAAGAACAAGTCATTACGCTTTTAACCTTAGTTAGACTTCTATAGTTTAAAGACAATTATCATAAAAGAAACTTTATAATATGTTGAAAAGGTACACGTATGCAGACCTGTATGTATTTTAAAAGCTATGTATATAACTACTTTTATTACATCTTATTACAGGTTAAATTACACGTTATTTCAATTGTTCATGAGTGTGGAATAATATCCAGCGTTATTTTGATTTATTATGTTTCCAGCCGGTATGTTATTGATATTGTTATTGTGATGGTTGTTATTGGCAAAACGTTGCATGGTGATTTCCTGCGCAGGACCAAATTGGGCAATTTGGTACTTAAAAACAATTCCTTGTATCTCGTGTTTGGCCATCAAATATGCTCTCTCTGGCAATTTTCTTAAGTCGACTGCAAGTGATCTGACATATGTGTCTACATCATCAGGCTCCTTTGCATCTTTGTTTTTCATTGATTTGCTCAAATCTCTAATCAGACTTATTTCCATGTCATCAAGGTACTCGCTCTTTGATATTTTATTTTTTCTGGGTCCATTTTCAGCGTGTTTTTTGTGCTGCTTGGACTGGTTTGCATTTGCGGCCCTCCTTTTCAATGAAGTCTTTTCATTTCCTGGTACAACATTAGGGGACTTCAGGGTAGAACTTGCTCTGCTGCTGTCAAAACTTTCTTCGTCGCCATCACTGAAATTATTTTCCATTCCGTTTTCACTGAACTCTTCTCCGTTTTCCTCGTCACTGGCCTCGATTTCTGCACCATCCATCCCCACTTCCGAATCAGTCAGCTCCGACTCGTCAACTGTTACATTTGTTCGTCCCTCCCGAATAAAAGTAAAATTGTCTAACCAAAATAAAAATTTATATTGGTTTAATGCTTTGTCAGCTTTTTCACCTTCTTGAGCTGACATCCCTGATTTCTTCGACTTTTTGGATGTATTCTTTTTCTTGTTGTAACACTTACGCAGTCTTTCGAAACAGATCTTGGCCGTATTTCCTAGAAATAATAAAAAAAAGTTCCGTGCAATTTTTTGCTGAGAAAATTATGGTATATGATGGTAAAATACACCTTACCATTTTCAAGAAACTCTAGTGAATTTGCAACTTCTTGCCATGCATTTGACACACAATCTTTTTCTTTATATCCTTTGTCGCTTTTATCGAATAAGCAAGGGTAACTTTGAACTTGAATAGCAAGTAATTCCTCTTCTTTTAATGTTAACTTTTTTATTTTATCTGACATTTTTATTTTTTATTTTTTCTTCAACACAGTTTCTACATAAGATTCTACTGTAAATCTAATTACAACAAGGAAAAAAGCTCACTTTGAGTATGTTTTCGTCGGTTTTCCTTTGAAGTTTACAAAAGTGAGTTAAGCGCGCTGTTATCGCACAGAAAAAATATCAAAATTTTTTGATTTCAAAAAAGGGGATAAGAAGGCGATATCAAGTAGATAAGAAGGCGCTAAGCAGGTACTTGTATGTTCTCACTAGGCGCTAAGAACAAGGCGCATCATGCGCACTGTGGTTAGCGCGCTCTTATCGCCTAGTGAGAACCAAGCTTTACTGATCATTTGATATAAGGCTATGTATACACTGAAAAACGTCTTTTTCAAATTGAATATCCCACATGTAATATATAAAATATAAAAACCAAATCAATAGATTTATTTGTTTTAATCATGCAGAATCGACATTTTCCAATTTTCATTTAAAATTCACTAAAAATTAAAGTTTTAAGTTTTGCAATAAATCAATTGGTGAAAGTAAAAAAATGTTGTCGCTAAGAAATTTACTTATAATTATTGCGTTTATAAAACTAGCAGCAGGCGAAGAAAAACCGAGACCAATTCAAGACGATGTTTATGAAGAATTTCTAAATAATTTTGGTCATATAAAACTCAAAAATAAATACACATCAATTGAAAAAAAGATTTGGCGCTTGAGTAAAGTCAAACATTTTGTAGAAGACAATCCTGTAACAGAACAAGAAGAGAGAAGAATCGTAAGTAATAGCCAATTTTTTATTGAACTATGAGAAGAACTTTATAACAAATAGCATTTTAAAATGTTAATACTAACTCTTCTTATTTTATTAAAAAGCAGTAAATTTCCCTTCATCTTACTCATTCCTGAATGTCAAAGTAATATTGATCATTTAGTTACTCATTCCGGAATGTGGAAGCAAGATACTTCTCGTTATTCTCTTCATTCCGGAATGTGGAAGCAACATACTTCTCATTACTTTCTTCATTCCGGAATGTAGAAGCAAGATACTTCTCATTATTCTCTTCATTCCGGAATATGGAAGCAAGATACCTCTCATTATTTTCTTCATTCCGAAATGTGGAAGCAAGATATTTCTCGTTATTCTCTTCATTCCGAAATGTGGAAGCAACATACTTCTCATTATTTTTTTCATTCCGGAATGTGGAAGCAAGATACTTCTCGTTATTCTCTTCAGTCTGGAATGTGGAAGCAAGATCTCATTATTTTCTTCATTCCGGAATGTGGAAGCAACATACTTCTCATTATTTTCTTCATTCCGAAATGTGGAAGCAAGATATTTCTCGTTATTCTTTTCATTCCGAAATGTGGAAGCAAGATACTTCTCATTATTTTCTTCATTCCGGAATGTAGAAGCAAGATACTTCTCATTATTCTCTTCATTCCGTAATATGGAAGCAAGATCTCATTATTTTCTTCATTCCGTAATGTGGAAGCAAGATACTGCTCATCATTTTCTTCATTCCGAAATGTGGAAGCAAGATAGTTCTCATTATTCTCTTCATTCCGAAATGTGGAAGCAAGATACTTCTCATTATTCTCTTCGTTCCGTAATGTGGAAGCAAGATACTTCTCATTATTTTCTTCATTCCGGAAAAAGAAAACACAATTTCCTAACTATTACTTAACTATTTGAAGGTGCTTTTCTCAACCCTTTTTAGGTTTGAGTAAGCGACAGTGTTAGAAAAATTATCCCAAGATGTTCTGAAGTCAAAAAAGTCATCGAGTTTTATCACGTAAAGTTTAAAGGTGAAAATTGTTTGAAGATATTGAGTCGTATCCGTAATGATTTCGCTGGGATATCAAAGCAAGCCATTCAGGATTGGATTAACACCAACACCATCCATTGTGAACAAAACCCAATATTTAGAAATAAGGACAAATTGCAGCCTGTCACAGCAAAACAACCGATGGAGAAATGTCAGATCGATCTAGTAGTATTTGAAAAAAACCCGTCAGAAGGAAACAATGGCACAACGTATAAATATGTTCTGTCAATATTGGATGTTTTTTCGCGTTTTGTCTTTCTCAAACCTTTTGCCTCCAAAGAAGCCAATGATGTTTGTGCGAGTTTGAAAGACATATTCAATGGATTTGGTTACCCCAAAATTTTACAGAGTGATCGTGGGAATGAATTTAAAGGTACATACGCTTCACCATTTTATTCGAAATTTCATTCGACAGTTCCTTGTCTCGATGATATTTCGATATTGTAATTGAAAACTTTTGAATAATTGAATTAATCTAAAATTTAATTTTCATTGCGTTTTAAAAATTCAGGTGAGGTCAATACATTGTGTGAAAAACTAGGGATCCACCGACCAACAAGTAGACCATATCACCCGGAAGCACAAGGGAAGATTGAACGTTCACACGCAACATGGAAAAGAAAACTAGTATGCGATGTTACCAACAACAATATAGGTAAGTAGTTGCTTTTCTCCTTTGAAACTTTTTAATTTACAGAAGCATTTACGTTTTAATATGATAAAAGAACTTTCAAACAGACTAGTGAAAAAAATTGATGTAAGCAATATATTTCTTTCTTCTTTTATTATGTAGAAAACTGGCATGACCATTTAAGTACATCTGCTCATCAATATAACACTGGTGCTCACCAAGGACTCGGCGGACTCTCACCTTTTGAGGTTTTCTTCGGAAGAAAACCAAATCAACTCATCAGTGAATTCACTTTTGAGGTCGAAGACAATAAGAATAAAACAACACCGGATGGACAAAAAGATTTAAAGAATTGGACTAACACAATATGAAATACTTGGAAAAAGACAGAAAGCGTTGATAAGAAGATTTCGGATAGAATGGTTGAGCGGCATCAACAAAAACACCCCCCTTCTAAATATGAAATTGGTGAGACAGTGATAGTGAAGCTTCAGAAAGGAAAAAAGAAATTAAAAAATTCAATCGTGAAGTCGAAAGCAACAGTCGTCGAGGTAAAAAATGACCGATATAAAGTAAGCTTTCTTCAAAACGGAAAAACGAAAACCAAATGGTTACCTGTTTCGTGTGTAACTGCGGAAACGAGGAAGAAAGAAATAGAAAAGCAAAACAAAGCTCGGCACTTACCAAAAGGCAAAGAAACGAACGATACAGTTGATGTTAAAAAATATGAAAACCCGCATCAAAACCAGGAAAACGATCAAGGAAACGAAGAAAAAAGATGCACCACAAAGAAATCACCACGTTATAAGTTCAGACAAAAAAGAGTCTCTTCGTACAAAGAAATTGATTTGCAATATATTAACGATATAAACAAAGCCATTTCCCTAAGCAAGCAAGATTCTGTTGTTGATATGTCGCATTGAACAAGACGTTAGCCAATCGTGGCTTACGTGCTGTGGATGTTCAAGGTGATGGAAACTGCTTTTTCCGCGCAGTAGCTTTTGGGCTCTTTGGGAACAGTTCAAGGCATAACGAAGTTCGTGAGGCAGCTGTTGAACATGTTTTGAACCACCAAGATGATTTTAGGCAATTTATTGAAGTAGAGAGGTTCGGAAAGTATATTTTGGATCTGTCATCCAACAGAAACTGGGCAGATAATGCTGCAATACAAGCTGTCGCTGATGCTTTCGGCATTACTTTAGACCTGGTTAATACTAATCCTGGCCATAGCCATACAGCAACACCCCGAACGTCTGACACTGGTAGACTCATTGTACTTGGGCATATAGAGCAAACACATTTTATGGCTACTACACCCCAGTTTCCATTTCCTAGTGCAACATGGGGAGGCCTAGCAGATGGACTGCAGTTGACGAATACGTGCCCTCTAGATGGGCCGTTATCATGGCTAATGTCATCGATAAAATTATTCCCCAAATTAAAGGAAATCGTCGAAGCATCTAAGATTCGCATAATATCGGAAACTTTAAATGTATTTGAACAAGATAGTAGTGCTTTAGGCAAAAAGGTTTGGTTTGAAACAGTTTTCAATCAAGACATAGAGGAAGGTGATTTATTTGGCAGCGAAGCACAGCAATTCTTTGAACCTGTTTCCAGAACCGATCTTGCCAAACTCATCTACCATACTAGTTGTTCTGGTGATTGTGTTTCTAAATCAAAACAGAAATTAACGCTAGCAATTAAAAAGAAGCCTACTACGTTAAGAGAAAGAATAGAGGAAGCTTACAACACAATCGATGGTATCTGTCCAGCTTGTTCAAAACCAACAATGACTTTTCTTGCAGACCTTCCACCTTTATTGTTTTTACCAAGGGACTTGATAGAAAATAATGATGAAATACCTACCATTATTAGCATCGGAAGTATTGTTTATGTATTAATGCTGTTAACGATTTATGACGCAGTGAAATTACATTTTTCATCTTATTTTCGGTTTAATAACACTTTTTGGATTTATTATGATGGTATGAAAAAACCAAAAGAAACATTATACAATATCCCTAAAATAACTTACGAAATGCTAAGACATTTAGCATACATCAAGCTAGACACCGTTGACACAGACCAACCATTTGTAGAGGAATACATCAACTTTTCAGCGAAAGGTAAATTCGTTTGTCTTTATTTTTGAAACGCTTTGTCGATATGTTGATGTGCTATATTTATCCAGCAATAACTGGATTTTTACGAAACTTTGCACCAAAGAAGTGATAGCAAAAAACTTCAATTTGTTTTAATGACAATAACGTTTTAATTTTGGTACTATTACCTTTATTTGTATTTTTTTAGAAACCCAAATAGAGAGTAATGCTAGAAAAAAAGCAATGCCAAGAAAAAGAAAACCTAAGAAAAACTCTTCAGAATGCAGTAAAGGTTAACTCTAAAACACTGTTTCTCGAAGTGATTTCAACGACATATTAAAACTTCGAACGCGCTACTTCATGATTATACATTTTATATTTAGTGAACAACAACAACAACAACAACAAAAATCCAACAAAATCCTTCACCTTGAAAATCAATCTGAATAATAATACCGGAGTTCAACTGGTACGTCTCCCTGTTCTCCATAAATATATTGAATTTGACAGAAACGTCTACCACAAACACGATAATCATGAAAGATACATGAAATCGCTCGAAAATGATATGAAGGCGAATGGCATCAATGAACCGCTGATCCTGGCTGTCAGCAAGAAAACCCAACGAGCGTATTTGACAGAAGGAAATCATAGAATTATATGTCTCGAAAGTTTGGGCGTTCACTGGGTTCCTCTCAAAATAACTTATTTTTTCCTTAACCAAGATGATGCAAAGGAGTACTTTTTCATACCCGGATACATGGAAGAGTTTCCGAAAAACGTCCTACCGGAACATTGTGGTTTTGAGGTTAAAAAACTTTGAATTTTGGATACGTTCGTTGCAAGTACGCATTTTTGTGATTACATTTTGTGATTTATAAGAGTATGTTTATCTTTACAAGAAAACTTTATTATAGGAAAATTTTGTTAACGATTTCACGAGTTAACAGGGAGTAATTCAAACAATGTTGGCAAATTTTCACTACTACGCTTCTTCATCGCTACGTTTTTGCGTTTGCTATCGAATGCATATTTTGTGTTTTATGTTTGAAGTATTCTCAGTAGATGTTTATATTTTGCTAGGCTGATATTTACTGTTAGTATCATCGTAATTGTATATAATTTATTTCTAACAGTTTTTATAATTACGTTTTTATAGAAGCCAAACAAACGTATGAGAACTTGATTAATAAAATCTGTAGTTACGCAAAACATTTTTTTTTAAATAGTAAATACTTTATTCTAATATCTTATCTTATCTTACATATTTTATATTTAGTAAAACGTTTTAAGAACGTCGGAACTTATGTTTCTTAGATTTTATTGCAAAAACTTCTTAATATAAAAAGATGTATCTAATCTTCTGTTATATTTTTAGTTTCGAACGCGTAGAATACAAGAATTATGTTGTAAACTGACGGTGTAACAGTAGCTTTAAAACTATTCACAAGATAAAAATAAACAACACAGATGTTTGTTGATCATGTTTGATGATCAGTGAATTTTCTTTGTTATATGCGTATATAAAACATGCATATTTAATTTGCTTCCACATTCCAGTCTGCTTCCACATATCGGAATTAACAAGGGTGTTTCATTTCGTCTATTTAGCCATGGCTTCACCCATGCACTTCATATTTTTCGTTTTCTACGTTCAACTTTCTTTTTTGCTAAAATAAAAACAACGACAGCAGCTGCTGTTTCTTCCTCAGAGTCCATGTTTGTAATTTTCAATAATAGTGTATTCGCGACAAAATTTTTAATTTTCAATGTCATTGGCATGTGTCATTGAGAAATGATCATTGAAAAATGATAGTGTATTTCAGCCTTAAGATACAATCAAGATTTCACACATGACTTCTAGACATGTTGTTTGTCCCAATGATCTCAGTATTTCTTCACACTGCAGTGTAATGTGGCCATTTAAATTCTAAAATGCATGTGTTCAGATAAATTTTCCAAGACAGCAACATGGGATAACTGGAAATTAATGGGGTTATGTGGAAATCACATAACCCCATTCATTCAGATAACTTTAATTGTTTTTGCCTTTAATCAGAGATACCAAAAACCTTTTGCCTTTTTACAATATTATATTACAACATTTTTAAAAAAATATAGCAAATATTCACATTGTCCATATTTTATAAGTTAATGAAACTTTTGTAATTTTTCCCAGAATTCTCAAAAGGTCTTTGTGTCGTGCCTCGTCCGACTAAAACTTGCAAATAACATAATATTGGATTTATTTTATGTTAAGGCAACAACATAGTTTTTTTTATTGTTTGAACACCAAATTATTTGATTTGTATCACTTCGATAGTGTTTGTAGATCCTGCTTTAACCTATTTGCGAGTGGTAATAAGTGTTTAGGTTTTGCTTGGCCATATATGTTTGTCAGCGTGTTGAAGGCAAGAGTTGGTAAGTGATGCTGACGTATCTGTTACATGTAAATTGAGTTTCTTTCATTGTCGGTATAATTAGTTCATTAGTCATTTTTGAGTTTCCGTATTTAAATTTCGAACAGAGGGGGAATTGCCCTATTTGAAATTATATTTTTATGCTTTGGGAAAATGATTGCTAATCTTTGCCAAAGTGTTTCATCGTAAATCTAAAACGTGAGTTAAAAGAGTTCATTTTCACAATATTTTAAATTCATATAAAACAATTGATCAAATATGTGCTGTCTATATATTCACAAAAGACAAAACGTCGATTTAAAAAGGTTTCCCGGAGTGCCGTTGACTAACAAAAGGTTTAAAAGACTCTTTTACAGTTTTTATATATTTCACTTAAATATATTGAGTAACTCTGTTGTGTCAAGGAAAAAAAAACCCAAGAATTACATTACTTTTAAATGAAAAACAAAATAGATTTATCTGTATAATGATGATCTCGGTTTTTCGTCGTTAAAGTTTTGTATTCCATTTTATTGAAACCTTAAGTTTTTCAGCGTTTTTAAATAAACAACAGAAAAATAAACTGATGAGAAACTAAGCGTTCCAGGAAGGTAACTGAAATTGAAGGATTCAAGGCTTAATCTATTTGTCCAAGTTATGGGTCATTACAACGAAAAGTGAAAATTCATTTGAAATCGCAAGAAGCCAAATAGCCAAACACTAACTAAACCTCTTATTACACATACCATTGAAGGCGATGCTCAGCTGAACTGTATTACCACATGGAAAAATGTACGATTCATAAATATCAGCCAGGTCAAACATTCGTTTTCATTTACAAGAACCAGCAAATTTTACTTGAATTTTCTTTTACCTCTCTTATTTACCATGAAGACTTTCATAAGAAATTATGTTTAAGTAAAGTGTTTTTTTATCATGTTGTTCATCAGACATTGAAGTGTAAATGAACGGAAATGTACTGTAACCTTAGATAAAGTTAGGCTTGAAAACTGGAAAACTTACATTTTCAGCTTAAAACCTTTTTATGCTAAAGCATAACTGATTCATTGTACAATTGGGAAAAAATTGTATCGTAGGAGGCCAAATGTCCTTTTTTAAGGTTAAGTGCTGTATATTTTTTGTAACAAACTATGCAATTACTCGAATTCAAAAAATTGCATATTGGCGTAAGCACGTTAACCTCATTTCGATCTCCTCTGCATTATACTAAGTGGTTTTCTTTTCAACACTAAAGTGGCTTTGAATATCACGCAAACATTCGGATGGAAAATTCAAAATGTTTGCTTATCCAATAACACCACGATGAAGCTAATTACGATGTTGTCTAAAGAAATCTAAAGAAAATTTTCTATAGGTAGTGAACATCTGCAGAAAATTTAGTGTTTAAGTTGCTTTCTTGTTGATATGATCTTTTTGACAATTTTAATGATCATGGCAGAGAACGGTCTCAATGATACATGGCAGAAAAACCAAACTTCTCACATCAATTATTTTACATTCACCGGTCAAATCAGTATCTTCAACGATGATATTGCTATCGCTTGTATTCTGACTTATTGTTTGGTTGCAATTGTTGGAATTACTGGCAATCTGTCAATTATCTTGCTTCTACGAGGCAGAAAGCATTCTGACAGTAGTAAAACTTTCATCATCCTGCTTGCCACGTGTGATCTAGTTTCATCTGCAGCATTGCCTATTTTCAAAACACAATTTGTGTTCTTTCGGAAATGGGAATTGGGAAAGGAAATATGCTTTATATCATCAGTATTTACGACATCTTCATTCGTTGCATCTACTTGGTGTTTGATGTTAATAGCTTTGGATAGACTTCGGTATGAAATTTGTATGATTTTGAACTTCCTTTGCAAAAGCACATTGTATCCTCTAATCGTTAACCAATTCAAAACAAGTCAGGTTTTACCTCGAATTTTTTTAATAATTTAAACTTTACCTTCGCCTTTACTTGTCTAGAGTCGTAAAAGATCCGTTTAGCAAAGATTTATCAACGACGAAAAAGATTTTAGCAGTTCTTACAGTGATAATTGCATCTATTGTTTTTCCTATTCCGTCCTTTTTCCTTACGAATGTTAACAATGGTATGTGCGTTCAAAAATGGGACAGGATGTTTTATCAAAGCATTCACTTCACTGTAATTTATTTCGTTAGTGTTTTGACACCAGAAACAGTGATGATCGTTTGTTACTGTCTTTGTTTTCAAAGGATCAAGAAATCTGGAGTAGGTCTGTGTCAAGTACAAGAACTGATTCGATTAAAAAGGAACAAAAAAATATTGAAGATGTTTGTATGCATTGTAGTCGTGTTTTCGTTTATAACAACCCCATTCTTTGTTTTGATGTTAGTGGTTGTCAATTTACTGGCATACGATTTTGATTATTATAAAAAAACTATGGATCCTGTGGCTTATTTCAAATGCATATATGGACTGTTTCTCCTGGCTTCAACAAACTCATGTGTCAATTGTTTTATATACGCTAAACTGCATACAACAATTAGATGCAAATTGAGGCGGTTTTTAGAAAGATTGAGATCTTTGTTGTTATCGACATCATGAAGATATCTCTGCACATAATACCAGCAAATTCTAATAAGATTTGCGGATCACACTGGTTCAAATGATGCTAATGACAAAGTCTTTGTTATATAATATAACCAAATACTGCTGTGTTTATTATAAAAAATGATATAACAAAATACGAACTGTACGTGTGGTTGATTAAAAAATCTGTAACTGATTTGAATTTATATTTACTTAACTGTTAAGTCCTCTGGTGTTCGTTATAGGTTATACTAAGTAATTTAAATGGAAAACCAGTTTATTGTAAGAACGTGCCCATTTTAGATCCACAGTCCTTTTCTATTAATAAAGGTCAATATTTATCCAAAAAATGGAAAAAATGAAAAGTGCAAATGAAGCAAACTATTGATTAACACTCGGAAGCTTCGTTATAATAGAAAACTAAGAGACCTTTTATTTATTAACATATTTCCATTACACCTGGCCGATGATTATTGTTTAGAGATAATTAAGACTTCAGGGTTTGTTAAAGTCCTAATCAGCGATAATGACGAACAAGAGTCACAATTATGAATGGTGGCAAGAACAAAAAGAACATATCCAATTGAAAGGTGACATTATAATTGTTTATATCATGGCTTACTCCTTAATTGCCATTATTGGAGTTGTAGGAAATATGTCCATAATCTTGCTGCTAGGATGTCAGAAGCATTCAAAGGACACAAGTAAAACATTTATCATCTTGCTAGCTGTTTGTGATTTGGTGACATCATTAGCATTACCATATGTCAGTATAAATTTTGTGGTGTCACCTGAATGGATGCTTGGTGAAACAATCTGTTATGTGTCATCCATATTTACTACTGCCCCATTCGCTGCATCTACGTGGTGCTTGATGTTAGTGGCTTTTGATAGATTGCGGTAAGAAAATCATTTTTCTCTGATATAAGCATGTCGTGAAAAAAGCGCTGGTCTATCAGTTTCAATAATTTTATAGTTTCTCACCTGCCAGATCTTATAAGCATAGTGGAATTTTATTGAGGGTGAAGTATTCTTATGGTTTACAAAATAGTAAGGGTGAAATATTCTTAATGTATTCTCATATTTCAGAATAAGATTCCATGTCACGTGTACACGATATGTAACAATTATGTTGTGAACTTATGAAAACAGCTTTATGTTTGATGTCTATATTGATTTTTGCTTTTATGAATATATTTGTTTGCGCATTTACTGTAGCTGTTTTTCACCATGTTCTGTTATTCGTATGAAACCCTGGCAATATTCTTCAGACATTCTTACAAATTAGGCTATTGTCACCCTGATATTAAAGAAAAGCGTGTATACAAAGTAACCGAAACAACTTTTTGTACTAAAATTGTCAAAATGTACGCTTTCTTCGTAACCATCCCCAATAATGGACCCAATTTTAAAGTTTTGATTTTATTTTTATTCAAGAGTCATAGAAAATCCATTTGACAAAGATCTTTCAGTTACAAAGAAAGCTGCAGCAATTCTTACAGTGATAATTGGATCAATTGGTTTTTGTATTCCATCGTTTTTCGTTTCCAAAGTTGATAATGGCATGTGTATTCAACAGTGGCATAACTTATCATACCAAAGCATCTATTACACTATGATTTATTTACTTGGCAGTTTATTGCCGGAATTAGTCATGATTGTTTGCTACTGGCTGTGCTTTCAAAAAATCAAAAAATCTGGAGTTGGTCTGAGTCAAGTGCAAGAACTGATTCGATTAAAAAGAAACAAAAAGATACTGAAGATGTTTGTATGCATTGTAGTTGTATTTTTCTGTATCACAACTCCATATTTCATTATGTTGTTAGTGATTATCAATTGGAAAGCGTACGATGTTAAGTCCTATCAGAAACGAGTAAGTCATAAGTCGTTCTTCAACTGGCATTATGGGCTGTTTTTTCTGGCTTCAACACACTCATGTGTCAATTGCTTTATATACGCTAAATTGCATGTAACAATGAAAAGGAAGCTAAGGGCTTTTTTGGAAAGATTGCAATGCCTTATGTCATCAACCACCTCACTGTAGTTTTTATCCTTGTGCATGTTGATACTAAATGAAATCAACTTTTCCTGCCGTGAGATTTATTTTTATGATGGGTAATACCAAAATCCACCGATCAAACCTTCTGTAGTTGCTAAAATTGTTGCTAAAATATATATTCCTTATTCATTAATAATTATGTTTTTGGTATTACGTGCTACATTGAAGAAATATTATTTTTATCATAATGATTATACTTATATTGTAACATTGTTAATAGAAAGACAGCTTGATTTTGTTAATAGAACCTACCATGAAATTGCTTAAATTATACCAGTTATTAAAATTGAATGAGCAGATTTATTTGAACAGGATTCGCTTAATTCACCTAAGTTTTCGAGTTGAATCTGGGACTGAGATACCTAACAACTCCTATGACTCGAATGCTACACAACACAATTTAAACATTTTAATATGGTACCGTTAAACTGAATGAAATGATTAACACTTCCATAGAACCCTAGGGTATTAGCAACAAGCACTCTAGGACAGACTTCTAAGTACATTAGGGATTAAAATAAGATTGACCTTCAACTTTGTTAAGAAGCACATTTCCACTTTTGCATAACAAATTCAAAGTCCACCTTGGTAATATCCTTTGATATGATAAATATTCCCACCAAACACATGACGTCATTATGACGTCACCACGACGTCTTAATCTGGTCAGGAAGTCATATGACCTCTTTATGACTTTTTCATGACATCATTTAAAGTCGTTTAATATGACGTCACCAAGGTGACTTTCTCATGACTTTCTCATGACGTCATTTAAAGTCATTTAATATGATGTCACCAAGGTGACGAAAAGACGACCAAAACATGACCTAATGGTCGTACTTACGACATAAAAACGTAAAATCGGTTTGCTAATATAGTCCGCGTATCCCATGGAGCTGTCAGAGCCGGATAAAAGTTCCAGATAGAACGACGTTTAGAAAACGAAATTTATAGCGGGATTTAATTAAATCCTAATATGGGACCAAGGTTTTGGACGAGGTAGGACGAAGTTTGTCTTGTGGATGTCCCGTCACGAAGCGTGAAATGCGCGAAATGATATCGACAAGACAGAAATAATATTGACAAGCGCGTAAAGAAATAAAATGTGTCGAAAAAAGTGCCTTAAATAGTTAGTAGCATGTTTTCTAGATCAGTAAAAATGTAACTTTTTTTGACAACAGTTGTTTTATTTTTTCTGTACAAAGCAATAAGTATATGTTTATACACAAAAAATGTCGATTATAAAATAATAACAATGCAATGTATTTCATCAAACAAGTAAAAGTTTGTTTTCACGTGCGAAACGTTGGTTGTACTTTATATATGTCCTTTATACAGTGTGTATCAAAATGTCTTATCCACCAACTTTCAAGGCGTATATCTCATTATATGTCTGATAAAATATTGTGAATTTTATATCACAAGAAAGAGCTTTTCATGCTTTATCCAATAATATAAAATGTTTGCCAAAATATTTGTTCTTCGAAAAGATATTGAAAAAAAACCCAACGATTTGGTTCATTAAATTCTTAAAAGTCAATTAACTCTTTTTCAATGAAGGCCATTTGTAAACACAATAAAAAAATTAAAAAGCATCACACAGTAAAAAATTTTTATTTGAAATTTTTAAGATTAGTTGCTATGGGAAATTAATACGCAAAGCTATACTTAAAAGTTTCTTAAGGTTCATCGGCACAACAAAAGAAAATTACACCATTAAAAAGTCATTAGCATGTCAGTTAATTGACTTTTAAGAATTTAATGAGCCAAATCGTTGAGTTTTTCTTCAATATCTTTTCGAAGAACAAATATTTTGGTAACCATTTTATATTAACGGATAGAGCATGAAAAGCTCTTTCTTGTGATATAAAATTCACAATATTTTATCAGACATGTAATGAAATATACGCCTTGAAAGTTGGTGGATAAGACATTTTGATACACACTGTATTTGCTTTTTTTTTCAGCTTTGCTAAGGACCATTGATTCGGTCCGTGCACGCGTTTTTTATGATCTCTGGCGTTACGTATCGCTTCTTTGTTTTTTGTCCTATTGGGATCAATATTAGTGCAATTGACACTTCGCTCTCGTTACATTATATAAGATGATTTTTTGATTCTAACAGTAATATACGTTGTATGATGCGTGTGTAAGCTGTGAGATTTCTGCCAGTTTTAAAACATGCCCCTGCACGATTGAAGAAGAAATAAACTGAAAGAAACAGTTTTCTTGTACTGTATTTTTTAAGTGTATATATTTAAGAGTTATATTTGTTTAGAAGACGTTTAAGCTCAAATTATGCATTTATTTATTCCCATCACTTCGGTAAGGTCAAAATCTGTGCGTCCCATCATGGTTAAGCACGTTTTCAATCGTAATAAAAATGTCAGGACTGGGTCGTATGACGTCTCAGTGACGTTATAGTGACGTCGTAGAAGAATCTCTCTTTATTCCCAAACTTCGATACGGTCAAAATCTGTGCGTTCCATCGTGATTAAGCAAATTTTCAATCGTAATAATAATGTCAGGACGTGGTCATATGACGTCTCAGTGACGTCGCAGTAACGTCGCAGTGATGTCGCAGAAGACTTGCAGTGAAACAGCTAGGTTATAAGGAGGTCACTTGATGACGTCCTTGCGACGTCATGGATCTGGCGTCGCTTTTTGTTGCAAATATGACGTTATGATGACCTTCTCATGACGTCATATAAGGTCATCTATTACTGTTTATATAGTTCTTAATATAGTTCTCAGTCAGTTATGGCGAAGAGAGACATTAATTTTACATGGTTGGGAGAGAGAGAAGAAAATATTCAGCTACGAAATGAAATTGTTATTGTTTATGTCATTGCATACTGCTTAATTGGAATTGTTGGTGTTGCTGGAAATCTGTCCATAATTTTGCTGCTACGAAACGGGCAGCACTTAAAGGGCACTGCCAAGACCTTCATTATCCTACTAGCTGCCTGTGATTTAATTGCATCAATAGCAATCCCATCCATCAACATCCAGTTTGTGGTTTTTTTCAAAATGGATGTTAGGAAAGATTATGTGTTATGCATCATTTATATTATCTACGTCCACGTTCCTGGCATCAGCATGGTGTTTGATGGTAGTGGCCTTTGATAGGTTGCGGTAAGAAAAATTTTGTTTCATTTTTGAAAAGTAAATGAAATCCTTCTCAATCTCTTCTCTGTTCATTTGTTTAATGATTTTGCTTATGCTTTTACCTCTTTTAATCGATTTAAAAACAGGAAAATACTCATAATGGAGACATTTTATGCAAAAGCAGCTCCAACCATGAGTATGTCATCAGTTTAAGTATTCAAAATGTGCGTGTTTTTCTTCTTTTGTAGGGTCATAAAACATCCATTTAGCAAAGATCTGCCAGCAAGAAAGCAAATTATAGTCATTGTCACAGTGATAGTTGGATCTGTAAGTTTCTCACTTCCATCTACCTTCATTTCTGAGGTTGATGTTGGTGTTTGTGTGCAAGTATGGGATAGTTATTCTAAACATAGTGTCCATTACACCTTGTTGTGCATGGTTGGAGTTTTTTTCCCTGAAATAGTAATGGCTGTTTGTTACTGGCTGTGTTTTAAGAGAATTGGAAAATCTGAAATAGGTTTGAGTCAAGTGCAAGAACTGATTCGATTGAAAAGAAACAAAAAGATATTGAAGATGTTCGTATGCGTTGTGGTCATGTTTTTTTTGGTCACGACTCCATATTTCATTTTGTTGGTGGTGGTCACCAATTTGATGGCGTATGATGCCGATTTTTATTATAAATATATTGGTCATAAGACGTTCTTCAACTGGCAGTATGGCTTGACACTCCTTGCGGCAACAAATTCGTGCGTTAATTGCTTTCTATATGCTAAATTACATGTTGCCATGAGAAGAAAGTTACGACTTTTATTACATAGAATTAGATTATCATAGTTGATCCATCTTGCCTTTGGACAAGGTAGAAACAATGTCTCATTTGCCAGTGTGATAATTATTTTGGTGACGTATTGTATGCCGATGTTTTCAAGAAAGTTTCAAGCAAGAGTCAATTTTTGTTTAGGTTTTTTGAGCGATGTGAAGGTACTTCAGCAGTACTTATATCTAGTATTGTAATATCTTATTGATCTTATAACATAATAAATGCAAGAAACGGCTGTCAATTCATTAGCAGACTCATTTCTGTTTACAAAACGAAATTTGGTAAGTCATATATGGGACTTAAGAAAAAAATTATGAGATATTCAGCTACGGTTTACTTTTATGACATGCACAATAGAGTTTTTTAATTAATTAACTAAATTTAAAAATTCAATGTTTCAACACCAGTTCCATTCAACATTTCACTTTGTGACTTATAGTAGCGATATTTAAGTGTTGGATATTGAGCTGGCTATAGTATTAATTGTGACATACAGTGTTTGTTGTGACACATAGTGTTAGTTCGTGACATATTGTAGAGATTACCATCACTCTTATTACCAATCATGGAACAAGCACTTTCCTGTCTATAGGCGGTTGGAGCAATTACAGAAACCCCTCTTTTCCTGTGATGTTGCTTTTTTGACGTAAAACATGCAGACATGCAATAATGACAATTTCAACCCTGTGTACAGTAAATCTCATATACGTGATGATGTAAATGTAACAATATGATAACACCAACAATACCATTACTCACTAACAAATTTGTGACATCACTTCATTCAAAAGTACAGAACCAATAAGACGGTCTCTTACTTGTGTTCATATGAACAGAAAAACCATATACACTTCTTAACACGAAAAAATTAAGACCCACCTCGTAGCGACGAGTATTCGATCACTGGTTATCATAACTATTGGTTAAGTAGACGTTAGGAAGGATATAAACATGCAATCATAACATTTACCCGATGTAAAATTTCAATCGCTTAAAGCGCTCAAACTTAACAGCCAGTTTTCACTAAGTCATTCATTTGAAACTATTTTGATTTTGAGGAAATGGAATATAGTGTAAACAGGAAGTTCGCTCATTTTGATTTTTTAGGTTCTCCTAATTGGGTGTTTCTTTACTGCCCTTAACATTAACTTGGCCTTAAATGTTTGTCTGCGAATGTTTGACAGCGGAATTTTGGGAAATAAATATAGAACGGTATAAAAAGGGCTGATAGGGTATGAATAAGAAATTTATGAAGAGGTTCAATCAATGATGCATAAATTATTTTGCCTGCAAGAGAACTTCATTAAGTGTACTATATTCGCAGTCAACGATCCAACTGTTTCAGTGGTGAAAACGGTTGTGTGGTAAGTTGAAATGAAATAAGAACTTAGTATGAAAATGCGGTTGCAACAGGAGAAATTTAGCTTTGGAACACAAAAAGATCCAATAATACATAGATATACACATACCCCCCTCCCCACCCCCACCCACCCCCAAAGCCCTGTCTTATTCCATTGTTATTAAATTGATATTGAATTTTCTAGAAAACCAACATGTACAGGAATTAGGCATGTTTTCACTATAAAACGCAAAATTATTGTGGTATAGTTGCGTCGGAACTTCGGTCCCGTTTCGTGAGAGGAGAAAACGACGTTTCCAAAGGCTGTTATAATTCGTAACACTTTGACCTCAAAAAGCTAACAAGTTTATTTAGGATGTGAAGAAAGCTGAAAACATTATAAAAAAACATAACTTAATTTACTGGTTTTATTTGAATATTTAAATCGGTGAAGATTAACGTGAAAAAAACAATAAAGGATGAACTCATTAACGATACATTGATTTTATTGTAAATGTTTACCCTCCGACAAAGTTTCTCTTTTTTTATATTTAGTCGTAAGAGAAATATGATCAGACTTATTTGATCTATGAATCACTTCATTTCGAATAATTTGAAACTTAAAGAGGAATGAAGATTATTGATGGGCTTACAGTAGGGATATGCATTCTTGGTATTACTGCGCATGCGTTTGGGATATACCTCCTTGTCCGATTAAGCAAAGGGGGAGTGAAGAAGTTTATTTTGTTACTTAGCGTTTCATTATGCGATATTTTCTTTGCTTTCCAAAGTATTTCATGGATAATTCATGAAGCAGTACACGAGCATGATATACTTGTGTACAATGACATTATTCGGTTCAGCATTGTTATATCCTTCTACATTGGAATGTGGCTTTTAAACCTGGAGCGTTTCTTGATGCTCTACTTGAAAAGAAAATATTTCAACTGCCTTTTTGAACGCATGAAGCTTATGCTTTCCCTTAGCAGTTGGTTACTGAGTTTAATTTTCGTTATCGTATTATTGCCAATTGCTGTTTCGAAGAACATCAAAGCCGAGCAATTGAACGATGTGGGTGAGAAGGTACTGTTAGGATTGAATTTCATTACGATTGATATCCTAATTCTTTATGGATTCATGTACAGGCGAGTGAATGTCAACGATGTCCGCTACACGGCTTGTGGTGTTTCTGTGACAAAACGTGACACTGTTCTCATACCTTTCTTCATAACATTGACATTTGTAATTCTCATTGTTTTCCCCGATCTCATTCTTGTATCTAAGCCGAATTTACTTCCATACTGTCGAATATTATGGAGATTAAATATTTTAGCTGATGCTCTTATATACATTTTCTTGAATAAATCTATCAGACTAGCATTGCGAAAATTTGTTAGCAACAGGAATGTAACTTCAACCGGTCGTCTGGAATTGATGAAGATTTCACACGCAAGAAACTTGAGTTTGCCGACGGTTACTCAAATTATAGAAGAGATACACGGCAGCAAACATCGCTCCGTTGATAACCAAGCATAATGTAAATAAAACTTGTCGATGGTCAGAGTAATATTTTACTTTGCAAATTTTTCATGTTTATTTTACAACACCTTTATTGTTGTTCTCAGTGTACTTTATACCTGCGCACCACTGTCTTCATCAGAAAGACTTTTCTGGAATTACCACATTTATGCTAAAGGAAGACTTAGGAAGCGTGATGTTAGAGCAATACCAGCACATGATCACATTCTTGCTTAAGGTCTTAAGGCTAATAATAGTTTCTTTGCTATGCACTCAATAGCATGTTGTTTACATCCAAAAAAGGGGAAAGGAGAGGGCTCCAAGGCTTACATGCGGGATTTTGCAGTATGCTATTCCTATTGGCTTTGATGGTGAAATCATCATAAACAGGAATCATGGAGATGAAACGTACTAAAGAAATTTTGATTGCACCTGTGCAAGATTTTTCAGCTAAATATTATTCCTCTGATTAATATTGTTCTTGTTATTATTTCTTACTTCTTCTTTACAATTGATCTAATTCAAGTTATTAATTCATTAGCACAGTGAACAGTGTTATGCTTAGTACACATTAAATAAATATCCTTCCAAAACTTTGCATGTATTTTTCTCAAATCTGACATTATAAGGGCAAGCAAGTATGGATTTATGCTCATGTATATCATTGACGACATAATGTTTACGTTGCTGTATGATTTGTGGCAGTACACTGTTAGCATAGAGAAAACCAAATGAATGACTGTTAAAACTGCAGTGACCCAATAAAATCTTAACAAGTCTTTTAAGTTTTGTTTCAGTTTCTTCATGTGAGTTAATTCTGGTGCTTTCTTCATAACTGCATCCTGTTGGGTTCTCGCCATTTTGATGTGTTTGAGTCGAATTTTATAGATGTAAACGTTTATGGCCAACAATGCCACTAATGAAAGACACAAAAAAAGCCACTCCATTAAATGATCCTTGAAATCTGAAGACAAAGACGACACGTGTATCGTTAAACTTTCTCCGACAGGAAAAAACGAAATAAGAAAGGCCATCAGCCATATGAAAACAAACGAGCAAACCAGTTTAGGCATGGACACGTAGTTTTCGAGGTATCGTAGGGGATATCTCGTAGCGATGAATCGATCCACAGACAGCAACACTGTCGAAAATATGGAAACCAAATACGCCATTTCCATTGCCATCGCAAAAATAAGAAACAATTCCTCTTTGTCACTGTTAACTGGATCAAAACCACTATTTGCTTCTAGCATAATCACAAAGGCTGGTGTGCTGATAGTCACAATGGTATCTGCCAACGCAATATTCAGCATTATGTAGTACATTGGCATTTTCAATGATTCTTTCCTCGTTATCAAAACAACATTTAGTACGTTTGCTGGGAATGGAATGACACTAAACACAACCAAAAAAATGGCAAATGTTTCCATGACAAGGGAACAAGTACCAGCATCATGTATTCATTTCTTCAAATACGTCAATCAGCACATCAAAACGACTTTGCCATATTGATTCATGATTTGTGATTGATCTAGAAAAGCCAAACGTTACTATTGTCAGCTGTAAATCTCAGGAATGTAAGTCTAAAAACATCTCATACAAATAGGAAAACAATATTTTTCAGCTCACAAAAGTTGTTATTAAACAACTGCTATCAAAATATCCAATGGACAACCACAAAACACGATATAAAAGCATATCCGTCGCGATTTCAACAATGTATGTCTCAAATCAATGACAATCAACATCTTTTTAATTGGTATCAAGCACAATGCCAACTATTTGATAGTCATTAAAATGTTTATGTATTATACAAAAAAAACCCTTACAGATCGTGATGATCATCATGTTTTTGTAATCCCTTCTTTTGAACTCTAAAACAATAAACGACTTGAAGCCTATCGATTAAATTCTTTGTCTATATCGTACCAGGTCCGAGTGGACCCACTCCATATTAGTTTAAAGCGATTTTATCAGGGGAGTGACATTTCATTCGTTCAAATAGACCAAATTAATAAACATCTCATCTCAATGGCTATTGAGTCCAATATTGATCCGCAGGATTTCCTGTTATCATCTCTCCAGATCACAATCAACTCATGCCGTCACCTTATGGCGCCGTAGTATAGTGGTTTTCACTCTCGTATTTCATGCGAGAGATCGGGGTTCAATTCCCCTTGGCGGCGATTCACCATGCGCGAGTGAATGTACCATAGCGCCGGGTCGACCCATGCCATGTGAGGGAAATTGGGTAGATGATACATCGGGTGTTGCAGGAAGGTAATCCAGAAGAGCACAGGCCCTTGATTGGGTTTGTGTCACTCATGAGAGTGTCAAATACTTCGGAGCCTCCAACCTAAGCCGTGGCCCCTCCTGGAAAGCAGATGCAATAGCAACTGAATGAGGTTAGCCACGTAAAACAATACCAAATAAATAAATAAATAAATAAATAAAACGCGTAATAGAAAATGCGAAAAATTGCTTTTGTTTTAACGCACGTTCATAACTGTAAGTTTATCTACATTTTACCACCGTGTCCAATTGTCATGAAGTTCTGGAAATTAAAAACAGAACATGAGAAAAAATGACATATTACCCAGGACCTGTTACACTTACTTAATGCGTACCTACAAGACTTGACTTTCATAGTGCTTCTTTTGTTCGCTTACAATCAGAAATACAGTGCACTGTATCCAGTCTGTTGTGCTTTTTTAACCGACTGAAAAGCTCCTCCCCTCCCTTCCTCCGATCATACGTTGAAGCTAACTTACTTTGGGTTTGCACTGAACCCATACAGCTGGTAAATTTCAATTTTATTTTCGTATCGAATATTTTTCAAGTAGGTTTGAAATCACCGCAACACCATCTGTTCAAGGTGTGAAAAAATTCTAAATTTGTTCGATTTGCGTTCGTTAGTGAGCATGCGCAGAGAGCCTTTCAGAATTTCAGATTGAACACCGAGTTATTAAGTCCGGCCTCGTTTGCATGTATGTTATTGTTCTATTCATGTGTTATACCTTTATTACTTTTAAATGTCATTTCTATCCCCCGTGGAATTATTAAAAGCAATCAAGATTTCGAAAAGCGAGACCACATTTGCTAGGTCGGCAAACATTCGTCGATTAAACAAAATCGCGAAAGTTCTACTGATTGTTTGTCATAAAATAACGTTTTATGAAAAGATGGTGGCAACAAATTTTGAAATGTGGTAAAGAAGGGAGGAATAAATCATCTTTCGAAAGAAAAGGAAGAATTCTAAAAATAAGTGAACAGATGTGAGAAGAAGAAAGGATCGGGCGGTCCACCCTTAAGTACGGGCGGTTCACCCTTAAGTACGAATGTAAACACGAAAGTAAGCCAACTTGAAATGAAAACACTCTAAATAATACACCCATGAAATTTTACAGAAATTCATATTATATCTTTATTTCTGTAATGTACAGAATGAGTTATCGGGGAAAAAATCGGGTTTTAAAGGAGAATTAACGTCAAAAATACAACTTTGGCTTAAATTGTTCCTTATGTGTAAAATAAAGGGTTAATAATAAAATTTTATAAAATACCAATTTCGCTTATAATAAAGGATTTAAAAATTTCACTGTGACGTCACAGTTGCACTAGAATTTCTTCATACACAAAGTCAGAATCATTCATGTTAAAAGAAAATCATGAGTGGCGACATGTCTTTAACGTTTTATTATTGAATAAATTCGTGCTTGAAACGTCATTTATTAGATATCGCAGATAGGAAAATAATTATTCCAAAGTAAAAAAGAATGACGGCAAAGTAAGTTTCTTTTCTTATAAGAAAAAAGTGCTGATAGTAGATTTTCTTTTTCACAACACGTGCGCCTGAAGAATTTTTGTTTTTCAATGAATATAATAACTTCATTACGTATATATACAAGGCTTTGGTTTCACTAGATAGATGTAATCGCAATTCCAATAATGCCGATAATACTTTTAGAAATCTTCAAAATAAAAGAAACCAGGTCAGATAGGAAGAAAAATCTCTAAGATGTGCAAGTCTCTGAACACATTACCGTGTCTTTTTTGTTATTTTTTAAAAAGATTTTAGGAAAATTGATAAATACTAGAGTAAACCATGCCTTGTGTTAGAAAAATGCACAAAGAGAGCATTTACGGAAATTAAATTTCATTTATTTATTAACACTTTATTTTTTTTGATCACTTTGTTGGACCTCTTGAAAGAGCTAGGTTTTTTCATAGAAATACGTATTTCTATGGTTTTTTTAGAGCTCACGGTTTTCTCCATTCATATTTATCTTTATCATGTTGAATATGTTGGAAAATTGTTGGTATCGCACCAGCTTTCAATGTTCTTTTCTTCGGCATATAACCTAGAATGTTTTCCATATTATCAACTTCGAAACAGTCTTCATGAAAATGATCGCTGCAAACTACTTTATCTTTTCCAAATCGAAAAAGTTTTAACAGTAAACCCAGTGGCGATGTTGTTAAACCCATCTTTCAGCTCTCTGTTGTTCTTTGACAAGATCAGGAAAACGAAAATATATTCTCTCATCTCAAATTGTCTTCGCTACGTGATTTGTAAAAACTACAGCTGGATATCTAAGTGCAACTGTGACGTCATATTTTTGAGTTTTGATTAAACTTCAAACTTAAATAACTAACGAAAGAATAGTGTAAAATGAATGAAACTTTGTAAAAAGTCGTCTTCCACAATTTAAAATCGATTCATTAAAAAAAAAAACATTACATAATTTTGACGTTAATTCTCCTTTAATGACAAAGCTATGACATATTCTTCACTAGCCACCAGTGAGTTTTTTCCGGGGAATTTTTTCTCCCAACTAATCGTTCTATGAGAGATAATTTTCTCCGATATTTTGCTTCTCAATGAATATTTTTATCTTTTTCCCCAGAGAAAGTGCCGTCTAATATTCTATGGTCCGACATTTGCCTGCCTTTTTACACAGCTGCGGATAAATGAATTTTTATAAGCTTCATGTGCGAAAATATATCCTTTACGTAAGTAAGCTTCCATCCGTAATGGTTGGTTCTTCCGCCCACCGACTTGCAACTATTAGTTGACCTACAGAGATACGCCAGAGATATATATAGCATTTCCCTAACTTGCACTATGGCCAATGTGCAGTCAGTTGATGGCTCCTAATGGGCTGATACGATGCTTTTAAAGCGCATCGGAGTGGAGTATCGAGATACGACATGACTGGAATCGAACACGAGTCGCAGCGGTCGTAATCAAAGGTTCTAACCACTACACCATCGCTGCACAATATACCCTTTAGTCCATTTGTTTTCTGAGAGATATAGGGTTAATCCATGTAATTATATGCACCGTCTGACTAAAAAAAGTTAACACGATAAATTTGGTAAAGAAAAGAAATTCAAGTGAAAATAATATTGCACCAGGGATTAAAATGTCCTTGAAGCTCGATTTTTTCTTGCCGATAAAGGTAACACACACGCAATATTTCTAACAAGTTTTCTTCTGATTATTTATTTTTACAATCTTTGTGTTTTTACAAATCTAATAAAAAGAATCAGAAAGTTTTCCAGATGCGGCAGATGTTCGGTTTAATGTTTATTATTTATGAGCATACTCATTAAGATATCTGAAAGGATCCATATATTGATATTTAGTTTGTATCAACAAACATGTCGTTCAGTTTATTTGCAGTATATACACGCTTTTTTATAAGAACAGGGCTCAAGTTTGGCCAAAAAGTAAGAACAAAATAAGAACAACTTGAGGCTCAAATCATTATTCCGAAAATTAAGAACAGCCTAAGCCTGAATTTTCTTGTAAAATAGGAACAACTCACGATGCGAATATTCTCACTGGCAAATGGTTTAGAAGTTTATTGCTGTTTCACCTTCAATAAATTTGCGAAATATATCAATGATGGCGCAACTTGTGGAATGCTTAAAAACTTGTACACTCATATTGGTTTATTACTGAACAGCAACCAGTTGTTTTTAAAAAGATTTATTTTTATTTTACTGGAAATTCCATAAATAAGAACAATTCAGGCTGAAAAAGGCTCATAAATAAGAACAGCCAGCCTGAGGTCAGATTTTACTGGTTCTTATAAAAAAAGTGTGTACATTATAATCAAGTCTCGCATTGTGTCAATTATGCCTTCAAGATGTCCTGAAAAGCACGTAATTAGGAATGTAATGTACAGTGTGTTTCAAACGAAATATAAAACCCATGGAATGACCGCAAGCCCGTTCGAGTGAAAAAGTCTGAAACCATGTCTGAGGCGCCAGTTAAAATTGAGTGAAAAGAACAATAGATTTGGCAGCCATTTCCCTAAAATCAAAATAACTTGACATTTTCTATGTTGTTCGTACCGTATCACGATGAATTTAAAATTTCGTTGGAAAACTTGTGCAAGCGAAGATGACTTGTTATTGGGTGCTGGGCGTTTTGGGCGTTTGTGACGTGTGATTGGGTGGGTTTTTTTTGCTCGTCAATGTTAAAGAAACTAGAAAGTACTACTAACTTTTTTGCTTACATTTAAAAAACCTTTTTCCAAAAGAAAGTGTAATCGTTATTACACATGTGACGTAGGTCTATGGAAGCCGACAAGGGACCAGTCATTGTTTCTTTTTTTTCAGGTGTCGCGATTACATTTTTGAGGTGCCGACATTTCATTTTTGAGGTGTCGCGATTTCACTTTTGAGGTGTCGCGAATTCATTTTTGACGTGTCACAATTTCACATTTGAGGTGTCGCGATTTCATTTTTGAGGTGTCGCGATTTCAATTTCCATGTGGTCGGGATTTCTTATCGGTGGTAACCAGACTTTAAACTTTAAACAAAAAATGGCGGAAAAACAAGAGTTCTTTCGTCAATGTGGTGCTGTAGAAGAGGCTGACAATTATTGTTTTTAATGTTCTCACAAACTGAAAGAGTTCTAACAAGAACATCAAAGGACGTGACCCTGAAAGAAAGATAACATACAAAGAGTTTCTTATCAAGAAAAAAAAGATGGAACAAAGAAGTATTTTTAACAAAAACAGGTCAAGACCAGATCCCTGAATATCTAAATATTAATGTTGGCATTGTATCTGAAAACGAAGGAGGAAAATTGAGAAAGGAGATAGATTGGAAGTAGAATATCAGCGACTGTTTCAAAAACTGCTAATGCAAAGGGCAGTTCTGGACATCGTGAACACTTATTTCTAAATTTCTTATAAGGTGAAGTCGAGCCCTGTAGTCAATATCTTTATCAACACTTTAATTATTTTTAACTTTTTTCATTTATTGAGTTCTTTTTAAGCTAGGTGAAATAAAAAGAATAAAATTTTCGTTTTTGCTTTTGGATTGTCCATAAATTAATTTCTCTCATGTCTCTGATGTCTTTTCCTTGCCTTTTTTGCGGAGATTTTGTTGACAGATGGTATACTCTTCTTTGCCCCATTTGGTTTTTAGCAGAAAGCACGACTTGAAAAGCTCTGTGTACCTTTCGTAAACCTTGACTCGCAAAAAATAATCCCCTTAAGGTATTATCTCTTTCTCACTTTCAAGGTTTAGTCCAACAACACGCTTCCTGGTTCCACATCTTCTACAAAATGATGCACCGATTTGTAACAAAACATAGTAATTTATGACCACCACAACCTCATAAGGAGTATGGGATAAAGATTGAATAGATATCGTGTGTTTCAACTGCCAAAGGAAATCGTGATACCTGCAGAATAAAATCGCGACACCTGAAAATTGAAATCGCGACACAAAATACAGAAATTACGACACGTAGTATAGAAGCCGCGACACCTAATATTGAAATCCCGATATCTGAAAAAAGAAACAATGACTGGTTCTTGTCGGTTTCCATATAGGTCTGGAATCGTGTTAACTATTCTATGGTATTGCGAGTTATAATCATTTCCTTTATTTCTGGTGATCGACGTTCTTAGTTTCCACTTAAATGTTCATGGCCTTAAAAAAAGTTTATTATTGGAAGATTGCTGCTGATGAACGCTTAGAAAACCAAAGAAAATTTTTAAATAAAAATGTTCCTTTTATTTCTTCCTAAAATTAGTATTATATTTATTATAATCAAAAATATTGCTATATTTGGTGATGGCGCGACGTTTAAACCCATCTTTGGTAAACTCAAATTGACAAAATCCCAGGGAGTAGTTCACACAGGTGAGATGGGGTGCGAGACATGGAGGAGAACTACCAGTTTACTTGTTTTATTGTATGTGCTTATAAGAAGAAATAGGTAAAAGTCAAAACATTCTCTGATAGATAAAACATGTATAACATAAAAAAACTGCTCCTATCAATACTGTCGTAGACTCGTTTAAAACTTTGCCCTGTAGCCGGGAATAAAGTAATACGTTAAGCAAAAGCATAACGAAACAAAGACATACTTTGAAGCTCCACTGAAAACAAACACCTGATAGTGGGGCTTATAATGGTTTATTTCATTACCTCGATAACATTGTTTTTCCTTTCGTTTTTCGTTGCCGTTGCGATTGCTTATAAGATCCTTATCAAACTCTCATATTGGTCTCAAATACATATTGGTCTGCTGAAGTGAAAACTATTTACAACATTTTTGTCATAAAAAAAAATACTTAATAACGAAATAACTACAACTTGAACCTTGGACCACCACTCGTACTTTGAGGTGGGGCGTGCTTTTTGAATTTTCTTTTAGAAGATCCTTCGGAATTTCGGAGTAGCTATATTATGATAACGCCTTGAGCTAAGGGCGTTTTCAGTATTTTGATTCATAATTTTCCAAAGATAGATACGGTTAAAACTCGACGTTTTTTCAAAGACAAATACGTAGCTCTTACGCAAGCAATTCGAGGACATGGATGTGTCTATACAAGCATCAAAGGAAATAGAAAAATTACAACTACAACTACCAAGATGCAATGAGAAACCATTAAACCATTAAAAATGTCTTATAATAAAAAGGTTTTTCACAAACAACGCTGGTATTCTCACATATGTTTTTAGAGCAGTAATCCCCATAACAAGTAGTTCTAACATTGCATTGTGGTTGTTGTATTCATGTATAAGAAATAATTACATTACGGGAGTGATCATTTCTCCTGAAACATGTTTATACGTCGCATTTAAGCACATTTATCCAAGCAAGACCCGTTTCGATGCACTACAATGCTCTATGGTAATTTATAACGATTAAAATTTTTCAAATCGCACTGTGTGACAATTTCAAGTGAGTACCTACATAGAAACGAGATCTGCATGGACAACAACGCTCAGGTGTGAAATATTAAAAAAAATGTATTTCCAACAGTTTTTTAAAAATCTTCATCAAGTTTGTAAAAATCCATATTGTTTCTATTCATCTTTTGGAAACACATCATCTTGTGCCTTCGCCTGTATACAAACACCAAAACCGCAATCAGAACCACGATGCCAATAACGAAACCGATAATCATGCCGACCTTTTTGTTATGTTCCCGTATTTTATTTCCGTGGATGAACACAATCCGCTTCTCACATACCGCACCCTCGAATTCTTTGGTACAATTACACGAGAACTGATCGCTGGTGTCAATCACTGGGATGCAGGTACCATTATTTTTACAAGGAGAGAAAACGCATGGGTGAGAGGCATTCCAATTGTTATATATCTCACAATGCTGTCCAGTGAAGTTGGCTTGACAGGTACAGTTATAAGATCCTCTAGAAATAGCATGACAAGTTCCATTGTTCTTACACTGGCCTTTGCAAACTGGTTTGAAGTCTGTACAATACTTTCCAACGTAATCAATCGGACATATGCAGCTGCGATGAAGTCCGTCTTTAGTATGGCATTTTCCACCATTTTTACAAGGATTTTTCAATACGGTGCAAGCATTCGAAATGGATTGGCAATGTTCACCAGTGTAATTTGTGGAACACTTGCATTCGTACGCTAATGCACTCTTTTCGACACAAGTACCGTTGTGTTGGCAAATTGTCGCATTGCATATACCACACGATTGTGTCTTATAGCAGTCGGCTGCGTAATTTTCACAAAGGGTACCAGAGAAATCGCTGGTGCAATTACAACTGGCTCCACGTTGGCTGCTATACTGACATTCCCCGTCATTTTGACATGGCGACAGGTGACAAGCGTTGCATGTAGAGTTCATAAAATCTTTATCTGCTTTGTGTAAAGACATGAGAGTTAAGTTAACATTACCTTTGCAGTTACCAATAATGACAGTTTCGTTGTTGGATTTGACTTGGCTTTGGATGAACAAAACAAGATCACATTCATTGCAGTCCAATTTCGGGTTATTGGACAGGTCGACCGTGATTGGTTGAGTGTGATTTTTCAAGAACGTGTACGGAATAGTGGAGATGTCATTTGACGATAAGTCGATGTGGTTGATAACCGTATATGTATCAAATGCCCTGCTCGAAATGTTGGTGATTGCATTCGTGGATAGATCAACAATTTTTAGATTCACAAGATGGTTCAATGCACCATTCAATTCTGTTATTGAGTTTCCCTTAAGGATCAACTGCTCTAAGTCCAAACCTTGAAATTCAATTTTGGATAGTTTCGTAATCCGATTGTTTCTCATATCAAGCGACAGTTTTCGAAAATTTTTCAGAAACTTCGTTGGTATTTTTTCAAATACGTTATCCGCAAGATCAATCTTTTGTAATGACGGCAAGGATAATACACCACTGTCAATATTTGCGATGCTATTTCGGGCTAACGACAGAGTGGTAAGAGACGAGAGATTACTGAATACCATCGAGTCGATTCTTGTCAAATTGTTTCCATCGAACATCAACTTTTCCAAGCTGGACATGCTGGAAAACATTTTCTTGTTGGGCACTATATGATTGTCAGACAAATCCAGCACGTCTATTTCTGAATTGCTCGCCAGGAAACTGTTAGGTAAAGTTCGCAGTCGGTTGTTCCCCAAATACAAAAACTCAAGGTACTCCATTCCAGTAAAGGCATCTTCGGAGATATTGGATATCAAATTGTTTGATAAACTAATGTTGGTTAAACTGGTGAGGTCATTTAACTCACTGCCGATACTGGTCAATTTATTCCCGTTCAGATTGAGAATTTTTAAGGAGGACAGATTGGCAAACGTTTGCCTCTTGAGCTGGGATAAATGATTTCCTGCAAGATACAATCTGGTAAGGGACTGGGCAACAATATTGACTTCATTGATATCGGAGATTCTATTATCTGACAGGTCCAGATTGGTCAATTCTGATGCATTCCTCGGTGACACCGATAATGGCAATTCACATTTCCGTAATGACAATAGCTGGAGATTTGAAAAACCATCCAGAAAGCTTTCTTTGAAGTGACTGAAGTTGTTTCCGTCCAAATATAAAAACTGTAAGTTAGGGATCTGCTGGAAAGCTTTAAGATTTCTAATCTTGTTATTCTGACATGAAAGAATTGATAATTTATTCAAACCCAGAAAGGTTTCATTGGTAATGTGACGGCTGTCTATTTGATTCTCATCCAAGACCAAACGATACAAGCTATGCAAAGATGAAAAGGCATTGTCATCCAGAGACGAAATTTGGTTATGACTGAGATCCAGAAATAACAATGATGTCAAGTTGGAAAAAATATTTTCAGATACTTTTTCAATACCATTGCCTTTTAGATGAATTTTTTTCAAAATCGTATTCTTGGAGAAGTTTGGCAGGTTCTTCAACGAAGGATTGAATTGCATTTTAAGGTATTCCAATTTGTTCAATGGTGTCATTGTGTGATCGTCAATTATTTTGAGCTTGTTATACGATATGTCCAAAATGCTTAAATCTCTCAAATCATAGAAAGTTGACGCATTAATCACTTCGATTTGATTGTGCTGCAAATACAATTCCTCCAACTTTTGTAGTCGACTGAAGTTAAAACTCTCTAGAGACTTTATACGGTTAAAACTCATGTTCAATTTAACTATATTACCGTGTATTGAATTTGGTATTACGTCGAAATTCCTGCCGCTGCAATCCCATGACTTGCCACCATCACCAATATCACATTCTGTCGGTATTCCATCTGCAATTGCGACATCAAACGCAGCAGAAACGACAATACAAATTGATATAATAACATTCGTCCAAGCCATTGTACGATTTTTACTCTTATAAGTATCTTGATCTGCTCTATCACAAGAAACAACGAAAACTTAAAGTAGGACATTAAAGACGAGACACTGCATTAAATGAAAACATTCTAAGACGGAAATGTAAAAGAATATTATTCATATCCAAAATACAATAACATTGAAAATCACATTTCGTTGAAATGATAAATCATGGCGATATGATAAAAACCACTAAATACTTAAATTTGAGATGGTTTCGAAATAAAAACTGCAATTGAAATCTTAGGGAGAAAAAAACGGAAGAAAACATAATACTTATCTACAAAAAACATCGCATTCAAACATGATTACTACGATTAGTGAAACCATGGGTGCACGAAATTCGTTGATTCATTGACTATATGAAATAACGAGATAAAAAACACGACGACTCTCGTTTTACAAGCACAAAATACAGCTGCAAAATCCAATACCATTATAATACACTTCTGTTTTAGTACAACTCGCATATTTTTTTATAAAAAACTGTCTAAATGTTTATCTTACTTCTCGGAGAAAGTATTCGCTTATAAAAGGTTTTTAAAAAAAAAAATAAATAAATCCCAAGAGTTTCACGAAGCATTCTACATCACTCATTTAATTGTGTCAGGGAAATTCCAATATGACAAACTTAATTGCGTTTACCATTAACACAATAGAAATATACTAGTCAACAGTTTTCTGAACGATTATACAGACGAGTTTCTGATGTTAATTACGAGTTAACAGCCAGCTTAAACTATAGATAAATTTATGACGATTTTATATTACAATTTACTAAGGTAAAACTAAGGATAAAAGCGTATGGAGAGCATCAATTTTTAAAGGAAAACGACTTGATCAATGCAGCCTGCAACAATTATTGAGCAAAAAACACTAATGTTATAAATAAACATTACGTCACTAAGAAACTCGTCTATAGATTAAACTATACCTGTTTTTTGTCGACGTCAACATGAACGAAATTGAGAATTGTTTCACAATATTCTGCTTCTTTGCCACCTTAACAACACGCCAGTGTGTTGGAAATATTTCTGTTTATGACAGTCGACAAACTTCTAACGTATCCATTAGCAACGCATTTCAAATACTTCGCATGGCAGACCAATTTTAGGAGGAGTATTTGGAGGCCTCAAGTTATTACAACATCAAACCCAATCTCCTTCATAGTTGTCATAATGTGGAGTAACACATAACGAGGTTGGGTGTAGTAACGTCTGCGACCTTTGAGAATATATACTTTAAACGCTCGAACAAGCGCCCGGGCACTTATTTAAAACTTCGATGCTTATAAAAGGCGTAAATTCGATACAGATTCGATACTTGGGGCACTTATTTAAACTTCGATGTTTAAAAAGGGTACAAATTCGATATAGATTCGATACCTGAGGGCACTTATTCAAAACTTCGATGTTTACAAAGGTGTAAATGAAAATCTGCTCAATTATAGCATCATGCGCATGAATTACAATTGGAACGTTACCATTTTATTCGAACAAAATAGACCAATAACAACGTCGCAGGGAAGTTCGATTTAAAGAGGTAATAATAATAACATAGTGAATTTTACATAAAGCAAATACCTAGCAAGTGAAGCTTCTAAAGTCTTAATTGGACAGAATATATACTAGCAATAGATTAGTTTAACTATCGGATATATATTGCTTTTGTGTTTTTTCGCAAATCTGTGAATGAGATGAATGCAGGTGTTATATGAATACTCCGTAGTTAGAAGAGAAAATTTTAAATACGGAAGAAAAATAAAACAACCTCAAAATGGTAAAACACGGAATGTTACGAAAAGTGATATAAAAAGTGCTTTAATCAGCGTTTTATTTTTCTTCTGGTTAACCTTTCTTCCTGTTCAGTTAATTTTTGCAACATGAAAACACAAGGTACCATTTCATATACTTGTTGCTTGGTTTTTACTCGTCTTTCACATTTCACTTGATCCATGTTCCGACTTCCGCAGACATCTCGAACATGTTTTTTAAGGGCTTTTTTTTTAAATCAAATTTTAAATATAATCAGAACAAAACATTTTATTTCATAGGTACAATAGTATGGATTTCCATTCAAAACAAATCTATATTTCTTCCCTAGATTAATTTGTATACTACGTACCAAAGAAATCTCCATAATAAAGATTATTAAAGATTCGTAAAAATTCGTAAAAAACCGACATAGAGAAGTTCATTTAGTTCCATAAGAATACAGTAAAAAGCAGTTACAGTGTTCAGGCTTTGTTAGTCTAGGTTTTAGCATCAGTAAATCCATTGTATTTCAGGCACCAATAAAAGGCAAACAACGCAATGAATACAATTCAATTCACTAGTATTTGATATTGTTGCGTCTGATATTACATAAAACACACACATAGAAGTTAACAAGTTAACAACAAACAGTAAGACATACATGTCCATAGAAGTCCATAGAAGTGACAGTTACAGAAAAGGTGTGAAGTGTTTGAAAATACTTAAAAAAGTGCTATAAACTTCTCAAGCGAAGCTCAATTTTGAAGCCTGGTTCGGGCTGCCAGAAAAATCAAAATCCAAGCCATTCCCTTTATATTCATTTGCGACCTTGAAATGACTATTAAATATATTAAAGCATTATAACTGAAATTTACCAGAATTGTTTAAAGGAGGGGTTAAGATGAAGTTCTGAACCTGGACAAATCAGAGGTTAAGTCCCTAAAACGGACTGCTGGACAGTAAGCTGCAGATGGGCTATGACAATCGTATTTGTGTCAAGTGTCAATAATAATGAAAGTCACTTGACATATTTTTTTCTTGTCTGTGTTCCTTGGTAAAAAAGAATATAACAAATGTAAACAACAAACTTATTTGAAATCCTTGTTACATCAAAGGCGTGGTTCATAAGCATCGTAGTACTCAGCTCCTCTAACAGTTTAGGTATAACTATTGATGATGAACTGAAATGGCATATATCCAGAATATCTGAAAAAGCTTCAAGTTGTATCAAATGAAGGAAATGACAATATGACTTCATTTTCAATTCATTTTCAAAGCATCTTGCCATTTGTATCTTATGGTATTATTATTTCTGGGAACTATTTTCCTTCACAATGCTTAATATCGAAGGGGCACATATTCAGGCATCTTGATTCATTCATCAAATAAAAAGTGTATAATGCCAAATGAAAACTTCCAATTTTCATATATCTCCAAGATATTTGTTGAAAAACAAATGCAGACCTTTAATCAAATGCAGACCTTTAATCAAAACAAATCAACAGGATTGGACGAACTCCCACTCAAAGACTGTGCCAAAGAGATATATCGCAACCACTTGCGTTTATTATCAACTTAACAGTCACTTCCAGTAAATTTACAACTCTGTGGAAGGAGGCGAAATTAATACATACACAAAAGTGGGGAAGGTAAACCAAAAAACTATCAACCTATCTTGATCCTGTCAATATTTAAAAAAATAATCAAACCAGCTGTTAGTCAATTACTGGATTACCTGGAGATCAAAATAAACTTTTGTCTGACTGTCAATTTGGGTACCGACATCACCATTTAACAAAACTTGCTTCAACCATCCTGTTCCATAACATTCAAAGATTTATTGACAATGGACAAGTGGTTGGAGCTGTCAATATCAATTTAACAAAAGCATTCAACTAATTACTTATTAAACAGAAGTCAAGTAGTTTGCATTGATAGGGCAATGTATATGACACAGCAATTAGTAATCGGTGTACCACAAGAATCAATTCTAGGGTCACTAGTATCTATCATTTTCTTCAATGAATGTTGAATTGTCAACATCAGTACCTATGCATGCTCAACCAGGATCTCAATGAAACTGCAAAATTCCTAACACAAGATGCAGCTTACAAAATTTACAAAATCATGATTGTCCCATTACTAACTTACAGGTGACCAGTGAAGCTGCATTACACCAACGCACAGAAGAATCGTTTCATATCACACTGGAACGAAGGGCGAAGCAAATAATTGGTTGGGATAGTTCAAATATTTTCAACACAATCAATAAAGAAGCACTTGCCATCATCAAGCGATCACTGGAAATGGAAATATATATATAGTAGCTTTGGAGGATATTTCCAAATTCAACAACATAACAAAGCTACTCAAAATACTGGGCAACTTCTTGTATATATATACTTCCAAAGGTTAAACTTGAAATTGGTAAACAAAAATTCAAATACAGCAAAGCAAAGCTACTCATTATCAATATATACGTAAACTACTATAAATTTGTTTAATAAAAAACTGGAAATTTTTTTCCTCAACGCCCCTGTTCTCAACTTACATGAACACGGATAAAATAAGATGCACAGCTGCAATGTACATAGATTTACGAAAGGCTTTTGACACTGTCAGTCTCTCATGCCCTCTCAGTAAGCTTCCATTCTATGGTATCTGCGATATTGAATTGCATTGGTTATCTGACTACCTCTTCAACCGAAAGCAATACGTGTCATGTGATCAAACCTTTTCGGGAATGAACGGCATGATGTTTGGTATTCCGCAAGAATCCATACTTGGCCCCTTGCTCTTTATTTTGCTAGTAAACGATGCACATCTAGGGCTTGATAAATGCAAACTGTTGAGATATATATGCCAATGATGCCATTTTGCTGTACTCTCATGAGTCTACCAAAACTATCGAAAAAACATTGTGTAGAGAAGGAGAATAATTATTCAGATGGTTTGAAAGCAATCATCTCATATCAAATCTAAAACCTGGAAAAACAGAGTATGTCATACATGGCACTGCCCAAAAATTGAAGACACGACCTTCCTGTGCTATTAACATCCTTGGCTCAATCATTCACCAGGAACTAAAATACGAGAATTGGGGCATTATCTTTGATAAGAATTTATTGATGCTTGATTAAAGTTCGAAACTAATCAAAAGTGAGTCAAAGAGTGAAGTTATTGGAACATGTACGTTCTAATTTGACAAGTTAAGCTGTCGACGCAATTTATAGAGCAATGATTGAGCCGGTAATGCTATACTGCGCTCCTGTATACCTTGGAATAACACCTGTTTGCACAAAATGAAATCATTTGGGGAAGAAAGCTTCAGAAGTTATTGGAGTAGAGTATCGGAAATCTGTAACCAACAGGAACAAGGAAAGATCAGCTATTGAAGTGTTCCAACATCTGCATGGAATCAAAAGCAATTTATTCAATTTTGAGATATTCCAACAAAGCATTACAACACAAGGAAATGGTAATCATTTCGTTATTCCAAAATCAAGAACTGTGTCTGGAAGACCATCATTTTCTGTCCAACTTAAGAAGAGAAGAATCTATCTGTAAATTTAAAAGATTAATTTATTCAGCCGTCAAATTAGTCTTAAAATACGAAAAAAAACACACAGAATTTTCACGATGTTTCGATTTGTTAAAAATCTTGTCAAGTGTGTCTAGCTTTACAAACCCTATCCTTATATAGTGTACAAAAAGCTCAAAAACAATGAATAACCTAGAGTGTAATAAAAATGAAAGCATATAACTGGAGAAAATAAGTAAAAAGAATGTGTGACTTTTTAAAATTGCGTAATGGTTTATAATATATGGTTATAACATATCAAATTTAAAAATTTTTGTTTAGTTTCTTGAATCTGTAAACATTAGATCCAGATACCTTTAGGGAAGAAAATTTTGCAGAAAGAAATTTTTGGTGAAAATGGTGGATTTTCGCAGAAATAATTGTGTGATTGACCAATTTTAACGTGTTTCATGGAATTAAATTTCGTGGTTTTTGATTTTCAAAGAAATACTTAAAGGGATTCCTGCATCCAAAATGATTTTTACAAATATGATAGAGCTCAAAAAGTTGTTTGACATTATTATATTCCGCAAAAATATCTTCCCACGAAAATTTCTTCTATATTAAGGTAGCTTTCAAACTGTAATTTGTTTAATTTTTATTTTGCTTTCAAAAATAAATCCAAATCTTGTCACAACCTATCGTGTATATATATTATATTGTATACAGATAATTTGTTATACAAAATAAGGCCATTTGTAGAAAATAGTTTGGTTCCCGTTATCGTTACCTTGAAAAATTGAGTCGGTCGGGAAAAATTTTGTTTCTGTACTTTTCCAAGTTATGTCTATTTGGCAGCCATCGTTCTAAAAAACGCTCGGGAGGAACAGAATTGCTCACAGTATAAGCAAATGAGATGAATAGTGAAGTTTAGTGAAGATTTCTTTCATGCACTCTTATCCGCCATTTCGAAAACGCACAGTTTGAAAGAAAATCGGGTCATAAATTTGGGAAATAATCCTGAATCCGCTTTACTTTTAGATGCTCACTGCACAAAAGAAAAATGGGTGTCCGACTCTCAAAGTAAGACATTTTTTAGGGTCGGTCGGAGAACAGGAACCAGACATTTTCTTACGAGCGGCCTAATATACATAATACACATATGTACTGCAATAATCATCATAATCATTGTATGTATGCATGAGCATATTATGTATGATGCTATCTATGATCTGCTTTAAAATTTATTTATATAATATACTTTGATGATTATTTTTTTGGTGATCAATATCAGCTGTATTAAACCAAGGCAAGGTGTATATATCAACAATGAAATTTCTGTTTGTACAATATATTTCGGACATATGTGTCCATCATATGTGTCCATCATCATGTGTCCATCATGAAAACAATAAAACCAAAAATCAATACTTGTGACGAATATAAAAGTCGCACGCTCCGAAATATATTGTACAAACAGAAATTTCATTGTTGATACACCTGGTTGATGAAAGTTTCCATACCGCAAAACCAGATCATCCAGAAACGGAAAATTTCTGTTTAATTTATTTATATGTTCCATAATTTATGCAATTATATACGTCAGCAGATTGGCTATATAATTCATGCGCACATTATTTTTCCAGACGGTTCCAAGACGATGGCGATGAAAGACAACAAAAAAAATTATATTTTTCAAACAAAATTAAATTTTTCTGTTAACCGCATCATAGATTTCAGAAAATTCTCTTCGGAATAAAAACAATTGTTCCCCACTACTTTCTACTTTCAACTGACGTCATGAATCACTAGCAACTTCAGATATGGGTTCTAATACTTTGTTTGATTTGATCTATTTTTGATATTCTTTGGAATGATATAAGATTTTTTGCACTTTGATTTTTTTTTCATTTTTCAGCATGTCCAAAACCATGACGTGACGTGTCACGTGACAACTACTAGGATCTAATTAAATAGGTATCACTGGTGGAAATCGAAATCTGACCATCCAAGAACCAAATATCAATATAAATAATTGATCAGTTTGTTATTAAAATATCCTTGTCTATGAATCTTTCGTGGTCGCCGTCCTAATTTTCTGGTAAAAACAAAATTGACTTGACCGGGTTCGAACATTTACCTCTCGAAAAATTGCCAGGTATAACCGAAAACGCACATGTCAACGTTCTATTGCCTGCTCTTACCGAAGCAATAATTCATATACATATTTTTTTAAAAACAAACTTCGGTTATTTTTATAAGAAACTGCACTTTTTTTAAAAGAAACTTCATTTACCAAGAAACGTTTCATCTTATGATTTGACCAAAATTGACAAGGGAATTCTTGACAAGCGTTTTTCTTGAAATATCAAGAAATTTTAGATCTCTTTCTGTGGAGAAACAACCGCACGTTGTAACAGGATTTCTTATAATATATATTATGATTCTGGGATAATTATCATAAAAAGTAACTTTACTTTTCAATTTCTTCTTTTCCCCCATAGCAATACACACGGCACACACCACACATTTTCAGATCTGGTTTTGCGGTATGGAAACCTTCATCAACCATGATGATGGTTTAATACATAACTTTGTGGTGAAGCTCTCTTTTCGAGATATTATCAGTTTGAAGCACATTCTTTGATAGAATCCAGTTTTTTAAATACCAAAAAATCAACTAAAATCTTCAAATTAAGATCTTGAAAACAGTTTTAGTATAAATACCTCAAAAGAGACTTAACTATATCCAAGATCATCGTTAAAAGTCATACTTTCGATTTTCCCAGCTTAATCTGCCATTATACACATCTGCTTTGTCAGCTAAATCCTTCAATTTTTTGCACAACTTCGAACACAGGATCTTTGTTGATTATCACCAAAAGAGAAGAAGATGGTGTACACACTGTTCTCACGGTATTTCCTCTCTTAATAAACGCCGCCCTTTATAAATCGCCACACTAACAGCTGAACATTTTACTAGACGCCGCCTTCTAATAAACGCTGCATCATTGGCGCTTCAAGAAATTGGACATTCAGAGTGTAGATAGTCAAATGTCTTCAACCTCGTACCCAGGGTTTCTTGCCTTTTCGATATATACGGACGGCGGCCGTATATCGAAAGGCAAGAAACCCTGGGTACGAGGTTGAAATGTCTTCTATTTTTGTGAAATGCACTCCTTCGCAGTGATTCAAACAAATTTGCTCACTGTCACCACAGTTTATAGAATTCTATAAATTGTGTTTTGGGAAAGGAATTTCTATTTTGCTTTCCTGGGTTTTTCATCACACGAGGTCTTGTGAACTGATGTACCGTATTTCCTCTATTAAGCGCCCGGGCGCTTATAAAATTTTTTCGAAAATTAGGAGAGCGCTTATTGGAGGGGGGCGCTTAAAAGAGGGGGGCGCTTATAAAATTATTTCAAAAAACCCCTACAAAAAATTGTGAGAGGTGTTAAAAATAAATACTTATTTCCACTTTTATTATTTTCTATAAAAACTATGTACAGAAAACAGAAGAAATATCAGGTATGGTTCATGTAATGTTTTCCAACTGTATATCTATGTCGTCATCTTCTTCAATCGGAGTCTATTAGAATGTTTGGATCATCTTCCATGTCTCGTTGAAAAGATCTACAAGCAGTTGGCTGACTGTTTTGGCTAGTTTCTAATAAGCGCCCGGGCGCTTATCTAGGATTTTGACTCTAACATTGTAACTCTAATAAGCGCCCGGGCGCTTATTAGAGGGGGACGCTTATAAAATTATATTTGGATTAACAGGGGCGCTTATTAGAGGGGGGCGCTTAAAAGAGGGGGGCGCTAAAAAGAGGAAATACGGTATTGGGTTGGTGTCGATTAACTGAAGTTATAGCTTCAACACGACAATAATAACAAAACACAAAATTATACAAAACAGGTTTTTTAAGTAGTTTTCAGAAATATATAAGCAATACAGAGGAAGGTTCGGAGACGTTTTAAATAAGAAATCTTTAAAATTATTATCAGCTATGAATTTTATCTCCTTTCTTCATCTTAAATATGTCTACACCACTGCTTTTCTCTAAAGACCTACTAAGACGAGATTAATGTCTCGTGGAAATGTATCAGCTGAAATTTAATTGAAGTCTTTTTGCAGATCTTTTTTATAAATACAGTAAACTCTCTCTGACTCGAACCTCGAAAGGGAAAATAAAATCGTTCGATTTATTGAGAGTTCGAGTTATTGAAAGTCGAATTATAAAGACTCTTCTGTATATATATTTTTTAGGACGGGAAATAGTAGGTACGTTATAAATCTTCTGACTAGACCTCCTACGTTATGTAGAACTAATGAAGAAACATTTGAAACGAGATGCTTTGTCAAATGCGCTGTTCTTTACGCCCTCTGGCGTGTCCTCCTTCACGTCCTCTGGCGTCTTGTTCGGCGCTTTATATGACCAGGATTAAGGAGAATCTAAAATATTGAGTCTGTTCGAGAATTATCTAATGAAATCTGTCTATAAATCTTTTTTAACCAATCTTTTTATCAGTAGCCAACAAAAACGAAAAGAATAGATTGGCTCTATCATCCAACGCCACGTTTTCAAACTGAATATTAACCACGCCTACGTTGTTTGCAAGTGAAAAAACGACAACTCAAGTGCTTTGAAAATTCTTTTAATAAATTTCAGCACCTAACCTTCGAATAGAGGCAATGGATGTTACGGTGAAATTTATGAAAAAGTGTCTCCAGTGAATGAAAAGAATTTGAAAGAAATACCAACGTTTGTTTCAGACTTTCTCAACCTATGTAGATAGGCTTAAGTTGGGGCATTCGCGGGCGTTCATATTACGCCTTTAGATATTCTGTGGGAGCTCTCTTTGTGTGTTGATTTCGTTTCGTTACTAAAATCGAGATGGCTCTACTTGCTAAGCACTAGCACTAGTGTGAAAGTACGTGTCCATCAAAAACCTTTTCCTCTTTATCTCATTTTCTCATTTTCTAGTTACTGCAGAGTGACACTAAAAAAAAGAAAGATCACTCAAAAAAGTTAAACCCTTAGTTATTTATACGGTAACTCCCCGCTTCCCAAGCCCTTTAAGTACAATTGTCAATCATAAATAGTCTGGGGCAATCACATGAGGGTTTTATCTTTTAACATAACAACTGTACTTCTGTGAAATTTTACGCTATTTTGTTTCATCGTTTGTAAGAGTTTCTTCCTAATTTGGTTATTCATGACGAGGTATACCAACGCATCGCTGATTAGATTCAGCCGCCACAGCAGCCGAGCATATACCAAAAACGTCACGTCGAGTAATACGATAATGTCTGGAACAGTTATGAATATGACGAAGGTGATTAAAATCATGAATGGTACACAAAGCTTCCTCGCGTTCTGCCAGTTACTACGCCCCGTTAGAGAAGCTTTTTTCATCATAATTCGAAAGATATATCCGTACACGGAACAACAAAGAAGAACTGTCGTGAAATTGCAAATTAATACAGCAATATCGCCATAATGCAATACCATCACGGACGAAAAATGATAAATCTGATGCAGGACTGACAAAGCTATGACCAGACAAACACATGTTGCCAACCCAACGATGGAGAGCAATCTTTTACGTCGATAAAATGCAGACGTAATGTATTGCATATGCAGGTAGATTTCAAGAAATCTCTCTATTGTGATGTCAATTAAGGCAACATAGTAGGCCACGCATGCGCCGAACCGAACAAAAATCACATAGATCTCCAACTCATTGTTATTCAACTGCTCTGCTAATATCCACGTTAGGTTTTGTAAGGCTAAAATGATGCTACTAATCGACAAGTTGATCAAAAGAATATACTTGTGCACGCTGCATCTTATCATTAAATAGGTGCCAGTTGCATGAAGCAGAGCTCCAAAAACGCAGCTCACTATTGTACAAATGTCCTGCCAATTCATGTGGTGGTATTTTGAACGAAGAGAAAAAACAAAAACAAAACAAAAAGACAATCTCTAATTTCTATTTTTTCACTTTTTCTTCTCTTTCTTCCATCATAGTCAAATAGTATGACTACACAAAAACTTAGAAGGTTTTTCAAAAGAAATTTTAATTTGTTTTCACGACAACGTTTTTCACTTTCTTTTCAATTTATTCAAGGACAGATTGAATTGAAGATTTTCTTTCTCATAACAAACCGTTTTTTATTAACAAAAGCGTATTTATTAAAACGTTTATGCCATAGATGAATTATAAAAGCCATGAATTTTTAACCATCTTTCTCAGATAATACACAGGAGTTGGGGACACATATGAGATTGAAAAACGAAATCGCACAGTGCCAAATGTTTGTTTCCTTTGTGTATTCTAAAAGGTAACACTTCAAAATTTAAAAAAACCTCTCTGTATTTATTTTCTTTTTGAATCCACTGGAGTCACGTGATATTGTCGGCTTCGACAAAGTGCTGTGTCGTCAAATTTACTAACCCCTTAAATCCACGGAAATGCCTTAAAAAATGAGACATGGGTCTGGTGCAAAAGTATTAGCATTTAGTCCTTCCGATACGATAACTATTTGCTTCAATATTTTTTGACCATCATCCTTGTGGTAATCATGTTTTGGAATTTTTTAAATTCTATTCTTACTTTCGAAAAACGTTTGCTTGATATTGTATCATAAACATGCTGTTTTTATTATCCAAAAGTCATTTTTGTACGCATAAAATCCTGAAAAATACATAAATTGAAGGGATATCGAGCAATTTTCCTCTAAGGACATCATTCTCAATAAAAATGCACCCACTTTTTCCATTCACTGACTTTTGTCAATCAGTTATGAGCTGACACAAGACGTTGGAATACAACTAAAGGATGGCAGGCAATTCTACGGTGTGAATTCTTCAGGGTTAACCTTTCTGGAAATGAGCAAAAAAAAATTGGAGACGTATTTTTTTCTGAAAATATTTAAAAGTCGTGAGCACAAAAAGTCGCGAATCCTAAAAAAGAAAAATGTCGTATACACAAAATGTCGCGAAAGTTGCGAGAATTTGCTGGCGAGAATTTGTGCTCGCGACGTTTTGTGCTCGCAACGTTTTGTGTATAAGCGACTTTTTGTGACTTTAAGGTAGCCCTGAAGCATCGATTTGTCTGTCCGACATAAAAAGTACTTTGGAACAGACCCCAAATTGAGTATAAAAACATCAAGTAAACTTATTCCATTTTATATTGATGAAAGGAGTTAAAAAACAAGAAACAACTAAGTTGTTAAAAGAGTTCTGTAACTTAAGCATGACATGCTTGTAATTGGTCAGCGCGAAGCAGCTGATCTTTCATTAGCGTTTTTCCGTCCCATGGATGGAATGGAAGTTAATAAAATGCCGCAATTACAAACACTATAACGTAGATAACATTAACAAAGATCTCCTTAAGAAAGATTGGAATTCTGTTTACAATACAACTTGCCCATTAGTGGCTTGGTCAACAATGAAATCTTTTCTAAATGAAACAATCAATCAGTATGCTCCTTTTATCGAGAAAAAGGTGAAAGGAAGATCGTGCCCATGGTTAAACGAATCCATAAAACGCATAATGAATGAAAGAGATAAACTCCAGCGAATCGCCCGTAAATCAAACAAGGAATGTGATTGGAATGCATACAAAAGAAAACGGAACTTTGTGACAAATGAACTTCAACGAGTAAAGAAATCGTTTTATAAAACCGAACTGAAAGAAAATTCGGATAAACCGTCTAAATTTTGGGAAATAATCAAAAGAATTTTTCCAACGAAACCCAAATCTACAAATCTACCGAAATCTTTCAGAGTTAATGATGAGATACTTAGTGGAAAGTATGAAATCGCCAATGGTTTTTGCAAATATTTTTCTACTATCGCATGTTTGCTCAAACGAAATGTATATCGTTTTACGGACTTTGCTTGGAGACCAAAACCGAAAAGAATCGAATTTTGTAAGCACCAGTTTGAATTCAAAATGGTAAGCGATAAAGAAGTGCTGAACTACCTAAAGGGACTTAAACGAAAATGTGCAGTAGGTTTAGATAACATTCCAGCATCCTACCTAAAGGACATTAAGTTTGTAATAGCAAAACCACTGGCCCACGTTATAAACTGCTCGCTAAAATCTGGTAAAGTACCGAGTGACTTCAAAATAGCAAAAGTTGTTCCGGTTTTTAAATCTGGCTCTAGAGACAAATTCGACAACTACAGACCCATCAGTGTTCTGCCCGCCGTATCAAAAATTTTAGAGAAATGTGTGCACCGACAAATTATGGATCACATTGAATCACACTGTTTGATATCTCCACTTCAATTCAGTTTCAGGAAATGTCGTTCTACCGAGCTGGCAACTGTGTATTTTGTGGATGAAATTAGAAAAGCGATGGGTAAAGGAATGCTAACTGGTGCCATTTACTTAGACCTTAGCAAAGCATTTGATACAGTTAGCCATGCATCGATAATTGAGAAACTGCCCGGATTCGGAATCACAGGAATTCCCCAAAACTGGATTACCAACTACTTGTTTGGTCGCTTTCAACAGGTTTCGTATGATGGGACAAGTTCCTCTCAAGAACCAGTATTCTGTGGAGTTCCGCAGGGGTCCATTCTTGGACCTCTCCTGTTTCTTCTACACTTTAATGATTCGGCTACAGTTTTATCTCAATGCAGGATAACCAAATATGCAGATGATACTGTCCTTTACTACTCTGCGAAGTCTATTGATGACATTGAAAAGGTCTTGACACATGAATTCAAGATATTTGCAAACTGGTTGAAAGAGAATGAGCTTATCCTGAATTGTAAGAAAGGCAAAACAGAAGTTATGGTTTTTGGTACTAACAACTGCCTGCATAAACTTAATGACCAGCCAATCATTATCCAACATCAATATACTGACATAAACTGCACCGATACCTACAAGTACCTGGGAGTACTATTAACGAGTAACCTGAATCTAACTGAACACATCAGGAAATCGATATCAAAAGCTTCATCGCGTGTTAATCTGCTACGAAAAATGAGGTTTATGCTAGATCCAAAAACCAGTTATACCATCTACAAAACGATGATTCTCCCTTTCTTAACGTACTGTTCCTTTGTAACGATTAGTATAATCCCAGAATACTTGAAGGACAAGATCGCCAGTTTGGAACAACGTGCACAGGAAATTGTAGGACATGAGTTTGTGATACCCAAGTCAAACACAATTATTCGTAAGAAAGCCGTAAATTATGTTCATCGGTGCCTAATAATAATAATAATAATAATAATAATAATAATAACGGTTTATATTTCAGTTCCAAAGTTTTACATTTGGCTAATTCTACTGAAATAGCGAAAGACTAAATAATGATGTATGCTCAAATTTCAAAAACTATTTTCAACTATGCACTGGACGAAATACACGAAACAATGGAAACCTTATACGACTACCACGAGTAAAATTAGAAGCAGAACGGAACTCGTTTTACTTTCAAGGGGCTTTGATATACAACAGTCTCCCTTCTGAGATAAGAGCTGAAAAGGATTATGAAAAATTTAAAGATCTTATAAAAAATTTATAAATTTTCTGTGTGTATAATAATCACCTATTAGTAACTTTTCTTTTCTTTTTTTTTTTTGACATTCGTTTTCGCCTCTTTTCTTTAATTCAAATCGCGGATACGCGAGGTGTTTGGAATGCAAACCGATCGTCGTCGTCGTGAAGCCAAAAAATAGCCTTCATGCCATTGCACCTGCAAATCACAGTCTAAGATATTCATGGTAGTGAGGGCAAATTGTGCAAGAATGTAGTAAAATTGTGCTTTTAAGGATAGAAGCATGAAATTTGGTACAGTGAGTGTTCTTCACAATTGGAATATTTTCAGCCTGGGAGCCATTCGTGATTTTCATCACATGTGTATTTTACAGACCAGAATGAAGCTCCATAGCAATGAAGCTTTTTTAAAATGCAACAAAAATTACTAAAGAACATCTAGTTGAAAACGAACTTGTAAGGAGTTATGAGCCATTTAATGTTTTAAAATTCAGGGGGTCGCGGCTAATAAAAAAATTCATTGACCTTTTATTTTTGTTTTATAAAATACATAAATTGTTGTAAAATGCGAAAATAAGTGTAGCCCAAGACACTCTTTGAAAATTTTATCGCTGGTTGTGTTTTTACACCAGCATGCGTTAATGTTTTTCCTTGAAATGTAAAATATTTGACCCCCTGATTTATGCTGTATATTTAGAAGAAAACATTGCATAGGTTATTAAATGAGCTATTTCGTCAGACTTGAAATAGATTCGATTTATTATCTTTGTGTATAATCTGAGAGTACCGTATTGCTTCGAATAAACGCCCCGGGCGTTTATTAAATTTTTTGGATTTTAGGGGGGGGGGGGGCGTTTATTCGAGGGGGGCGTTTAAAAGAGGGGGGCGTTTATTAAATAATTTGAGAAATTGCACAGAAAAGAAAGGGAGGCAGAAATGAATTCACTTGAAACTCTCATCTTTTTCTCTTTAATCAATGACTAAAATATCATTATTTTCAACATCAATATCTTCTACATTAATATCAATATCATCTTCCTCAATTAAAGTGAATTCAGGAGCTGCATCAGTAACATCTTCGTCGGTTATAACAAAAGGATTTTCATCTAATTCTCCGCTTTTTGATAAAAGAGTTTGATCCCTTAGCAAACCCGCTCCTGCTTCACATTTCTTTCCTTCCTTGAAACACGAAATTTCCTCCAACTGGTAGTCCTAAAGCACATGCTTTCACTTCCTTGGACAGAATACTGACAACGAAATTAATGCTGAAATTACTGGGAAAAGACATCAAGAGGTTGGCCTCGTTGTTCCTGGAAAGCTGAGTTTTGAAACATACAATAAACAATGTGCAGAAATTTTGGAGCAAGAACTTTTGAAACGTCAAAAGAAATTTTCGACATTGAAATTGAAATTTAGAAAAAAAGGATTGTATAGAAAATTTCCCGTATACAAAAAAGTAAATGCAGTTGAGAAAAAAAAATAGAAAACGATTTTGTTGACACATTTATAGTCCTTTGTTTTTCCCCTGTATGATTTTATCTCAAATTAGTCTTGCTTCGAATAAACGCCCCCTCTAGAAGGGGGGGGGGGGGGGGGGGGGGGGGGGGGGGGGGGGGGCGTTTATTCGAAGGGGGCGTTTAAAAGAGGGGGCGTTTATTAAATATTTTTTGCCTAAAGGGGGGCGTTTATTCGAGGGGGGCGTTTAAAAGAAGGGGGGCGTTTATTCGAAGTAATACGGTATTGAATTTTAATCATGATTAGTTGAACTTGAACTTATTTAATCAAGTATTTTTCTGTTTGTACATGAATTTGTTTAATTAAGTATTTTTCTGTTTGCACATGAATTTCTATCTCTAGAAAATAAAGAAGTGCAAAAATGTCGAAAAGAAGATTATCAGAAGATAAATTAAGTGCATCGAGTTCTCATTTTTGACTGGAACTTGTGTCTTTTATGTCAAAAGGCTACATCAGAGAAACTTCTGTGTCCTGCTTCTGTTGAAAGAGAAGGTCATGAAAAAGAGAAATCGTACGAAAATATAATTGCGAACGTAAAACGCTTCAACGAACTTGACAGCTTACCGTTTGATGTGTGTATACCGAACGAACTGCTTGAAGTTGCAATTATATTAGAAAACAAAGGATAGTTTCACAAGAATTGTAAATTTAAAGTTAGCGATTTGAAATTGGCAAGAGCAGAAAAGAGAGTGAAAACATCTAGCGAGAATGACGATAAGAGTTTGAACGATGTCCAGTTAAATTCGGAAGATTGTGAGAATATATCTAAAAAAATGAGAAAACCAAGAGAACTGAACCCTAAACCTTTAGAAACATGTTTTTTTTTGCAGCAAGACCAGTGGTAAGCTAAATAAAGTTTCCACTTTCCGATTGGATCATAAAGTTAGAAGTTGTGCAAGGATTACGGAAGATAACAATTTATTAGCAAAACTAAGTGGAGGAGATATGATTGCTCAGGATGCTATGTACCATTTGACATGCCTGTCAAATTTATACACACGGGCCCGGCAAAAAGAAGTGCTAAATGAAGAAAATGATTGTGATAGAGTTGTTGATGGTACTGTTTTTGCAGAACTTGCTACATATATGGAACAATCTTTCGAAAATGACAAGAATGTTGTATTTAAAATGACGGATTTAGCACACTTATATCGAAATAGAATCGCCGAATTAGGTGGTCATGTATCAAATAGAATACACACAACAAAGCTAAAAAAACGACTGTTATCACATTTTGAAAGTTTAAAGACTTATAAGGATGGAAAAAGCCTGTATTTGATATTTGATAACGATGTCGGTTCTGTTTTAAAACATTTGTATGAAAATTCGTACGACGATAAAGCATTGATATTACCAAAAGCAGCCGATATAATTCGAAAGGAAATTTTTGAAAGAGAGTACCCTTTGTTTGATCGCGAATTCTCTTCAGATTGTCAAAAATCGTTTTTGCCTCATTCATTAACTGCATTCATTGACATGTTATTGCAAGGTACAAGTATTAACGACAATCACAAACACTTGCAGCAGTGTAGTATGACCATCTCTCAGCTAATTGTTCAGAACGCTGTTAAACGTACGCGGAAAGATGCATCTTCATCCTATTACAGCAAAACCAAGGAATCCCCACTATCAATTTATGTTGGGACGTTGATACATGCTAAAACAAGAAAAAAGTTGACAAACTTTACAAGCTTGGTTCCATACTCCCGAGTCCTTGAAATGTCGACAGAACTTGGTAACAATGTATTAACGCAATATGAAAATGACAGGGTGGTGTTGATACAGATGTGGTAATTATTGCAATGGGTATGTTCCCTCACCTATCCTTAAATGAGCTTTGGATAGCATTTGGAACTGGTAAAAATTTTCGATACATACCAATTCATTCCCTGGTACACACACTTGGCACATCAAAAAGTTCTTGTATGCCCCTTTTCCATGCATTCAGTGGGTGCGATCAAGTCTCGTTTTTTGGTGGCAGAGGAAAGAAGGTAGCCTGGAAGACTTGGAACCTTCTGGAAGATTTAACGGGTGCTTTTGCCATGATTGTGAATTCGCCTTCCATCGATACTTTATCAAGCTGTTTTTCAACCATTGAGCGGTTTGTTGTGTTACTATACGACCGTACAAACACCACATCTTCTGTAAATGAATTAAGGAAAGTGCTTTTTGCAAGGAAGGGTAGATCGTTAGAAGGAATACCACCATCCGCTGACGCGCTACGTCAACACGTTAAGCGAGCAATATATCAGGGTGTGCACTGCTGGGGCCAATCGCTGAATAAAACACAACATCTTCCCGATCCAAACGAGTGGGGATGGAAGCTGATTGAAAATGGTTACAGTATCGTGTGGACTACCATACCGGAAGCCTCCAGTATTTGCAAGGAGTTGATTCGATGTGGTTGCAACAAAGAGAAAGGATGCAGAGGTCGATGCAAATGTCGAAATGCGTCGTTGAATTGCACTGAGCTTTGTAAATGTGGGGGTGATTGCGAGTCATTGAATGACTGAACTGTATTTCATCTACCATAGATTAATATTTAAATATCTTTATTATTAAGCAGCACATGCAAATATTAGAGTAAAAATATATCTTTTATTTTGTTGAAACTCTGTCTTAAGGTGAATTAAAGTGAAAACGTAGATTTCCAGGGGGTAAAATAATGATTTGTGTGATTCTAGTTTTTCTTTCTGGAGAGTTTTCCTTTTGCTTTTTCTGGTTTCTACCTATTCTGCAACTTAAATTCATTTAATAAGAGCTAATTTTCGATTTTTTTTGAAAGAAAAGACCAAAAAATTAATGAAACTGATGCAAAAAGCTTCCGCTGACCCCCTGGATTCGTAAACGTTTGATCTTTTATAACTCGTTACCAACTCATTTTTAGGGTAAGGTTCTTTATTGACTTTTTATCCTTATATCAAGAGCTTTCTAATGATATATAATAGTATATATTTTGTGCAAAAATTTTTTTGTTGCTATGGAAACGTATTCTGGTCTGTAAATTACACAGAACGAAAATTTTGAAAGTGGCTCCCAGTCTCAAAACTTTCAGATTTTGATAAATATTATGTTCACCAAATTTCATGCTTCTATCTTCAAAAGCACAATTTTTGCACGATTTTCCCTCACTATGGTACGCACGCATGCGATACCTTCAGCAATCAACTGTTTGAAAATAAACTGCAGAAAAAGTGCTTTTGAAAAATAGTAAGTTTCTATAATCGATTTGGTCTGTTACCATAATTTATTTCATTTGATTTTTAAAAAAATGCAGATGAAAAAGATAATTCTTTTCTAAATTGAATTTCTCAATATTTTGTAAGCAGAGTGAAAAGGACACGTTTTATTTTTTTTGAAAAAAATATCTGAGATTTTCTAAGGTTCACAAAAGGTCTTTGGACTTTGCTTAAACAAGTTGTGTGTGTGGGTTGTAAAAAAGCCTTTTAAGCTTTGGACAGGTACAGCTCAGCTCAATTTCCTCCTCAGCTCGAACATCAAGAATGCTTGTATGCTGCCATTTAGCTGCCCCCAGCCCCAATATATATATAATATATATATTATATACTTTTTAACTTTTACTGTCAATGATCCTTATTACTGGAATCACCATAATAAATAGAAATTCAAAACACTGACTGCATATCCCCTACAAGGATATCTTGTACCATGTGTAATTAGATTCATTGATGGTATAAAAAGTAAACAAAGATTCCATGTATAACTGAATAAAATGTTTTGTGAGACAGAGCAATTATTAGCAGCAACACATGAAGAATTGACCATGTAGAATCATAATGGGCTTTCATTATGGTATCTAATTTTAATATATACTCTACAAATGTCCTCCTCCTCTGATTGACGTATATACAAAACTTTTTTATATATATATATATTTGATTTATTTTATGATGAAATTAACTTTCTAGAATCATACCTCAGCTAATTTACAACCAGTCAAAACCCTCTGTTTCATGTGATGGTATTACCAATATTACATGTGGCCATTTTTTTCTGTTAATATGGTTATCACTGTACACAGAGCTCACAAAAACAGTGTGTGGGTCCCAAGAGAACAGGCAATTTTAGAAGAAACTGTTGTGAAAGAAATCTTTGAAGTTAAGAAAAATAAATTCTAACTGTAATTTTATTGCATTGAAATAAATATGCTTATCTCTGATTTAGAGGTTTATTTTATTATAGTTTGGTTGACAGTACGAGATGCGCCAGGGTCTAATCTAGGCCGAAAGAGAGTCTGTTGATCGGACGCTGCCCTCTACGTTCTTTTGTTTTAAAATTTATTTCACTTTAAAAACTTCAAAAATCACTCTTGTATTGGGGGGTCACAGGTTTAACCCACCGAAATAAAGCGCAAGTTGACCTTTTTCTAATAAAAGTGCCCCTTGGATGTTCATAATGTTCCCTTTTTCCTTCTGCCGGTCACTGCCCTTCCATTCTAGATTAGATCCTGTGTGCCGTGTTTTTAATTTAAAGAATATGTTTTGTTTTGTGTCCGTAATTAGGAAGGCTGTCTGTAATTAGGAACATTGACAGTACATGACTAAAAATGTATGTCATACTGTCATCAGATATCCTTAATACACGTTTTTTTTTATATAAGAAACATTTATATAAGAAACATGAAGCTCAAATTTGGTAAAAATTAAGAAACATTTAAGAAACATGGTCAGGCTGAAATCTTGATGAACGAAATATTTTTAAAAACAAAGTGCTACAAACTGTTAAACTGTCTCTAAATGTCACTAAAGTGAGTGCCAAAAAAGAGTTTTCTATAGTTTTAACTGAACTGTTGTTAAGAAACATTTAAGAAACATTCTAGGCTGAAAATATGAAAATATTAAGAAACATTGAAGCTGAACTCAAAAAGTGTGTTTCTTATATAAAAAAAAACGTGTATTACATATTTCATACCAAAAAAAACAGAATTTTGCCATTCAGAGGTATATACATTATATAAAGTTATTTTTGAATGCATGTAATAATGTAGACTTATATCTTGGAAGTCCTTGGTTATGAAAATCCACTTGTTCTTAAATTTGTAATTCTTAGATCTTCTTTTATCATCTCTGGAGGGGAACACAAAGTTTTTTCACATTGTACAATAAATTCTTCACCGTCGTATAAGGCACTTTATATTTGAACTAGTCTTCATTTGTATTAACTTTAGGTGACTTCATAATTTCGGAGGTATGATAAATCATTGAGGTTGTTTTTACCTTATGCTTTATTTTTGCAATATCTATCTCAATATTTGCAGATTAACTTGTGGTTTGAAGAACAAAGTTTTCAATTTGCACTGACTTTTTGATCTGTGATATACACTTTTTTTTAATTTTGTTTTTGTCTGTAGGAGTTCCTAACATGATGTCGTCATTCCAAATTGATCAAGATTTTTTTATTTGTCTGTGGGTTAATAAAGGAAATTTGACATCTTATTCTTCCAAACAAAATTAACTTAATTTCGATCAAAAGCATTCTTTTGGCTGCTTTTCTTCTTGCACATGTGCAGAAGGGATTGAATGGTTTTTAAATATTATTCATAAAACTTTTACGCGATTTGTTCAAATGCATAGCGTTTCTTGTTGTTGATTGTTTTCTTTAATGTGGTTATATCATTTTCTTTTCTCATTTCAGAGCTTTCATGTTTTTTGGCTAACTCGTCTATACGTCTCTTAATATTTTAAATCCTTTACGTCATTTTTGCACAGGACTTCCAGAATAACAGTATTTGTATATATTGTATATATGTATTTATAACTGAGGAACCATCCTGTAATAAATATTCGTAATAATAATAAAAAATAATAATAATGTCCACAGTTCTAGCCTGGATTCCTCATTGAAAGCTTAAAGGGTAGAATAGAGGCTATTTGTTAATCGTGGCTTAATTCAGATTTTTCAGATAATTTATATTTACAGCTTTTTTATCAGGGTGAGTGCGGCCTAACATTAAAACATGAGTTTTGAAGTTTGCCCAATAGGAGATATCATTTTGGAAATAAAAGCGGAAGGAAAGGGTTATTTTTCACCAGAGAAGTAAAGAAATTCGTAATATTATCACCATATATTATAATTGAACCTATTATTATATACTGTTCAGTTAGCTAGGCCTGATTTTGTGTTTTGTGCTATATATTGGTCTGACCTGGAGATAGAGAGAGCTCCTGCTGCCTCCAAAAGGACCTATTATACATCGGATATGTATATGTTATTTTTTATGTATTCTTACAAATGTGCCCATCAATATAGGCAAGTTTTGAATATCACTTTATCCTGTCTAAAATAAAAATTTTATGCCCACAAAAATAAAATGTGTATAGAAATCTATCTAGTCATCCACAAAAATAAACAGACAACATTTTGAAGTTTATAAATTACTGGTGAAAGCGCGTGGTGCACTAAACCAAAATGACTCTAACAATGGTATTTTGTATTTGTTGTAATGTAATGTAGTATATAATTGTCAATCAAAAGAACAAAATATAATGTTTATAGACGGGTTTCGTGTGACGTATCATGTTGTCGTTCCCAGTCCCATGCGCGGTTTTGGAGGCAAAAAAACATAAACAAACACGGAAAATGTATGAGAAATATTTAATAGACCTCCAAATATACACATAAAACTTAGCCATCTTTGTTTTTGAAATTGTAAGAGCAACAAAGCCTTGTAAAATATTGTTTTCTTGCGCTGGATGACTCTGCTTCGAAAAAAAAGTGGCATTCATTAAATTATAGTTGATCAAGAAAAAATATCGTTTGATTGAAAATTTTGATTCTCCCAATCAGATTTAAGTATTGCTTAACAAACACGTGAAGCTTTGCAATCTTTTTTAATCATAGTTTGAAAGCGTGGTTACAAGAAACAAAAATCTTCCATTTCCAAACACGTCCGTTCGTTTTCAACATAAAATGGTGTGGGAAACATACTCTGGATATTATAAAAACTTAGAAAATGGTGATAAAGCACAGTATGTTAAGAAATTGACTCTCAGCAATGCTGAACTACTTCAAGACCCATACAACATTTCAGATGGTTGGGTTTCTGTTGCTCCATTACCAAACGTCACTTGGCCAGACACATACAATTACCTTATCAATACACCCAGTGAGTTTAGGAAAGACAAATTGAAGGAAAATATCATCACAGGCTTATGATTTCTTTATATCTACAAGATTTAAGATATTTACATATATATATGATATGAAAAGCCCAAGCAAATTCTGCTGTGTTAAGACATCAGATTTTACAACTAATGAAAAATCAATGCTTGTAGCTAAAAGATTGAACTGGAAATTTCGGTGCAGAAAGCAATTTTTTGATTCTTTGAAACATGTTTGTATCGAAACACATTTTCATTCCTGATATTGATTATAGCTTTCTTCAATCTGTGATTTTCTGCGTCAAAGATCAATTCGGTATTTTGTAAGCATGGCATTACTACTATTCAAATCATGTTTGGTTGATTGTAGTTCTTCATTTGTAGTTGCAATCTTCATTAAGGCTGTCCTTGTCTAAAAAAAATACAATATTTAAAAAACTTTAGCAAGACCAAAAAATTAGAATGAATGTACAAAAGAAAGCTTCACAAGCTCTTCATTTAAAAATAAGATATCATTGCTGATCACTGTGTATAAATTTTCTTTTTCAAGTTAGCAAAAAAAAATACTATGATGGAAACATTAGCAAAAATGGAACTTTTCCCCAAACACATTACATAATTAAATCCCTACTGACCTTCTACAATATAAATTTTCATCATTGTCATCAAAAGTCTCCTCATCGTCATGATTTATGGGTATATACTGGTTATGGCTAAAATCTTCTTTTGGTTATGTTTTCATGCCTTTCAGTCTTTTGGTGGTCTGTATCAGAACAGTTCTTGGAAAACACGAAGATGGATTACACTTGTCATTAGACTTTTTGCCTATTAAAAAGAAAATATGAACACCTCATGGTTTGTTTCACATGAAAATGGAAAATTGACATCTTTATTCATATGTCCATTGAAGCTAAGCCAAATATATTTGTTGTGTTATGCAGTGTTGACACTGTGTGTTGAGGTACAACAAACTAGTAGTTGAGAAATAATTAAATTACAAAGCTGAATTTCCTTAAAAAGTTGAAAAAATAAGATTTAGATTACCTGATACGAAGTGAGTACTGCACAATCTAGCATTTTCAATGTCTGCATCTGTTTAAGGCTTCATTTTTCTTCAGTTTACTAACCCATTACCTTTCCTTTTAATCATCTCCGTTCTTTGAAGGAAAGCGACAGAAAATCAACTTAGAACAGCTTGTTTTTCTGTCTGCACATCCATATGCACAGCACGAACTTCGAATAATGATATATTTTCATACACATGAAAAAAAGTTGGAAATTACAAGTAATTGAGCATTTATAACCTTCGCATGCACTGTTTCGCTGCAAAAATGGTGGAGGCAATCAATTTGTTTTGCCTCCACTTTTTTACGCATGCGCGTTGCGCTTCAAAAAATGTAAACACAGAAACCCGTCTATATATAAACTTTTCAATCAACATTTTAATAAACAAATTACCTATGTGAAGTTGTTATAAGTCTCTTCACTTATTTATAGTCTTGTCATTTTATTTTAATTTCGTGATATATTTTTTGTATCATAAACTGTTTTTTACTCTGTCTCTGCGTGACCAGCAGTCTCTTTGTTTTCTTAATCTTAAATAATCGGCAGTTCTTTTGCATGCCTTTTTTTTTATTTTCAATGAAGAAAGGCAAAAATGTATGAATGGTGCCCTATCACTCATGCAAGTTGTTTTTAACATTATATATCAGTTATTTTTAGTCATTCCTTTGCAGAATTCATCTTTGTAATGTGTGTGAGAAGTTTGCTTTAATCATCATTAGAATAAAGATCTGCATGAAATTTTGTGAAGTACCTTACCCTTAAGGTAAAGTACTTCCTTGAGATTTTTTTTTTGCGTGGAATAACTTTTGCGAGCCAAGGTTTGAAAGCATTTTGCGTGGATTAATTTTTGCGAGTCAGAACTTCTCAAGGAAAATATTTGGATTTATTTTAGCGAATGTGCACAAAGTGCAATGCGTGTATTTCATAATATAGCTTAGACGTTTCCATTCCTGCCACATTGCAAAACCAATGGGTGCTTGATAAGTACAAGGAAATAGTTAATATACACAGAGCCAAAAAATGAGCAAGTAAAATCATCAAATTTTGCGTGAATTGTTTTTTGTGAATCGTTCATGTCTTGATGTTTTGTGTGGATTTATTTTTGCGAATTCGGGCAAAAGTCGCAAAAATTAATCCACACAAAAAAGATTCCCTTAACATATACTGTATTAAGCTTTTTTAAGGAATTGGTAACTTCTTTTGATTTAAGTGCAAACCTGCATTTTTCGAAATCCGATTTTATTCAATTCACTTCAAAGGCAATCGTATTTGTTTCATTTGTAAAGATGTCCTTAGATAGCATAGATGAAAGTCAATTGATCAGTGTTTGATAGGCTTTGTATCTTTAATTTCTAGATAAACGTTTTATTGAATTAAGTTTTGTTGCACAATTTGGATACAATTTTGAGACCAGACCTGTTTGGTTTTATCATTGAATGCCTTATTCCCACTTTTACTTCACTATTACTTCAATAATCGCTCATGAATTCCTATTTTGACCTTCCTGGAACAAAAACGTGATTTTTCCATTTTGCTTCATGGTCAAAAATTTTTCAACTTTGGCGAAAGCGCTGACCTTCAGGCCTCGTGGCCTCTTGTTTTAATTTGATAAAAGATGTTGTTGTGATTACTTTTCATTGTCAAAAATAAACTTTTTTCTAAGGGATTATACACTTCATTATGTATGTATGCTGCTTTCTCTCTCTCTCCATATATATAAGTCCTGTTAAGTACAATAACAAATTTGCAGAGTGAAAAGAAATACATACAATGTAAAATTGCTTAATTTACATAAAAAGTAAAAAAAAAAATCGTCAATAACTATTCAATTAGTCGACAGAAGTAAAATTTCAAATTTACTGGGCAATTACGTAATAACTTTTTGATCCTTATGTTCTTCCGTGGTCTAAAATACTCAGAGCAGTTTTCACACAGCCACAGAGGTTTGCTTTATTTGCAAGAAACATAATAAGGCAGGATAGGTGTGACCTTTACTCTTGTTGGCTTTCCTTAATATACTGCATCGTGATTGTTCATTTTGCTTTTAAAAGACTTATTCAGCCATGGGCAAGGACGTTACTTAATTTTCTTTTCTATTACCAGTGCATAGTTATTAAAAATGATCTCATGAATTTGGTATGGTCTCGTTAATGCTTATTGTTTTGTAGACTGTAAACCAATCGACATGTCGTAACTGCTTCAAAGTGTATGTGTCAATTATATAACTGTTTTTAAATAATGTCTGGATCATACTGACACAAACTCTCTTCAAAATTACATCGTTTCTTTTTTTAAAGACCGCACAACATAATTAAAATCATTATTGAAGGCTTTTGACAGATATTTTGTTGTCAGCCAAGCAATACATGCAGCATGTTAGAAGACTAGGATGGGAATTCTCTTGTGAAAATATCTTAATCTATGATATTTTCATTCAATATCTTGTCTTCCCAATTTATTTGTTTCATGTATACAGTTCATAACCATCGATTAAATACAAATCTTGAGATTCGGCATCAGATAAATGAGTCTTCATACAGATCAATGTTATGATATTCCTTCTTACTTCTTACTTATTACTTACTTGTGTTGCTTGTGTGAGTATTCGAACGTCTTGTTCAGGTAAGATTCTCTGTGTATCACGCCTCTGTCTGCTGCTATATTCTCACGTATATGTATTTTAGAATCTCAGCAGATGTTTTCCATATGTAAGATGGAATTAGAAATAGCTCTCCTGCACCCAGTGTAACCATGAATCTGAGGTTCATCTGCGGTAAACTTGAGGTGTGCGTCGAGGGCATTTTTGAATTGTTCAATTGAAATATTTTTCAAATTTCCAGATGCTCTTTGGCATGGCATTAAAAAGTTTTGCACCTTGCACAGCAAGGGTGCTATATCCGAGTCTTGATGTTTGATTCCTTGAGATACATAATGTACACATCCGACCCAGCCGGGGGTTTTCAGTGGTCTTTGTTGTTTACATTTGGTACCATATTTTCGAGGACCTTCCAAATATAAATGATGCGATATCTTTTCATTCGCCTTTGAAGTGAGTAAATTTTTATCTGTTTGAGACACTCCCAATAGTTACTTGAAGTGCCATTGATTCTTTTTAAGAACGATTTTTGAATATCTTCAAGTCTCTGAATGAGACCAACTGCAATTGGACTCCATAGAACGGAGCAATATTCTAGAATTGGTATGACCAATGATTTATACAGGGTAATCATACTTTTGAAGGAACGTGATGAAAAGGTGCGTAAAATCCAAGAAGTTAGATTTTTAGCTTTTTCAATCATGGCTGTTATTTGTTCTTTAAATGTGCAATCGTTAGACATAAGGATTCCTAGGTCCTTGACAACATCTTTACTTTCAATCAGTGTCCCTGATGGTGAAGTGTAGTTTGTTTGTTCTTTAATGAGCTTGTTTGGTCAATAGCGCAAGAGCTCAAATTTTACATCATTCAGTTTCATATTATTTTCATCTGTCCAAGTGTAAACTTGGAGTAATGCTATATCTTCATACGTTTTAACCTGTTTGGTTGCTCTTGTGTCATCAGCAAAAGACTTGACCAAACTATGTGAGACATCCTTGTCGATGTCACCAATCAAAATCAAGAACATCAAAGGGCCCAATACACTTCCCTGGGGAACTCCTGACACAACATTCTGTAGTTTGGATTTTACACCATTAACCAACACAGTTTGTTTTCTCCCAGTTAGAAAGGATTTTAGCCATTGGAGGATTTTCCCAGTTATTCCCAGCCGTTTCATCTTTTGAAGTGCAATTCCATGATCGACTTTATCAAAGGCTTTAGAAAAGCCTAGATATACAACATCAGCATTTGCGTCTTCATCAAGAATATTCAATACCAGATCATATTGTTCCAAAAGTTGACTTAAGCATGACCGTCCACTTCTGAATCCATGCTGGTTTGGGTTGAAGGGGTTGTTCTGGTCCATGTACTTAACATTATGTGATCTGAGTACTTTTTCAAAGATTTTAATCACATGAGATGTTAGAGCAACATGTCTGTAGTTTGCTGCTATTGATCTCCTTCCTCCTTTGTGGATTGGAGTGATTGTGCAGCTTTTCAAGTCGTCTGCGACGATTCCCTTTTCCATACTTTTCTTCCGCAGGATACAGAGAGGTGTTGAGAGTTCTTCTTTGCATTGTTTCAACAATAATGCAGGAAAACCATCAGGTCCGGGAGCAGCATTTTGTGATAATTCATTAATGGCTTTGGTAAGATCATCTTCTGTGACAAGAAGATCTGAAATGTCATTAATAACTTTTTCCTTTTTTATTTTCATCTGACACATCTTCGTTTATGGATAGCGGTTTACTGAACACTTTCACATATTGGTTGGACAAAATTTCTGCCATTTCTTTGTTTCTTTGTGTCAGATCACCATGTTCGTTCAAAAGAGGTCCTATTTTGGATTTTATCTTTGATTTCTTTTTTGCGTAAGAAAAGAAATATTTTGAGTTTTTCCTTATGGAGTCTATGGCTTTATTTTCAGCATAACGTTTTGATTCCTTGAACGATTTTTGTAAATCCTTCTCTATTTGAAGAAGTTCCTGCCTTATTTTGGCTTTCCTTGATTGGGAGGTACATTTGGATAATTGCTTTGTTGAGATTGCTTAGCGGATTTTTGGTTGATCATTGTCGTAGACAGAATCTTTAACCTTGAGACTAGTTGATACCATGACAATACCATGATGTGAAGTGCTTTGAAGTACTGGTACAATTAAACAATCATGTATTAGATTTTCATTGTTTGTAAAAACAAGGTCTAGGATGTTGCCATCTTTGTGAGTCGGTTTAGTGACGTATTGTGTCATGAACATTTCATTACAAAAGTCGTTTAATGCATTCAGCATTGTTCTTTCTTCAATGGAGCATCCAGGTTTGGGCAGTCCATTAGGCCAGGTTGACTTTGGAAGGTTAAAGTCTCCACCAAATATTATGTTTGGGACAGGTTCCAAGGCTGAGAGGGCTAACTTTGCTCTTTTGAGTGGCGTAATGAAATCATTAGCTGTTGAGGGATTCCCATTGGCTTTGTCATCCGGTTGTCTGTATATTACTAATAATGCCAAGTTTTCAATGCTTGAGTACACACAAAGAATCTGTACACTTGACGACGAGTGAGAGAAGATTACTTCACACGAGGCAGCTATATCTTTTCTCACATAGAAGCAGACTGAAAATCTACCTCTTGATTTTTTCTTTTTCTTTCTTTCTTTCTTTTTTTCTTTCTTTATTATCAACAACTGTATATGACAGTATATAAAATTCTGTATTCCGTATATAACTGTATATAACTGTAAATCACGTATATTTTGTTATACAAACGATAGTCCTGTCTCTTTACAAGTCACATGCAGTTCTTTAATTAAAACTTTTCCAACATTTCCGGATAAAAGTACCAAACACAAGCACGACCTTCCACGCGCCACCATATTGCTTTTACATGCTTCGGTTCAGCTTTAGCCTGTCAACATTTTACAAACCACAGCGGAGATATGAAAATCACAGGCTAGAGCATTACCCGGATAGATAGATATATAGAGAAATAGATACGCCGCCGAAATGAATAAGATTATCCATTCCATGGAAATCTTAAAAAGGATGAACTCTCTTAATTATATCTCATATTCTCGCCTTCAGCACATAAATATTGTTTCGGTCACCCCGACATCTTCCTGCAAGATTTTGATTTGAGATGTTTAAAGGCTGAAATACACGATCATTTTAAAATGATAAATGACAAATGATACCATTTTTAAATGACAGTTGAAAATGACGGGTCATTTTTTGAGCGTTTACACGATCAGTTTTCAATGATCATTTAAAAAATGTCATTTTAAAATGATCGTGTATTTCAGCCTTAACTCCTCGTAACTATATCTCTGGTTACACAATCAAAAAATATTGAATCCTTTTGTTTTTGTTCAACAAATCTCATTTTTGTATTCGATTTGTTTGTTTTTTTTGTTGTCATGGTATTTGATCTTTAGTCTGCGAGAACATTTTTTTATATCATATAGGACCGGTGACTTCTTTGGGTGAGCGAGTTTAATAGCTAATATATATTGTTCTTTCAAATTAGATAAATATTTTGGGGAAATGATTGCTATACCACATGGTTCGTGTGTCAAATTGCAACCATTAGACTTTACAGTATAAACCTTGTGAAATGTGTCTGGGTTAGTGAGGGTATGGGTCGGGCTTAGTCTCATTTGTTCAAACATGTTTGTAAGTTTTTTCACCGTTTAAATGTAATGGTTGCAATTGGACACATGAACATACTCATACGAAAGAATTCTTATTTTCAATGTCTACAAAGTTTTTGTACACAATACACGTTTTTTTTTTATAAGCAACATGTTTATAAGCAACACTAAATTACGTTTCAAATGAACTTGTACAGTTTTTATAAATGCTTGGCAAATTTGAAAATTATGAGATACTTCAAAAATTCTTTTTGCGTTGTGCCAAGCTTAAAAAGCACTTTTTCGTGATATAAAAAATTTGGAAGAATAATGAAAATGGAACAAGAAAAAACGAAGATGAAAAAAACGAGCTTTTTATAGAAAAGAGCAAAATAGCTCAATTTTTTGTGAGACAAACTTCAATCTTTGATCGTTCAAAAGGCGAAATAATTTTTCAAAAAAGTAAAATAGATCGTTTGTTGTGGAAAAATCTCTCATTTTCTTCGCACCGCTAGCACCTATACGTGTTTTCGTTAAAACCACTGACCAGAAATATGACCATATTTTCGAAATAAAGAATAATCGACGATACGCATAGAATATTTTGTGCTACCCTTCGATTTTTTGCGCTCCGCATAGTTCTTTTGTGTTACGCATGTATGTATGTATGTTCTTTATTTAACGTCGGTAAAATTTACAATAGTATTTTTATGCTTGAACACACAAAAAACTAATCAAAACCGACAATAGGCATAGTTCTTTTGTGTTACGCATAAATTTTTTTTTCTACGCAGATATTTCTGTGCTACACAGTTATTTTTTACATTGTCGCACAAATACATTTTCATGTTTTTATTATTTGTTTGTTAGCATAACAAAGTCAACAACCTATGCTATTTTTGTGTGTAATGTGTAAGGAAAATAATGTTTAAGGTCTATGCATTTTGTTTGTTTCCTTGAACAAATAAAAGCGAAAAGGGCTTTCCTCAGACGATAATGTTTGGGAAATAATATGAATCATTTGCGGAAAAGGAGATCAACTGGATTGAAAAATAGAAAGGTGAGGCAAAAATGAATCTCTTTGTTCAGAAATCATTTGTCATTTGTCTGAGGTTTAGAAAACATTGAAGTATTCCAGTATTACCATTCATTTCTTATCCACACTGTCTCAACAACAACTTATAGAGTTCTTTGTGAAGAATTCCATCATCATAACAATAATAGAATCTTAGGTTACAGTTTTTACACTAACAGGTCAAAGTTTTCACACAAGTAAAATTCTCCACCTGCTTATTATATGGTTGAAGTTGGAAGTAAGCAGCACCAACCAACTGTTCCTAGAGTCTTTTCTTTTGACTTCGACAAGGCAAGACCATGTGATCTACTTACCATCATTATGCACAACAATACAGACCAGAACGGAAATGAGGTCAAAATAAATAATAATACTTAGATAACTCTTCATATACAGTTTACACAGAAAATATATGCGTAGCGCAAAAAAAAAAAATGCACAGTACAAAAATTTATGTGTAACTGAAAACATTGCGTTAGCATAAAATCATGCGTGGCACAAAAAATTACCCATAAGAAAAAACGTCTATGCGTAGTAGCACATTTTTTTGTGCTCACGAATATAATGAACTTTTATCCGTGTTTGTATTTTGAGTACCCACGGTTCATGTATTACCACCGCTTATTGGAATTCATTCCAAGTTGGAGCTTGTACAATAAGAAAAAGTCTGTACAAATATCAATGTTTACACTTATTGATGTTTGTTTAAACGAAGGACTTCTGGAGAAATTCTTTGTTGGTGTTTTGTTTACGAAGTTAAATATTTTTTTTTTAATGTTTATTGTGATTCATTAAGTGCATACTTAGTAGTGTTGCTTCATCAGTTTTCCAGTTGTATTCAAATTCATGTGTTGTTGAATTCACTTATCTGTCATTTAGTGGAGCTCAAGAAACACGATATGGGAAACACATTCAGTTATTACTTCTACAACGACGAAGAAAAAGATCTGGAACGAGCACCACAACACAATCAAAAAGTCATAGAAGCTTCTACTGTACAAGATGAACAGAGCAAAATAAGTTGTGAAGACAGAAAGTTATCTGAATTACACCGTTTTGCCACTGATTTAAAGGAAGGTCGAATTACCCTTTTCGATCCTTTTACCGATCCAGATAGGTATCGCATTAATTTTGAAAGACATGGTTTTTCGAACGATACAGAGTCAGAAATGTTACAGCATATTCGAGAAGAGAGCGTAAAAGAGTATAACGAAGCGAACTGTTCTTTACAGGAAACAGACGATGGGTATACGATAATATGCAAGGAATGCAAAATAGGCGAACTGATTGGCCCAGATCATTCCTTTATTCATAACATCAAGAGAATAACAAAGTACTTGATCGATGACAACGATTTTCGTTCCGGAGAAGCACCAGATGAGGTCATATTAACGTTGAAGGAATGCACAGAACATCAAGCAAAACAGATATCTATGTTGTTGCTGTTGATTTTGAAAGGAAAGTACTACCGTTCCTTGGGGGAGTTCTATAATAAACGTCGAAGATTTTACAGTATGGAAGCATTAAAAGTCGAAACTGAAGAGGATAACCGAATCCATAACACTCAGACTGTGCAACACTTGAGAAATATTAAGAATGGATATGCAGACAAGATGAATTTCTGTCATAAAAAGGCGGAAAAGCATTATTTTGAGTTCTGTAATAGGGGGCGTGACATAACAGTCATTGATTTGCATAACTTAAAGACAAACTTCGAGAATGATCAAATGAAAAAAATACGGTTGGATAAAGAGTCTAAATATAATCGAAGGTTTCCTGTCATGCCTGGTGAAGCTGAAAGACAGCTAGAAAGACGTCTTCAATGGATAGGCTCGTTAGAAAGTCAGTCCAAAATTCCTCCTTATTTGGAGATAATCGTTGGTGCAGGTCATCATTCACGAAGTTGCGAACAAAAAATCAGACCTGCAGTTGAAGAGCTGTTACAATCACGTGGAATTAAATACGTGGAAATTAATAAAGGGTCGTTGCTGATAACTTTCAAGCCGTACACTGGACGTCAGCCATGCTTTGGGAGATTCTATTGCAGAAATTGTGACAAGTTAGTATGTTTTATGTATTTTCCGATGGAGAGAGGTAGAGAAGACTTACACTTACGTCATCGGAGGATTCATTCTGATTGGTTCTGATTAATTCTGATTGATTATTGTAGCTTTTTTCTTATTTGGTCCTCTGACTATTTGTTAGGTGACAATTATTTTGTTCTATCTCCCATTTTTGGAAAAAATGAGCCCCGATTGTTTTCAAGCTTTGCAGGGTTATTTTGTTCTTTCTCCGTGAGCTTTTTCTAAAAACAAGCGCAAAATCTTCTTTAAACGCCAGTCTTATCTTGTTGGTTTCTTAAAGATTCAGTGAGGTTATGAAATTTAAAACTTAATTTTCTCATTTTAAACAATTTGGAGATAATTCTCATCTAACGTATTGTTAAATATTATGCTTTCACTTAAAGTCCTCAGAAGATTACATCTAATTGTCCCTTGATTTTTATTTAGCTCCTGGTCCTCTGATTATTGCTGGCTTAAATTTTACCAGTTATGCCGAGACTGTGACAGACAATGCTATTCGTTCAAACACGACAAACAGCGCCCTATAGAAGTAGCCAATGGGAGACCCAAAGCAAATCTATCCACCGGGTCATATCGCAACCACACAGAAATATGTGGCAAATGCAGATCACTCAGAAGAGATTGTAGACAGCTTGGATCTAGGAGTTAAAAAGATAGTAGAAAAGTGTTACGTTTTCTTTCATTCATAACTTTCATTCATAACGATGGTAATGATTGGCAATGGGAGGTAGAAGTTATTCACAAAAATACATTTATGCCCCAGATAAACTTACAAATAAAAAATTGAAACAGAAATTGAAAAGAAAGAGAAATGGGAAACCGATGAGAGATACGTTTGCTTTATTTCACAAATACAAAAGATTGGAAAAGCAAATAATTGGACAAACAATTAACCTATAAGATGAAATTTCCTGAAACCAAACGAGGGGTGTACCGATTTCAAACAAGCTAAGCTCTGGTTGTCCTGGGATATCTCTGTTTAGGTTTGACTTAGACGCAAAACCTTGGCCCCAGCACTTACCTCCCTCAAAGAATGTTGCACACCTGACCTTCACTGGAAGGTGTTTGACAACAAAACCTGAGCTGGTTAAAAAATCGGACCGCATATAAAAGCTTGCCATAAAAAACATAGATTGAATATAAAGGAGTTTCCTAGCCAATATGCATAGTGAATAGCTCATGCCAAATAATTTTACTAAAATCTATATCCGCGTGTTTCAAGAAATGCTTGAACAATTTAACTAACATAAATGCATCTGAAAGTGTCAAGTCATAGTTGAGTTAAAATGAAAGTATTTCTTGTTTCCAAGGACCATTAAACTCCCGTATTTGCTCCTTTTTGTTTTGTGAATGAACAGAATTTAACGACCCTGTCAATAAGCATACTACACCGATACAGACGAACGGTCACGCCCGAGACAGGCGAACAGTCACACCGATGCAGGCAAAGGGACATTTACTTTTACTAGTGAGGTTGCGATGTTTTTTATTTTATTTATTTCTTTATTTAGAGTTGGTTTTACATAGTAACAATATATACAAATTGACATAAAGTACTAACTCACACCAACTAAATAAAAGGATAAAAATTCTATTTACAAATAATGTTGAAATATATAAACCATAAAGTAATTAATAACTATCCTAAGAATTTATTCATTCGTCGGAATCCTACATGTGAGCAACACAGAGTTTACAACGACAGTAAATTTGGGACGCAGAGAGCAGAGAGCTGAGAGCAGAGAGCAGAGAGCAGAGAGCTGAGCGGAAGTCTTCCAACGATCAAAACAGTATGATCGCGAAGGTCTAAATCCTCATTCGTATTACTGTATATTTAATGCATATTCTTTTAACAATTAATCTTAAAAGTGTGCTTTATACTTCTTTGCGATACTGTTCAGATATCTCATATGCCTCCAAGGCAACGCAAGGCTTTTATCCACGTCTGTCCACGTCAAATTAAACTGTTGTGTGGGTTTCTAGAAGAAAACAAATCTCTCTTACCAGTTATATATATTCCTCCCCATACAAGCAACACGTTCTTTGTTTGTGCTTTTCATGATTACATATACGGTCAGGCCTCCGACATTAGCGCTTCTTGTTTTTCTATTACATCCTTTATAGGTACCTTCATGCCCTCACATATTCTTCTTCAAAACTGGATTTAAACTCGGCTAAAACCTTGTCGTGAAAATGGTCATTCTATCCACTTTTTTTTTGCTTGTTTGCAAGTACAACACTTGCGGGGCTTGAAAATAAAAGTTCCAGAGCTCAGATGCAGGCATTAGAGTTAGACTAATCATCAGCTTCACTCGTCTCCCGGCAGGCAAAATCTTCAAAAAGTCACTGTAATGAAGTGCGTTTTTATTGAAATAAGTGTGTATATTTCTATAAGAATCGCAGTGATTTTTCGACAATTTTGCCCAACTGGGCTACTCTACAATCTGCAATCAAGTTCTGTGGGAATTGAAAAATAGCCTTGTGTGTAAACCTGACGTGAGAACATAAGAAAGACGCAAACAAACAGAATTGGTCATACACTTTCCAAGTACTTTGATACATATTCTCCGATTTCATCATGGAACGCCAGCACCGTCGTTTCCACCCACGCGTTGTCGGTATTTCTGGGATCGTCCACATTACCACAAAATATCTGATATGGAATAAACAAACATTATGTTGATTCCCTGTCACGATTAAGTTTCTTGATTTGAAAGACAACTTACCTCTTCACCGTTGAGGATCATTTGATCGATATTCGAGTTATACCATTCGATTCTGCTTTTACTCAACCATAAACTAGGATCATCCAGGCTGTCAGAATCGAAAAAATTATGAAGTATCAACGGTAGAAGCTTTGAGATCATATCTTCACCACAAAGTCTAGTACTAGGAGGTCCCTAAGACCAAGAAACAGACATTAAAATACGCTCTTGCCATCAGAGCAAATCTGCTTATGGAACCATTTTGATAAACTCACCGAAGGTATTGTATACTTGGAGATGTTCGGATTATATACAACCAACACTTGTAACATGCCCAGATCGTTCGAATCCGTCTCAATTCCCATAAGTCCAGGTTTGAACCTACAGAAAAAATATTGGTCATCTATAGGACTTATGAAATAATCTAAGTGGATATGGAAATAAATTTTTATGTGATTGTAACACGATTTATTACAAATGATTTGGTGCGTCCCCAATGATAAATTTCTTTATTACGAAACATTGTTTTTCACTAAAAAATTGTTCTCTAAAAATTGATTTAAATTTTATTTTTGCTTCAGTAACAAAATTTTTATGTTGCATAAGGAGCACTTTAGCACGAAGGAATGGAAAAGTTATTTTTATTGCATTACTGGTCATGTAACATGGACATCAATTGTGCAAAGTTTCATTTCACCGAAGCCTTTTTTTTCAGTAAACTGTGACTCTCTACATATACAATTATACGGCGTTTAGCAGTTTCAGTTTCAGACACTTACTTTTGTGATCTTTTGTTCAGCGAGCTTGCAGATTTTGAGATATTGGAACTGCTGCACACCAAACGTATACAAATAACAAGCAAGTTCGTTTGCATTCATCCCTTCAAATTTTTTTTCGATATTTTTAACTCGAAAAAAAAAAGCATTACTACATATCAATGTTCAGATCAATTCACTCCCATATTACTACAATCGTGAAGGCTGAAATAGAAAGCTGTTGGTAAGCCTTGGTCAAGAGCAATTTCCGCAAGATATTTTATTAGTTTTAGTTTGAATACCTTATCGGACAAAACTTAGTCGGACAAAATTTTAGTCGGACGAAAATATTAGTCGAACAAAATTTTAGTCACCTCCAAATATTTTAGTCACTTTTGTCCGACTGATAATATTGTCTGACTAAAATTTTGGTCCTTTTCTAAAATTTCATAACTTACTTAATTTTCGATAAGGATTATCGAAAAACGTGCGGAAGTGCGCCCATTACTCTAAGTTCTAAATGTGTATAGGAAAACGAGAGAAAAGGCATATTTAATAAAAACAGTTTTGCCGACGTGAAAAACATATGTCCAACAAAATCATCATACCACGACGGCACAATTTTGCTGTCGGAAAAAATCCTAATTAAAAGGGTTGTAGTATAATTTTATTTTTCAATTTCAATGTCATATTCCTGATCAGTATAAAAATCTGTTTTGGTTACTGCATTGGCTTCAGCCGTTTCTTCTATTATGACTGTCTTCTTCATTTTGTTTTGAACTACCTCGCTATCACTTTCATCGGAAGTCTCTGTTATTACCGGTGCTTTTCTCTGTTCCTGTGGATTCCTTCCTGGAATAAGTGATGCTATTAAAAACGTCCAATCTGTTTACGAAAGGGTCGAGAATCCCTTTAGAGCGTAAAGAATAAACAATGAACATCATGAAAACGAGCGTTAATATTATTTATCAAAAAACTTTACCACTTTAGAAATTGTTTATTTATGACTAAGTCATGTAAAAATATTTTATTCGTTGGTGAGCAAAAAGAAAAGTCATAAAGAAATTATAAATATCAAAAAATTTTGTAATTAAACTTATCAGAAGAAGAATTCTGAAAAAAAATGATTTGGACCAAATATTTAGTCGAACATAATAATTAGTCGGACAAAATTTTAGTCGGACAAAATTATTAGTCGGACAAATTTTAGTCACTTCCAAAAAATTTAGTCACTTTTGTCCGACTAAGTTTTGTCCGATAAGGTACTGAATACAATTTGAATTACGACAAAAAGGATAAATGCCACAAAACCTTGCATTTGGATTTATATTAAATTATTATTAATTACATTATTCTTTATAGTGTGTATGGGGTTTTAAGGCCTCAAGGCGCTAAGGTATTTATACGTTGGTTGAAAATATTCCACCTGGGCCAATGTGAAATTATTTGAAATTAAGAGGTAGTTTATAAGGTCGAACTTTCGCCTTATCTAATGTAAATCAATTGACCTGCGATTAGACACTGTCAATACTTTTACCTAAGGATGCGAGAGTTTTCATAAGTACATGTCACTAGATTTACATTAGACAAGGCAAAAGTTCGACCGTATAAACTACACCTAAGTGCTTGTGGGTGGAAATTTTTTGCAACTCTGTGCTAGTCGTAAGTGTAAACGTAGTATTGATTCAGATGTTTTCCATTATTTGTTAAAAATAAGAAGCCGACATGGTCGGGAGCCACTGTTAATATGTAGAGTCATCGTATATGTGGAGAGTCACCGTTTTATGAAGGAAGCCACCGTTTACTCAATGGTGATGCTTATGACGCATCGTTACCTATCTAAGTTCACGCCCAAAGAAGTTATCCGAAATGGACGATTTGCAATGATTGGATGAAAGTGATCTTTTTCTAAAATCTATATGGTGTTATTTTTACCAAATTTATTTCTAGCAGTCTGTGAATAGACACTTCAAAACTAATCTTTCAGCATGCGAAGGTTTTCATAAATATAGGAGGTCTCACGAGTCAAATTACATAAGACTTGCCATTTGTTTGGTAAATAGAATAATGAAACCCAGTCCACACAGCAAGATGCGTAGAAACGAAAGTGGAAGTTGTTAGCTAGGTATTCACATGGTGCTAGAAATTAAATGAAGTAAGTGATAATGTGAATAAAAAGAAATCTCTGCTCGCCCACTTCTGGCGGTATCACAGTTACCCTGCATTGAACAAAATCGCTAAGCTTTTGTTATAGTCGCAAGTTGTAATTAATTGTAGCGATGGTGTAGTGGTTAGTACCTTTGAGTGCGACCGCTGCAACCCGTGTTCGAGTCCAGTCATGTCGTATCTCAATACACCACTCCGATGTGCTTTAAAAGCAGCCTGTCAGCCCATTAGGAGCCATCGACTGACTGCACACTGGCCTTCGGGCAAGTTAGAGCAATGCTATACGCATCTCTGGCGGTAAGTCAACTAATAGTTGCAAGTCGGCGGGCGGAAGACCATTACGGATGGAAGCCCAAGGACTAAAAACTCCCAGTTACTTACTTACTTTCTTACTTGTAATAGCAATGATTATACTAATAATTAAATATAAAGCACTTTTTCTTGAGAGTTTTTATAAGGGTAAAAGTTTTTCCAAAACGTCAAACGTTTTCCATCTGAAACTCGCGCGTGGCAAGTTCTTTTCACATGCAGGCATCTGAAACTCGTGCGTGATAAATTATTTTCACACATCCAGGTGGAATTGCCTGACAATGACTGAAATAGCTGAACAACTTTGCTAGTATGTTTACTTTATATTCTATATTTTGACTTTCACTATGTATGGCGGAACAAAGTTCAACGATTCTAATTACTAGTTATAATTAAATTGTTCAAAATCCAGACACTAACAAAAGTGAGATAAACTGTTTCCAAAGCGGTCATTTAACCCAGCAAGGACGTCCGCTTTTGGTCCTTTTGGTCCTATATTTGGTCCAGACAATGTTTGTCACACCTTATACGCCCTTGCTCGAACATACGAAATTAAGTAGATTTGAGTTTTCAACACTAACCAAAAGACGTCATTTCCCATTCATTTCAACGTTGTTTCGTCGCTTGACGGTCGTTTAATGGTCGAAAAGGAAACAACAAAACAACGTCGGATTTTGACGTCCCAACAACGATTAAAATTAACCAAAAATGATGTTGTACGGATGTTGTGCAACGGTCAAATGACCGAAAACAACGTTGCATTGACGTTGAAGCATGGTCAAATTAACGACGAAGGTTAATGACAACAAATGAAAAGTCACCAGCGGGAATCGAACCCTGACCTCTCGCATGAATTCAGAGAGTGATAACCACTACACTACAGCTAATGCACTTGACTATTATCAAAATCGCTAACTTCATTTCGAGTAAGTTAAGATGAAAAAGAACGAAATGACAAAATGAAAGAAAAAACGCAATATAACTTTTGCTTGCTTTTTAAAACATCGCTTTAAACTGTTTGCAGTGTACAGTTCACAAACCATCTTTTTTCGTTTCTTTCTTAAACTAGGATTATATTAATTCATTCAGGCAATTTTCTATCCTTTGATCCAAATGAATAGATAATGGAAGACACATTTTTCATGGTTTTCAACATGATTACCTTACGAACGTTCTTTTGACGTCGAAAGAACGTCAGAATTGACTGTAAGTAAACAAGATTCGCAAAAATGCGATTATATATTTCCCCAAAGTTGCGAAACTTAATTATACATCATTATATATTATACATTGTTAAGAAAAATATACATCATTAAATACCATAAGAAAAATATACATCATCAAATAACTACAATGAATGGTATAACTACCATCAATGTCATACTCTCAGATAAAAATGTTGTCCTTACTAAACAGGGTAGAATTGAATTTGATACCACAAAAGAACTTATTTTGAATTTATTAAGAAATGAAGATGTTCATGGTCAAATGAGGTTTCTTTTATAAATTTTAAACAACTAAATATCAACAACCGCACTAATGTGTAAGGCGATTTTAGCATAGTAAACATGATCTTTACTGTTGCAGAAGCTTGACATCCTTTATACCATAAAATCACAACAAAACAATGTAATGCAACGGAAGACACTTGCACTTGCTTTTTGTAACTCAGATAAAACTGTCTTTCAAAATTATACAATCAAATTTACAAAAGAAGAAAAGATATATAAGCAGAAAGATAATAACAAGAAGTTTCATTTTGATTTATGATTTAATTCAATATTTCGTCCTACATCCACAGAACATCATCATGCAGGACGAAATTTGAATTAAATTATAAATCAAAATGAAACTTCTCGTTATTCTCTTTTTAATAAAGCTTTACGCCCTGAAGAATATCTTCTATATATAAGCAAATAACTATCAAAAAGCAATCAAAAAATTTTGACAGAAGAGTTATTTTCAAAAAAAAGATGGGCTTAAAGTTACAATTTATAAAATTAAATTCAAGTGTTCAGAATAAACATCTCTGTTCAAAAAAATATGTGCACACCCATTTTATTATTTGATAAAAATGACCATGAAAAAAAAAACAGATTTCTGTATATTGTAGTGAAAATAGACTACATATCCATAACCAAATCACTAAAAAGCTGAAAGTAGACGTTTCGTGTTCTGGTTTGATTTAATTTACAGTATAGGTGATCATGGAATTAAGCCATAGTAAATTTATGTTTCTGTTGTCAGATTAATGAATATCCAGGGAAGCACATTTTCCGAGCAGATATTTGTGTCTCTCAATCCTTGTCTGTTATTATACGTAATTGCTTTTCTGACGTTCTTATTGCATATACGACATCACATTTTTACTTGCTGTTTTTGTAATGTACTTTTTGAATTAACACTGGTTGAACTGGTTGTTCTCCACATAAAAAAGACTTCCTTTTATAGCGCTGTATGTGTAAATCATATGTGCTTTCAGTTCACATTATATCAGGATGTAAAATGAAAATAAATCTTCTGCCTGTATTGATAATGAATTTTCGCCTTTGCACCAAAATCACAGCTTCAATGGTTTGTTGTTCCAAGCATTTAATTACCAATCAATCATCATCTCAACAAAAACAAAACAACATTTTTCTGTTTTTACACGTTTCTTCAAAAGTTTTTACGAAACCTTTTAAGACAATACTGAACTAAAATGATTTATTTCCATCATTTAAAGTTGAATTCCCTTGAATCATTTTAAAAGCTAGTGGAAAAAATCAAAAATCTTCTACAGCCCATCCGCACTGACTGAAAAAACATGGCGTGCTACTTGACTGTAGACTAGCCTCTATTCTTATCTACTTTGGCGGCTAGGCGAAAATTGCATTCTGAACCGCGGCTATAAAAGTGAACGGAGAAGATGATGATGAAGGAGAAGGAAACTGCCGGTTTTAACATATATTTCGCCCTATGGGGAAATATATAATAAATGATTTTAAAAGGAAAAACACAACATTACAGTATATACCACTCTAGTCACGACATAAGCTTTCAACCATTATAGTATTTTGAAATGTATTTTTTTCAGGTTGCAATTATTTGCGACCAACCCCGACGTTTTCTTGACGTCGGTTGATAGTTGATAGAACAACCATAAAACAACGTTATATTGACGTCGTGTGTTAACTGGGTTAGATACAAAAGATTCATGATAAAAAGGCCTCCAGTTCCTACCTGGTCAATATAGCTTCCACAATTAGATTGGGTCCATATTTCGGTAATAGTCCATTCCCAATAAATCCAGTCCTGCCATTTGGATTTCTAAAAGTAGATTTCTATCTATGCAATAACCTATATACAACAATATCTCACTAAAAAAAAGCGAAAAACAAAAAAACAATTTATCATACTTATCGTCAATGTTTTTATTGTCAACAGGAAAGAATTCTGGCAAGGATCTGGGATTGTAATTTTCATAGTCAGCCTATTAAGAAAACGTTTTATTTACATTGTGAGTATGAAATTACACTTTAGTTTGATGGAGGAAAGTAAAGATAAAGCTTACCGCCCATGACTTTTTGTCTGGTGGTACACAAGCTCTCTTTACTGAAGTTAAAGGATAATAAAGGACTTTGGCATTGTAACGAATTGCATCTTTACCTGTCAGTTTAACCTAAGATACAAAAACTGATATGAATATGAACTCACTGTTATTCTCACCAATAGTTGTTGCAGTTCTTAAAACATAATAAGTGGAATACATCGAAGTGATAGCTTATAGGTCAAAAACTTAACTACCAAGTATTTCATTAAAAACAGCTCTTTCTTATTGGACGCAATATTCTCAAAAGGAAAACTTGAAATTGCATGTATTTTAACAATGAAGAAAAGAATTCTAAACATGGCAGTCTTAAAGTAGAGTAACATTGTGCTATAGCGAAGATAACAGGATAAACATCGACATATTAACATGTGAAGGAAATTACTGATAATAAAAAATGTATTTGTTTGCTTGTACAAATATTTATACAGAATGAAAAAATATGTACGACATTGCAAAACATATACATAGTTTCTGTTTTCCAGAGTGTCCAGTGTATCCGCATAGTGACTACTGATACAGTCAGACCTGTATAATACCTCTAGGGACCATAGACAAGCGCTTATTATATAAAAAGGTGACTATTCTCTTAACCTTTGGACTAAACTCTTTGAGACAGTGGCCATTACAGAGTGGTCTCCTTATCAAAGTTTTTATTGTGACAAACCTTTTGAAGAACCGAATATGGGCAGTAGCAACAAACATAATCTTACAGGTATCTTGCAAAATCTCTCTTCATGGTTTGGATCCTTACTAAACAAGATGAAACAACTTTCATAATTCCATAAACATTTTTTTGTCTGGCTCTTTACTGTTTGACAGATGAAATTTACAATTTTCATAAAGTATTTTCAAAATCGTACCTCTCATTTTGATCTTGTTCTTGACTTTCTGCATGTTTGGACAAGTAACGCATCAGACCTTCTCTTTCAAATGCTTCCAACTCATGTTTTTCGTCTGGAGTAAATTCTGAAACCGATGAAGATTGATGTATACAAACTACGCTTGCAATCACAATTGCTTAGCTACAATTGACTCAACCCAATGGGCTAAATCGTCAAAAGCCACTGCGACGAAGAGTATTCTTATTGAAAAGGTGTGTATATTTCTATTGAAATGCTCTTCGTCACAGTGATTTTTCAGCAAATTTGCCCACTGGGAAGAAAATTCACCTATCCATACATACAGGGACAAGACAGAAGAAATAGTTAAATATCTACAAATCCACAACCTATATCCCTTAGCTGATTAATAAGCAAATTTCACATACCTTCCTTTGATTGTTTTTTTATACGGCAGCAAAAACATTTTTTATACAGGTAGTTTATCAGAATAATCGAATTTCTAATGGCTGAGAAAGGCATTGGTAATGAAGACTTGTTTTCATATTCCTCAATCAAGAAGTAACGGTTGAATTTCCATACTTTTTCTGCTTTGGACTGCACACTGTCATATATGTAGCTAAAAGTGGTAGCATAGTTTATAATGATTAAAGGCAAATTATTATTTGAAAAAATCTTCATGGTAACATCACTTGAGAGTGTGAATGAGCCAAGTTGCTGCCTTGTAAAGTTCCTTGAGTGATTAAGAAAAAGACTGAACCTAAGACCAAAAAGGCAACAAAAAGATGCAAGCGATAAAGAATCATTTCATGAATTCTTTCCACTCGAGCAAAATTAACATAGCTACACTTCTATTAACTGTTTACCTGAATCGAGCAATTAACAAGTTGAGTAGCATAACAGCTGCCAGCAACGTATACCCAGCCATTAATACCTTTGCTGCAGGTTTAACAATTTCACGATAGTTCAAAGAAAAAACAGTCAGCTTTTGTGAAACTAAAACAGAACATTAATAATACAGTTTGGCATAAATTGTTGTGCCTTAATGTTCAATATGTAGACATGCTACCTACTGTGAGTAACATTTACTTCTTCAATGGAGTTTGCATGCATTTGATTGTACGGAATTGAAAAGACTGTTGTTAGGGTGTCTGTAATTGATTCATTCATTGGATACATAATTGCAAATCTCGAAACACCATATGCACAAAGAAAGACAGATAAGACGAATATAAAGTACATTAAGTCCTGCGTCTAAATAAAATTTTTAAAAATGTTCTAGTAAAAACAATCGTAACCAAAATGCCTGTGACAAAATGGTGGCTGCTGAAGCTAGATGATATATACTCTTTCCAATTCCACATAGAAAAGTTTTGTTCACACTTAATCACAATTTTAAAAAAAAACTCAGTTAGATAAATTCTTGTCTTATCTGATTTTAAAACACCTACCATTCGATGTATCATTTCTACATAAGGTCCAAGATGTTTGCTGATGGAAAACAAATGTAGAAGACGTAAAATCCATAAAAAAATATCAATGGCATAGAATATACGAGCCTCCATCCACAAATTGTCTTTCGTACGCAAAAATGCAGCAATGATAAAGAACAGCAATGCAAAAATATCCAAAATATTCCATTTTGATGACAAGTAGTGATTCAGTTTTTGTTTCGATGTCCGTCCAATAGGTGATTGAATGATCTAAACTTGAAAAGAATTTTATTTAAGAAATTATACAAAGATTGCTTTTAAGGTTGAAATACACTATCAAATAAATTGGATTCAATAAATTGGATTGCTAAAAATTGAACGGATCAATTTCATAATGTATTTTAGCATACATTACAAAAGTTTGACTGATCCATTTACACTGATTTAAATGGATACTGTATTCCAGGCTTTAAGAACACCACGCTTATTGATAGCTATAAAGATTATTTTCAAAAATTTTGGTAACCTGTCTAATTTCTTCCAACAAAAATGCAAACCAAAAAGCCAGTAAATAAAACTCCACATCCCCAAAGCGTTTGGTGAATCTGTGCGTAACCAATGCAGAAAATAAGCCCAAAAATATGAAGTAGGAAATCTAAAAGAAATAATCCAAAAATGACATAAAATAACGATAAAGAAATCAGTAATAGAAATCAGAAAGTAATGCATGAAACAGACAAAAATGAAATAGCTGGCCATTATTGGAAACATGATCTAATGACAGAAGAATTTCTTGATGGAAAGTGTACTTTCAAATCTCATTTTAATCCTATTTTTGTTATCATACATAAGGAACATTGCATTTGTAACTTTCCCAATGATGAGAGAAGGTTCTCACAACATTCGGGCGATTTAGAATGTTGAAATGAATCTTGGGCTATTTATCCAAAATTGCCCTCAAAGTCATATAATTACTAATACTAATCAACAAGTTCATGAAATGATTTTCACGATACCAATCCAATAAATATTGTGTAGGTAGAAAGATTTTTGCATCATTTTCTAAGATTGAGTTATAAGAAAATTCCCTTGGACATTTCAGGGAAGCTTTAACTCCTAAATGGACATTCCCACTTTTTTAAACTTCCACAAGTACATTTTGTTTCATGTTTCCTTGTACTTGAATATCCCTGCATGGACATTAAGTTGTGATAGTTAACAAACAAAAAGAGGATAAATTTTAATGTATTCTCGGTTAGTAATTGTAACTGAACGCCTCATTCATTCATGAATAGAATGATAAAATATCAAAAAAAACCTATAAACCAATCTTTCATAATGGATCTACCATTATGATTTATCAATTTGACCCCTAATTTGGATCCAGTCTTCATATCATAAAATCACAATAAGTTGTCTCTAGAAAGTGCACATAATTACCCGAAGTCTATTTAAAATATCCTGAGTGTTTGGTGAAAAACGACATTATTTCTAATAGTAATTCCCCCAAGAGAGTAGCAATCTATGATGAAATTAAACTTGGCACCAATTTAAGGTTGCAAATTAATGGCTTATTTTTAAACAACTTTATTATTTTAACATAAGTAATAGTAAAGGACTCACCAAATTTCCAGTAAATTTTGTGATTGGTGCTTCATAAAAGTTTTTGAATTGATAGTATTTATGTGTAGCCCATCCTTTCAATTTTTTTAGTGTTTCACGCTTTTTACCAACACTACATTATAAAATAGTTTGTTTGTATCAATAACGCTTGAAATAATCAAATCATAAAAATCTACAAGATCAACTTACTTATGCTTAACACCATCAAACAGTTTGTTTTCAAGAATTTCTCGTTTTGTTCTGCCTTCCATTCTTGCAATTGCTTTTGTTTTGTAACTTGAGAGCATGAAGAAAGGAGGGATCATACATGCTGCGACCTGTTATACAAAAAAGTTCAAAATAAATGCAAAATAAAATACTGATTCAAAGTATCTATGATATGATGTACGTCCCTCATGTACTTACCTTTATTGTATGTAGAACCCTGGTATTTCCAGTGAATTTCAAATTGCCATGCCAGATCACGTCTGTTAACATGGCTTGACACGTATCGTGTGAAATAAATTCAACATGTTCTGCAGATGCTGCTAGGCAAATAACATTTTTTGATCCATACCCATCCGCTCGTTGTCGAAGAATGCGGCCTGTTAGCAGCTCTTGTTTCAATGAATATGCATTCAGTAGTGTATATGCTAACTCTTTAAAATATCTAAATTTTAATTGTAATTTTTACTTTCTTTTCATCTATATTATAAACCCATTGTTGATATTCCTTATGATAATGTACTTAGATATCTTGATAAACATTTCATTTGCATTTACTTTCAACCTTTAGAATATTACCTTTCTGTATTCTGCAGGCTGTCAATGAGATCTTTTTTCTGTGATTCTGTGTGAAACTCGTAAAAGGCTATCATACGATCATATATTTTGCATGCCAGCAACACTTTAGCGAGTACACGTTCACCATGTTGCAGAAAGAGCACTGCCATCTCTTTCATGTTGCTCATTACAGCAAATAAAAACAAATTTTTATAAACATTCTTGGAGAACTCCTATGATATGGAATTTTACATAAAATTTGAAAATAAATGTCACCTATAAAGTGGACATTTTCACTTACAATATGCAGTAAAAGAGTTCAAAATTTCAAACCTTCTCATATATGTCGGCAAATTTCGTTAATGCATTCAATATTAGGTCTTTCACAGAGGTTTTCTAAATTGTCAAAATTTTTAACAAACAACATCTCCTATATTCCAGCAAGTTATAGGCCTGAAAAAACTATACATACCCCATCTTTTAGCAGTAGGTGAAGAATACTTATATTGCTTTTCCTCGATCTCTAAAAGAAGTGACATTTAATGAGTCATTAAATTTATTTGTTCATTTTATTTTAATTATCGCATTGAGTCGAACTCAATTGACATGTGTTTATAGATTCATTCCAATATGCTTCAGTTGCTTTTTGTTTACTTGACCGCATTAAGTCAAATGACCTTTTTACATTAGGTTCATCTTAGTCTAATGTACCTAATTTCATGAAATTAATGCCCCATCTTATAAACATGGTTTTAAAAGTTCGCCTTAATTTCGTATAGTATCATTTCTTTTACGAACAAATTTTGTTATTCTTAGTTCTAATTATTAGTTCAGAATGTTGTTTGTATCTAAACAAGAGCCAGATGGTGCAAAACGGTAGCAGCAAAAGTACTTGCCACAAGAATACTTTTAAATTTGAAATTTTACTTCAAGTTCTTAAACGTTCTGTAAACGTTATTTCTTGAGATATCTTACTGGTGGAAAACAGGCATAAACGATATTATAATGTTTAATTTCTAACTCGTGTAAATAGGGTCTAATCGCAACACACCAGCAATTTAATTTATTAGAAGACAAAAGAATTATACATGCATGAGCTGTTTATAACGTACGTTTTTTTTTATAAGAGCTTATGTAGAAAAAAAAATGTATGTTTTGAATTATAATTTTTTGAAACCGAAAATGAATTCAAACAGATAACTGCCTTTTTTTAACTCGATTTTTGAAAACCTTGATGTTCAAAGACAGAACCGATAGCTAACAAACGTAGAAAGTAATAAGAAAGTCTGATCTGTGCTTAACTGACACGAAAAACATATCTATTTTCAAGTGCCAAAGTTCATTGATTCAGTACCATAAAAGTAACTAAAAGTCCCAGTTTTATGTAGACCTATTTGATTAATATTCATTCCTTCATCAATTAAGTGATAAAATATCAAAGAAAACGTATTTTAAATTTATGTGATTGAAAACCTTCGAAAATTCAAAAGGCTGCGTTCGTTCATTAGAATGTATATTGAGTTTTTAGTGGGGACTGACATACTCTAAATCGTAGGCTAAAAACTGCCGTTTCGGCCGGAGTAGTAGTAGTAGTAGTAGTAGGAGTAGTAGGAGTCCAAGGGTGTTTTAATACGGTATTCGCTTACGCTGCTACCGTAATAAAAACAATAACAAAATAATATGTGGAATGAAAGTAATAATATCTCTACACTTTAAAATTAATTGAATATGAACATCCCATATTTTCCAATGTTAAGACATTTTACAGCAACATGAGTGTCAAAAATGTTTTTTAAATAATTTCCTCGCTCAGTGCATGTGTTCCAAAAAAATCTATTGCCGCATTATAAACTTATATTCTTGTGTTCTTCCCCTTACTTAATTTGCATTCCTGTCACTCAGATTTGCGTTAATTTCATACAACTTGAAATCCACTTGTTTTAACCACGTTAATTTCATTTAAAATTTAAAGTAAAAGTTCCTTGACTGCGTTAATTTCCTCTCTGTTAATTTCTTTCACGTTAAAATCATTGCGTGTTGATTTCTCGGAATAAGGTAATCAAAATTAGATTAAGAATTAAGACTAAGTGTAATTAAGCTTTGTATGCTATTTATGCTAAACAGAAAAAAAAGAAAGAAAATATGGTAAATTATATCTTTATTTTGGTAAAACCTGTTAAAAAAATGTCAAAAACCACCATTAAATAAGTTAAAATTTTACAGAGTTCCCGAGTACCTTGTCTAACTTCAAAAAGATATGTCAAATCACACTTTCCCAAGTATGAACAATGTGATGATAAGTGTACCCATATTGCAGAGCTCGAAAAACTGAGCGAAAAAACTGAATGGGATCACTTTGTTACGACCAACTGTTACAGAAAATATTGTCAATCAAAGACTTTGAAGATATTAAGACTGGTCTGTGAAAAATATTCATGCCCAAATTTTTCATCACCCCTTCACCAATATTGCAGTCCCAAAAATCATTAGTCATCCCTATTTAGTTATAGAGATATTTCCCCAAAATGCTGTGTTCGATTGTTGATGTAATGCAATGGTTCCCCTGTGATAATAAGAACATGCCACATGTTGCAATATTGTGAAAAAATACTTCTCACTCTTCATCTCATGAAAAAAATATATATCACTGTCTAAAATAAGTGTTACACACCGATTATTATAATAACATTTTTAATTGTGCAATTGATCAATAGTTGTTTAGCAGTTTAGCAGAACTTAATTTGCAAATCAAGGCTTAAAAATCATGATTATTATAATTCTGTGATAAAAACCTCTAAAAATTTCTTCCCTGAAGGTTGTTAACAACTTTGTGAAATTTCCAAATTCTTAATACACACCAATAAAACAGAATAAAATGCACAACAGCATTTTTTTAACACGTGAAATTATTTGCCTTGATTCACCTTTTTGTACATCTTCACAAAATCAGCATCTGATACTTTTAAACAGCCATCATTTAATTCCAAAACATCTTCAAGAAGAACTTGAACCACTTGAGGCTTGTTAGACATTATTGCTTCCAAAAGTAATTCATGCAACTTCTTGTTACCCTAAAAGTAAGTGATGAAATATGACAATAATAGATGTTTGATATGGTTGGTTAGTAAGCCAAAACTGTATCCTATTTTATTGATGAAGATTCAACATTTAGGACAAGTTCTAAGTTCTTAGTTGATGCAAAATGATTCTTTCGTGCCATATTCCCACCGGATGTAGTTTTCAAGGATCAGTTTTATAACTTTGTAGAAGAAATATTTTAGCACAAAATAATATTGAAAATGCTAACAAGTAAAACATTTAGTTACAAGAGAATTTTTTAAACCTTTTTGTTATAATGGAAAAGGTTTTTTAATGAATTATTTTTAATAATGCTTATTCAGCTTTAAGCAACCTAAAGTTGTAATTTTTTAAGATAATTTCCTCTAATTTGCAAAATTCCAGAACATTGAAGACATAACCAAATAACTCAATTATATATTCTACTTACATCATCACCAGATAAATTCAGTTTCTCTAGTAGGGTCTCCACAAAATCAGCACGGTTCCATTTAATAGCTAACGTCAGTTGATCAAATATCTTTTCGTTGTGAGAGTTAAATAAATGACTGTCTGTAATAAAATATAACCAGATCAATAGAGTTTTTAGCTACCATTCACAACAAATATTACAAATTCTAACTTGCTTCTTCTTAGCACTTACCAATGACTGGCTTAAAAAATGCATCTAAAATCATCTTTTCTATGGACTCCCCACTCTGCAAACTGAAAATTGAAATCTAGAACAAGAATTCATTTTAACTATTAAGAAAAATAAATTAACAAACATAGAAAAGTTAGAATTTAGAACATTAATGCAGGAAAAAGGACTGACAGCAAAAAAATGCTGTCATATGTGAAAATTGTTACGGCAGATCATTATTTACGACGGCAAAAAATTGCCGCCGTGTAAGATGTTAACGACAGCAAAACTTGATTGGTTTATTCCAGTAAACATATTGGTGTAGAATAATGGGTAATAAAACAGAAACTAAATACTTTATAAATCAATAGTGTTATCTGGAACAAGAAGTTACAAGATTTAAAATAGATTTAAAGCCGCAGGGGATTTGCTGTGAAGATAGTTTAAAAACAACGAACCTACGCATTAACATTTCTTTTTTGATTTCACGGCAAGCAAAAAGAAAAATCACAAAACAATCTGTATTGAAAACAAAACTGAAACTGACTTGAATAGAATATGAACTTATTGAAAAAAAATCCATCCAAAAACAAATCCCAAATTGACTTTATAATACTTTATAATACACATTCCTGCATGCAGGCTTTCTATTTGGCATTATGTGAGTATCACTGAAAGATTTTTGAAAGGAAAATATGTTTGTCTTATTCCCATTTTATAAATCGATGACGTGACGTAAACAAATGTAATGTGGAAAGAAAATTTTTGAGAATAAATGGAAAATGTCAGGGGATGCCAAAATCACCCATATGTTAGATATAACTCTCCATTATTTTGCTATTGTTTAAGTCTTACCAGTTTCTCTTGGGTTTTCCTCTCAAAAGATGAAATAAAATGTTCATTAGAGATAATAAAGGTGGCACCAGTTGTCAAAGGAAAAGAAATGAATGATTTTGTTTCATCACGTAAGCAAACCAGACAAACTAAAACCTTATTGAGAAAATAGAAAGAATAAGATAGAACAAAAGAAATGAAAGGACTTATTAAAGTAGTAATTATACAATATTTGTATTCAAAAAACACTGTCGGCAAAATTTTGCCATCGTAAATTTGATTTACGGCAGCTTCACGATGGCAAAAGCTGAATTCAGATTACACTTCTAATAGACGTAGTGACAAAAACATGAACTCTTCCTGGAAATAACTGGAAAAAACACAATTACTCACATATTTTGAATGTTTCATACACGCCATTATGGTATCATAGTATTTCGTTTTATCCTCCATTGTCAAATCTGGATACTCTTGACCAATCAATTCAATCAGTTTTTGATGCTCTTCAATCTCAACTAAATTGCAGTCTTTCAACGTTGTTAATTCGTAAGCATATGCAAACAAAGCTGCAGCTTGTGATGTTTCTTTGAATAAAATCACTGGGATCTTGTTTTTGATTGTCTCTTGTACATCTTCTATAACATGTGGTCCACCACCAACAACTAACTTGACTGTTGGAAGCTCCTTGAAAGGACCTACAATAAGCAAAAGGTAATCAAAATACCAGAAAATGTAGATACAGAAGATTCAATAATATTTAAAAAGATTCAAATTTTTGTTGTTTTTTTTTTAGTCATTGCATTTTTTTCAATTGTTTTAGATTTCAATTTCCAGTTAACAAAACAGAGAGTCATAAATGTTTGTTTATGAATTACTGTGGCATAATATGCATTCCTGTTTCGTAAAATATGAGAAAATAACCATTTTCCACTTGTAATTGGAAGGTGAAACAATGAAAATATTTACCCACAATTTTTTAAGATTATAATTTACTTGCTGTACTTTCCCAAACGAAAATCTTGAAATTCATACAATTCATTTTGAAAAAATTGAATATTGAAATTCATACTTATATTTGCTTAAGTACAAATAATCAAAAAAATAAATGACACCAGGAAAATAAGTCAAGTTTTATTTATCAATTTGAAAAAACTACCATCTCGAATTACAAGAACATTTTATTATGAGTTGAAAGTCTTTCGTTTCAAAAGTTTTCTCATTTATATATTCTCATTTAGGTTCTTCTGTAAATAAATTGGGTTATGCACTAAGTAGTGACAACATAAAAATTGTTGTTGATGAGCAATATTAAGATATATAAGTGTTGTTTTTTAAATCTATTCTTTGTTTATACATTGATCATAAATTGACTTTCTAACTTTCTCATTTCAAACAAAAGAAAGAAAAAACAAAAACAAACCAACAAGTTACCTTTATTTTGAGAACCGTCCTCATCTGATGGTGATTTCTCATTAAAAGTACTTCTTAAGACATTCTCCAGTTGAAGTCGAAACATCCTCTCCGTGGAATAGTTTCCAACAGTGCCGTCATCAACCATCAAAAAGTGCGAATGACTTTCATTTAGAAAGCACTTTTTAAGTTTTACATTAATACTGACTTTTTTGTCTTGTTGTCCATCATTCACAAGCCGTTTACGATATGGCAAAACGCCCCATGGAACAATGCCTATGCACCGAACACATCCATAACGTTGCACATCACTTGATGTACTATCAAATTGACAAACATCACGAAGAGCATCACCAACGACTTTATGAATACCTGCATTTGTTCCACCTGTAAATACCCATGCATGCGTACTCAATGCAACCTAACACAAATCATAAAAGTATTATTATAACAAAAATCTATTAACTATATTATATAATATCAGTAACACACTGAAGGAGTTTACAACAATATGATAGGGATTCTAAAAACAATAAAATTTCATAAAGACAAATATTACATTACATGTGGGTTATAAAATTGTCTAATATCTCTTGAAGGGTATTATCATAGAGGCTAGTAATAGCTGTGTACCTTCCTCAGACCACTCTTAAACAACTGCTCAAATTTTTCATTTCGAATATAACCATCTGCAGATCCAATAACTGATATTAACAACTGGCTCACGTCACCAAATTCCCAATTTGTTTTCATATAATTCACAGCTTCACAAACACCTGATGTATCAGATAATCGTAAATACTAAATGAGAAATAAAGCAAGATCACTTATCATTCTAAAAACTGCAAATGAATTAACAATATATTATTTTAACATTAAAGACATCATTGAGTTATATATGCTTCTAATTTACTTCTAGTTTTTTAGGAACAACAAAATAAAGCAAAGCAAAACCCAAAGAAATAAAAACACCATTTCTCTGTCATTTCTACAAGATTTACTTCACAAAATTTTGTTTCAATAAAAATTTCTCACTTGTGCTTTAGTATTTTTGTCATATCCATAAAACGTTATCTCTCCAAATGCATTTGTGTTCTCAGTTTCAATGCAAGTTTCTTTAGACCAATGAAATGGAAGAACCTTGTCAACCCATGTACCATCAATTAAGCTTTTATGTTTTCCTCTTCCACACTGGCAGCTGAAATAAAATCAAGTTGACAACAAATTCTGGTAAAGTGATGATAAAATTTTATATTTCATCAACAACTACATAAACATAAAACACGTTCATTGAACCTGGTTTGAACACATGTTACCATTGTGTGTTATGTTATCACCAACTATGTTTAAGGCTGAAATACATTATCATTTAATGATCAGTTTAAATTGAATTAAATTGTTCTATTTATGACGGTTTTGCCCACGGGGACTATATTTCTATTTAACTCACTATAATGTATCACGTTTTCTTTATTTCAAACAATTTAAACTGATCCATTAAAAGTATAATGTATTTCAGCCTTAAATATACATTCATTTACTTACCGATCGGTGGCATAGTTTTTAACATACTTGGTGCAAAATTTCTTCTGAAATTGGTTCACAGTGGTACTATTTCTAGAAAACTATATAAACACACGATGAAAATTACTCAGACTTTACGGAGTATCAACTGCAAGAAAAAATGTTAAGTTCGGATTGTAGTTATCACAGTCTTAATGTCGCTAATGGATGCCGCGGTCTATTTTCTGTGTACATCCGCAAAGCTTTCGCTTTCACTTAGACATCACTTTGACATCATTCACAGTATCGGTAATGTCCTAGCTCGCGTTCATGTATATGATGTAGTGGTGATGTAATCGGAGGCAATGGTGGCCGCTGATTGGACAAAAGACGGAAGTGCGAAGCGCCTTTTGCGACATGTGCGCTTTGCAAAAAATTATTTTGGTTGTTGTGATGATCATCCATTTCTGGTGCAGTCCAGGCCGCGGTTTTGCTCCCCTAGATAGGTCTGTAAAAGTATGTATGTATCTTTGTGGTTCATTGTTTTCTTTCATCATCACCTAGTATTTGTGATGTCTGGTCAAAATTTGTAAGGATAGAACCTATATAGCTAAATAATATAGGTATTGTTTACGTTTTTGTTGTTGTGTTTAGCTGGCCCAATTTGCACAATTTGCACTTTGCATATTGCACTTTTGCACCCCTTAATATTATTCGTGGTTCTGATGCAGAAAGTATCTAACCCTAACTCTAACCTGTTGATTTTGACATCCAGGTTCAGATATCAGGGTGAAATTCTGCATCAGAATCATGAATAATACCGCAGTGGCTATTCATACGTGACCGTATTTCAACTTATATTTTCTATTCGTACGTGAAAATCACGTACTGGTAAAAATATATTCTATTCATACGTGAAACGTTTTCATTATAGTTTTTCTACCATTATCTTTCATTTTTTTAGGTGATTAGGAACTTTGACATTATGTTGCCTTACTGTACGTCCAAATAATCGAATAGCGGCAGCTATATTACAAGCAACCCTATGAAGATGTGCACAATCTTCATTTTTTTTTTCAACGACTTATACCCATGGTAATGTAAACCAGCCCTAAAAATTCGAATGTTTTGCTAATCATAAAGGTTATGATGTAGAAAAGAAAATCTTTTAATTTACACATAGGATTGGGGAATTGAAAGCCTTAAGGACTATTCATGTGGAGACGGGCTCCTATCCTGCTTGACAGGGCTGACTCGGTTAGGGTCTTGCTATATATTAAGAAATGCATATAAAAATAACATTTTGTTCATATAACAAGCTCTGAATTAAGCCCGATTAAAATCACTTAATTTTCTTTTAAAGTGTTAGTTCGATAAATACAAAATATAATAGATCCATCATCCACCACCTGTTGGAGCTTCAGAAAATTGAGATTTGTATATGTGTTGAAAATTAAATTTAAAATTCATTTTAATTTAAAATTTAAAGTTTAAAATCTTTTTATAAAAAAACATCAATAATATGCTCGTGAGCAGAAATTGCAGCTTGAAGTTCTTCAAAGTTGTTAAATGTTTTTCCTATTTCCATGTTTTTCTGTCATACAAACTCTCTGTCACACTCTATCTGCGCACTTTGAACACAACACGTGTGAACAACATGTGTTGTCTCAATTCAGTTTTTTATCGGAAAACCGGGAATCACGTATGAATAGAAAATACTTTTGGAAGTACGTGATTTTCACGTACGAATAGAAAATATAAGTTTTTAGCGTCATTTTTATATGAACGTGTTTGTAAATGAATTGAAACGTTAGTATGGTCGTTCTATATTTTATTCTTTTTCAAGTAATATTTCGACCTTTATTGACAAGGTCATCATCAGACTAATATAATTGAAACCATTACAAAGCTAATTAACGTCTCACATTTGACGTCAGAATTAATACAATGCAGTAATTAGTATAAAGAATTATTCCGAAGGTAAGAGAACATTGGTTTCCAGAATGTCGTCGTCACATACTGACCATCGTCCTGGTTCAGGCCATGTTCACTACGTGGCGACGTTTCCCGGAACTGAATTTCCAATGCTTCTCTTACTTTACGGTCGAATTTTCTTTCTTCCATTTTGATGGTGGAGGTGCTTTCCCAGTCGAATCCTCGCTTACATGTTTTTGCATGTAAGGACACCCCTGAAGAGTCCCATTTTTCGTCTCTGATTGATTTCTTGTGTTGTTCCATTCGAGTGGAAACTTTGAGCATGGTTGAAATACGGTCACGTATGAATAGCCACTGTGGAATAATACAGTCAGAAAAAACAGCAAAACGTGAGATCACGTAAGTGTGGGGTCTATATACCGCAATTGCGGGATCCATTACAACCTCATGATGTGGATGAATGTGGTAAATATGATATCCCTGATTGAACTGTTAGCAAATCGCTTTTATTTTCATATTTTAGCAGTACTACAGCGAAGTACAAAGAAAAGAAATATAATAACAAACACGTGCTGAAAACAACCAACAATCTAATCAGATTGGCTAATCTGACATGTGGGCCGGATAGATAGTTTCTGAATATGCCTCGCTAACTCTTTAAGAAAAAAAATCGGGTCGGAAACGATTTACCAGGAGCGAATCTAAGAAACATTGGATTTATATCACAATTGCATTATAGTTCCCATATTTACGCGATCCCACGTTTAGCTGTTTACCCTGACTTTTTAAGGGGGTACGATAAGTGCAATAGCACCTACCTGTCTATAGCAGCTAGGTTTTTCTCCTCTAGCCGAATGTTTGTAATAAACGCCGCCCTTCAATAAACGCCGGCCTCTGATAAATGCTGCATCTTGAAAGGCGACATTATTAAAAACAGGCTGAACAGGAAATAGTTTTAAAAGTTCAATAGTTTTATAGTTTTCTTTTATCAACAAATTCTTCCACGTTTGCAGGAATTCAAATTGATGTGTAATTAATTGCAAAGTAACTTTCAATCCAATTGCTATGAGCTTGGACAGTTCTATTTATTTATTTATTTATTTATTTATTTACGAATGTTTACCCTGTTTGCCTTTTCAGTTCCTTAAGGTACTGTCATCAATGAGGGTCCTGCGAACGAGGTCCTAGAGCATTTAAAGCCCCCATTTGGGCTATGGAAGCTGTACAGGAACCGCTCAACTAGACAACCATCCTAGACATCATTCCTACTCTCTTGCTGAGTGCTAAGCAAGTGGTAAACATCCCACTAAATTTTCCTTGTTTAACATCTTACACATTCCATTTGCATAAAAAGTATTCGTTTTGGTGCTGCTTTATTGAAACAGGGAACAGAATCACTGGACTTTTGAGTCTTGCGTCATTGAAAGCTATGAAAGTTTTCATGCCGTAGAAGAGACGGTAACATTAATTCCTGCGAAATTTAATTCCCTTAAGGTAATGTAAACATATCTTTTTTGTAAAACGTTTTAAAACAATCTTTTGCAACGTTTACTTAGGAAATGAAAACATTGTTGCTTGAGGTCTGTATTCACCTCATGCAATAAACACCGCCCTCTAATGAATGCTACCCTCTATTAAACACCGCATCCAAAAACTGTCATTTGTAATAAACGCCGTGGCGTTTATTAGAGGGAATACGGTATACGGTATGTCGTATCTTGATCCTCCAATCTGATGCGCTTTAAAAGCATTGTATCAGCCCATTAGGAGCCATCAACTGACTGCACACTAGCCTTTGAGCAACTGCTAGATCAATGCTTGGATCAATGCTTGGCAACTGCTTTGACGTAAGGAATTACGTAAGGTTTATGGGAAGCCCAAGGACAAAAACTCCCAGCTACTTAGTTACTGACTTACTTACTTTACTTACTTACTTGACCACATAACAATAGATGATTTCCATGATGATTACTCTTTTGATGTGTCTTGATGATTAGACGTTTTAGACAATTTTTCATTTGTGTATAAGTATTTTATTCAAAGTTTTTTTTTCGGTCCTTTAAGCATTAGCAACAATCGAGTGGAATCATTCCCTTGTAATAAAAATTTGTGGTTTGTGGTGTAATAACAAATGTAAACATGAGATGTATCTATTGTTCATAGGTTATCTAAGATGATAAATGATGTTACAGTAGAAGAAATCCCTGAAAGGATGGATGGATGGATAAATTAGGCTATAAACAATCACCTTATGCTTAAAAGCTGCATATTAACTTATTTCAAATGTATTTGGACACCAGTGAGAGACTGACTGGACACATTGTCAAAAACATAACTTTATATAAACGCTGTTATGTAGAGAAAGACCCTATATACTGGATATAATATGAATAAGAAGAGGGGTACTCAGACATTTCATTGTGGATATAAGCTAAAATTTGGGATCCAGTGCTTTAAATAGGCTACAGTTTCTTTTAAAAAGGTCAACCACACTAGGCTGTTACCTCTTATTAAAAGGATTTCAAGGAAATCTTTCATCTTTATATTGCCGTAATTGTTTCATCCATTCAAGTACCCTTCTATATGCACAAAATGTGTATAATACTTTGGCAAACTTTAAGTTTAGATAATGTTATTTTTCACCTAATATGTGAGTCTCTACAAACTCCTTCCCTATTTTTGGGTGTACACTTTGAGTGTGGGAAAAAAATACTGCTTTGCATTATTGGGGCCAGAGATACCTGCAAAAACATATAAAAAAGGCTGACTAATTTAGAATCTAACATGCCAGTGTAAATACTTTTTGCAAATGTGCCAAAATAACATCACTTACACAAAAATATCTCAGATTTGTTATGAATCTTGACTTTAGGTTTGGGTTATCCAAACTGAGTTGTTGCTGGAAATTTCAAAGTTTGTAAAGAAGAGGAGACCACAGATTTTTTCTACATGAAATAGGATCATTTTAGTGTTGTTTGCCAAAATTGTTATGACACAATATTTCTCACAATAAATTTTCAGGAAGTGTTTGCTCCAATTGACAATGCTTAGGATTGATAAGTCTGGTGTAACTGCATAGATGTGTATTTTTGCCTGTGTGAATATAAAAGTGTATAATTGACTGTCACAAAAGTAAAAAACTTTCGAAATTTATATTGTTTCAAAGTGTATAAATCGCCTTGTTTATCTCTTATCCTGGCAAACCTAATAACCTTAGCTACTCCTTTTTATAAAAGGTTATAAAGTTAAAGAGCTTTATATGTGGAATTATTTGGTTTTGCAGTCAACTAAATTTGTTTTTTTTATGGATTGAAACTTGTAGAACTGACAAATTTGGTGTTAAAGAATGAAAATGTATAAGGGAAATGAAAAACTGACACATGGTATTTTTGCAGAGCCTTCTCAACAAAATTCAAGCTTGTAAAAAGATTTTTAGATTTTACTTCAGTTGAAAACCTTCTTTTAAAATAAAGTCACTAATATGGAAAATGATAGTAAAAATTTTGAAAGTATTGACTAGGGACGTTATCCTTTAAGTCGAAATATGACAGTTTGGTAGAACTTTATTGGACGTATCTATCTGAATTTCAGGGCACATAAAATTGTAGTTTCCAAACTATCTGTGAATGAAAATCTGACCTAAGATAGTGTGGTAAGGTATCTTTGGAAAAGACTGTTCTGTACTGTGCTTAAGATTGAATATATCGTTTTTGTTTTGCAGGTCAAGAAGTTTAAAGGAAAATGTAGAGTTGAAAGTTGTAATCTCTATCATAATGAATTAAAGGATTTAGAAAAACATAAAATCATGGAAACTGTCAAAAAACTTTTCAAGATTATCATTATTTTACACCAACCTACTCTTTATCATGTGTTATGCGATCTTCCTCCTGTTTTTTTTTCTGTTTCTTAATTGCTTGTCTGCAAGTTTTTATGTATTAATGTCTTCAGCTACGTTTCACACATAGGACTAAAAGTTATTGATACATGTGCGTGCGTCTTTCTATTCATAGTCATAAGACAATATTTGATTGATGAATTTGCATTATTTTTATTCATTCCACGTTATGTGTTATGTTAAGACTGATAAGTAACTCTCTCCATACTTTCGCCAGCTACACTTTTATTTTTAGAGAGAATCTTACGCAAAAAATTAAAAATGATAACGCTGTATTTTGGAGCAAACGTAAGACAACCTATAGTTGTTGAAGGAATTGACTGTTTTTTTAAGTTCTACATGAAAGGTTGGTAAGATGAAAATGATAGAATTCCAAAACAGCAATTGTTGAGATAACCGTTCTCATCATTTTAGTTGATCAAAAGCAGTCCGATTGTGTAGAAAAAGCATCTGGCTGTCTGCATCAAGACGATTCTGACCGCAGCGTTCTTGAGAGCAGTGAAGGTAAAAGTTTTGCTGGAGAATTGTTAAAACTAATTTCTTTTCGTTTAATGGTTATGGTTTAATGGTTTAATGGTTATTTCGGTCATGTTCATTGCTCTCGCAGCCAGTGATGACGTTTATCTCGATGTCAAAATAAGCGTTGCATTTATGTTATTTTATAATATTTATGTCAGATTTTCTTCATTATCACCATTATGTTGAATTAGATTATTAGTTTCACATATTGCTTGACCTACCTTTTATTTTAAGATGATGATGACGATGATGATGAATCGGTCATAGGCCCTTCAGACAGTGAATTGTAAGTTAATTTCAGACTTCCTTTAGGCATCGCACAGAAAATAACATTATCAGGCATTCTTGTCATAAAGTTATTGTAACAATATTATTTTAGGCAAATTTTTAATTTTCACGATTTTATAGGCACTATGCACTTTGAAGCATCGAAATTGATTCTAACCGGTCTTTTAGTATTTGAGAAGTTCATAAAGAATAAAAGAAATGGATGTGCTTGTATTTACACTCAACGGAACACTAAATTTTGATCAAATTCCAAAATTGTTTTTTTTTTACAGATCGTCTAATTCTATGCTGAGACTCGTCCGCTGATCATATCATGAGGTCCAATCTCAAAGATAAGCTATCAAGGGATCGTGGGTACGTTGATAATGTACCATAGTCCAATGCATCAAAATAGACTTATAAAGATTTCGATTAGACAGCCCTCAAAATTATTTGAGTACGCAAAAGTCACAATTTGGTGCTTAGAACACCATTTTGCCTTCTTTTTTTCGTTTAGAAATTTGCTTCGGTTGTTTCACACCAATGCTAAGATGTACGTATATATGCATCAGGGAGATAATTGATAAAAACAGCATCGACCAGAACGAAAAAAGCAGATTTAAACATGTGTCATTTCTATCTTAATCTTTTTCGGAGAAAAGGAAGTGTCATGGCGGCTTCTTCATCATTCTGATGCACCAAAAGGGTATTGTAGTGAAACGTTCCAGCATTTGATTTCTTGTCCATTTCTACAGGAATAGTTGACTACTATTTTACCTGGATCTGCTTTCCTATTCATGAAAATATTGGATTCAACTGTTCAACCGTGTTAACAAGAATTATAAACAGACAATGGAATTGATTATCAATTTATCAGTGACTACTGTATAAACATTACTAGTATTTATTCTGTTTTTGTTAAGAACGTTACTTGGAAATGCAGCTTTCCGTAGGTTTTGAAGTTCAAGGATGTGTAATTATTACAGATTCATAGCTCAATAAGTTGTATCAAATGTATCTTAGCGAAAAGGAAAATATTTAAATGCGACTAATTCTACTGTGTATTTCAATTTTCCAATCCGTCATTGCAAACCAATTTCAAAGACCTGATAGCCATTGCCAACGAAATGAATTACTTGCCCACGTACTGTTTATAGTGAAATTATCAAACTTGTACACTATTCTTATGTTTCCATGGCTTTATTTATATTACATTCCACAACAAACCTTGGTAACACGCGTGCTTATGTTGCTTCCATCCTTATCAAAATAATCAGGATATAACAATTAGAAACTTCTATAAGAAAAGTTTGGTATTTGCCAGTTATCACTTCGAGATACCATGACCAGTCCATAATACTATAGCCGTCATAGCGTTACGCTACAAATAAATAAGTTTGCCGATACCCTCAGCCTTCGGTCTGACTTACCACCAGAGATCTCTCTGTAACTTACGCATGCCTCCTACTAATTGCCTATACTGCTTTCGAAATGCATTGGAAGTATCGATTCTGGCTCTAACAGTGGAATTCAAACTCCGACCGAAAATCGTGGGTGCTATCAACTCAACTATCGCAGTAGTTTCTACAGGTTTGACAGAAAATTCACATCAGTACACTTCACAACATCGCGAATAAACGTAATACAGGAGAATTTTAAGTGTAGAGTTTTAAGAATGAAGTATATTCACTTTTTGGTTTCAGAAGGGAAATTGGCGAAACGCGGTTCCCACTCAGCATGTTGTACGCTCAGAACAGTCATCACACCATTTTCGGGTCACTCGCTTCCAAAAACGAATTTTTGGTTTCAGAAGGGAAATTGGCGAAACGCGGTTCCCACTCAGCATGTTGTACGCTCAGAACAGTCAGCACACCATTTTCGGGTCACTCGCTTCCAAAAACGAATTTTTGGTTTCAGAAGGGAAATTGGCGAAACGCGGTTCCCACTCAGCATGTTGTACGCTCAGAACAGTCATCACACCATTTTCGGGTCACTCGCTTCCAAAAACGAATTTTTGGTTTCAGAAGGGAAATTGGCGAAACGCGGTTCCCACTCAGCATGTTGTACGCTCAGAACAGTCATCACACCATTTTCGGTTCACTCGCTTCCAAAAACGAATTTTTGGTTTCAGAAGGGAAATTGGCGAAACGCGGTTCCCACTCAGCATGTTGTACGCTCAGAACAGTCAGCACACCATTTTCGGGTCACTCGCTTCCAAAAACGAATTTTTGGTTTCAGAAGGGAAATTGGCGAAACGCGGTTCCCACTCAGCATGTTGTACGCTCAGAACAGTCAGCACACCATTTTCGGGTCACTCGCTTCCAAAAACGAATTTTTGGTTTCAGAAGGGAAATTGGCGAAACGCGGTTCCCACTCAGCATGTTGTACGCTCAGAACAGTCAGCACACCATTTTCGGGTCACTCGCTTCCAAAAACGAATTTTTGGTTTCAGAAGGGAAATTGGCGAAACGCGGTTCCCACTCAGCATGTTGTACGCTCAGAACAGTCATCACACCATTTTCGGGTCACTCGCTTCCAAAAACGAATTTTTGGTTTCAGAAGGGAAATTGGCGAAACGCGGTTCCCACTCAGCATGTTGTACGCTCAGAACAGTCATCACACCATTTTCGGGTCACTCGCTTCCAAAAACGAATTTTTGGTTTCAGAAGGGAAATTGGCGAAACGCGGTTCCCACTCAGCATGTTGTACGCTCAGAACAGTCATCACACCATTTTCGGTTCACTCGCTTCCAAAAACGAATTTTTGGTTTCAGAAGGGAAATTGGCGAAACGCGGTAATAGTTACATATTATTTCTTTCTTTATGAAAAGTGACTTTACAAGTTGAAGCAGGTACGTAGAAGTTCCAGATGAGGTTTTCGCAACATGAACTTAAAAGTGCCAGTATTGTAGTGGATAAGATAAAAAGTGACTTGCTTTGTAAATGCTGCCAAGAAACGAAGCCAAAGCATGCAGGTTTGCGTATCACTGAACACCTGACGCTAAGGCAGACCTGAGCAGCGACGAGAAAACTTTTTCTTTTTTTCTGTTCCAAACATCAATCATAAACTGAACATAAAACATAAAATGTTCTTGCGACATCTTTTTCGCCGATGCCTTCACACATTGAAGGAAAGAGTTGAATTGCTCGCAAATACTTGTGTTGGCGTTTTCTAAACCATACAACCCTTTGCTACTGTAGATGGGTGAACAACTGTGTGAATAACCGTGGAAAATATCATGGTAAAAGCGGGTGTTCTGGAAGTATCCGTTCTCTCTATTTAAGCAGTATTCTTCCAGGGAACATGCAAAATCATAAAAAACAACTTCCGGAGCTTCTAACATGTGCGTATACAAAGAACATGCAGGATCTTTGCGTCCTTCACTGCCATTGACTATGTGACATCCATAGCAATGGCCATGTTGAGGGCAAAACCACAAGAAAAGAAATGTTGCTCCCTTCTTGGAAACAGAAGGATAACGCTTTGAGCAATTTGATGTAGTTGGATTATCATCAAACGTCTGACTTTGCTTTGAGATATCAATTTCAAATTTTCTAGTATTGCGAAGCTGCTCTCCGGTTGGTGAAAAATAGTAGGCACGACCAAGCTTGCTAGGGTTGTACGAACCTTTTATAGGTGTTGCTTGAGATGAGGTAACTTCATCGTTTTTCAGATGGTCAAGACGATCAGTAATGTATCTTAATAGTGAATGTGCATCGGGATCTAATGAATTTTCGTTTAGAAATACCGACACAAATTCTGCCAAAGATGGATTTACTTTGTCAATTAATGCCACAAAATCGTCAGCATTTCCGCCATCAGGTGAATCCAGAATTTGTAGCACAGTTGACAAAATAGGATGTGGAATGAAAGCCCGTAATGGGGCATCGTAACTTAGTAGGTTTAAAACCTTCTTTGTCGCATGCAGTTGGGAGAAACTCAGATCCTGCAACACGAATCGCTGAACCAATTGTTTACACGGGGGTAGTAAAACATGTAGCAGTTGAAGCGTTTGTTGTTCGCAAGTCGCCGGATCTATGGTAATAGGTCGCTTTGAGGTAAGCACAGCAAGATGTTTCCGCGCTTCTCGAACTGTCTTTTCTTTCTGTTTCAGTTGCTGTTCAGTTTCACCAGGTGCTTTCACTGGATTACTTATGAAACATCTGTCAAAGCGTCGATGCTTGGTCGGAATAGTAGCAGAATCATTGCTTTGCTCCTCTATTGGCTTAATGTTGCAGTTATGTTGCAATATGCCAATCTTTGTTCCATCACATGCAAGCATTTTAGGTGAAAATCCGCACCAATTACACGGCCTACGGAATTCACGATTTTGATGCGAGGCCCAAGAAAAGAATGCCTTTCGATACGTTTTGGCAGAAATGAATGCTTTTCCTGACCCATTACGTGTGTAGGTCTTATTTATTAAGTCAGAAAAGGCAGTGAAATTGCATTTCATTGTGCACACCATGTCCACATACTGCCAGAACAACTCTTCAACTACAGCCACATATCTTGAAATACGGTATATAGATTCACTGCTGCCATTCCACTTAACGACACACTGACGGGTCTGGCAAACAATTTTGTACAGTTGACAATTGACAGCCGTATCTTTGGTGTACAACGTTGTCAACATATCTGATTCGAAGAGGTGCTTTCCATCTTCATCTGTTGGCCAGGGTAGCTAAATAATGAAAAAATTCTTAATTCTATGTTTTCAAAAATTATGAGATAGAGGGGGGCAATAAAGAAAACATTTCACGATTGGTTATATACACTAGGTCTACAAAATACGCCGTTGAAAGAATCGTTCATCTCAAATGTTGGGTAGTAAGTGATATCAACCTTAAACCCGTCATTTATACTGTATTATGTTACCTCGCACAAGCAAGTAGAAGTGTCACAAGTTGGGTAAAAGTCTTTTACGAAATTTTTGTCTTTCAAAGCTTGGCAACTATCAGACAAATGATCCAAGCAGTTACTCAAAAGAAGTTCGTCCATCGGGTCATTACAAATGTCTCGTGAAAAAGGCGAATGAAACGACCACATGCCAGTTGCAACATTGAAGCCGTCAACAACCTACAATAATAATAATAACAAAACAACTGATCCCCACTAGCAATACAGAATTACTTGCCGAAAGTAGGCATAAAATTAATTTCATTCCTTTCACATATCGTTAATCTACCTCGACTGGATCATCATCAGCTTCATCATCACCATCAGAGTCTTCATTAATTTCATATTCAAGATTAAATTCGTCATTTTCTTCATTAAGTGTATCTCCAACAGGATCTTGTAATAAGGTGTGGTTGTGATAATTTTCAGAAATGTAATGTTTAAATTCTTTGAGATGTTGGCAAAACTCAAGATCGTCATGCAGCGAAATCAATTTCCGTTTTTTCATGAACCGGCTTTGACACAGTCCAGAACAACATTTCACAAATACATCATCACTTATGTTGGATTTGAATAAGTGAACAAATTGATGTCCTGAAGAAGCCTTAACAGAAAACTTCTCTACATCCTTCTTTGCACTGTAAAGAGGCACAACGGCTTTTGAAACATTACTCAAAGCTTCTTCTAGTTTCTTAGCCATAATGCTTGCAACTGGTACGTCAATAGCTGGTTGCATGTAGGAGTGATCTTGATGACCACTGTCATTTAGTGACATAGGATACTATAAGAACGTATGTAATTTGATTAACGAATATCAGACCTTAGCAATATTCCTGATGCAATATACTCACCTACAATCAAATATCCAAGTAAACTCTTACTGTACAATTGAGAATTTTCATAAAATTGATTACCTCATTAAGAATATCTGTCAGGACTTTGCAGTGACAGCATTTAATTCCATCCCATTCTTCCACTCCAAACCCAACTTGTGCGGTTGTCATCAGAACTTTGTATATAATACAAGAGCAATTCATCTTGATACCTGAGCTGGTCACTGTTCTTTTGACTGTCACATAATCACTAAACTAATGAATAACAATTAAAAGATAAGAGTGGCCATAAACGTCAGCCACAAATATATACGCCCATACTTTTTATCAGGGACTCCGATAAAAAGATTCTTTTCCTTGGCGGTTTCTGCCATCCCAGAAATTCGATTAAACGAGAGAAGTGAAATTATAATCGTCCAATGCAAAAGATGCAAGGAGGTTGTATTGTATATCTCACAATCTGTTTCATTTATTAAACAAACTGAACTGCATGATGCAGTTGCATGAAAAGACACTGAATTGCCGGGTAGTTCTAAGCGAACCACTTAATTGAAACTACCTTAAACTCTCCACTTTCTGGATGATAATCATTCATCACAACAACTTGTAGATTTGGTGTGTTCACTCGCCAAATTATAGTTCCGTCACTGAACAACGTGCTTTTGAAACTTTGGTAAACACTTGTGAACATCGCAGTTTGTGTAGTCAAACTTTCAAATTCATCTGATATGCCCAGATATTCCAAAAGGTCAAGTCTGTTCATCTGAACCCTTTTTGATTGATTCGGATTTGATCTCTGAAAAGCAAACAAGACTTTTTGGGTGTCCGGATTTATATAGCTAATAAATCTTCTAACTTACATAAAACCAACGCAGAGAATTTTAGCGTTTACTAACTTTAAATATGTTTTTTTCAATTAAGTGAAGAGAAAATAGGCTAGACTTTCAAAAATGAATTTCTCTGTTGCATAAAATAATGATAGATGCAACATGATTCAAGAAGCTGACATACCTTGTTAGAGTTTATTTTCCTTACAGGTAAAGAAGGTATATGGTACTTATTATTGAGAACATGGTTCATGATCAGGCTAATATGATTTTGTAGTGAACACATATCATCAACATCATTGTTTTGGGAAATTAAGACATTTCTCATAATTTGATTGCGAGGAGACTTCCCCTGAGATATGAAATATTCATTTTTTTTCGCACCAGTGCTTTTCTTTGCCATCCAGTGGTGAGTGTTCGGACAAGCTGATAATATAAGAAACTGCTGATGCAAAGATAATTCCTCTAAATCCTCGTAGGCTTTATATACTTGATCAAGGTTAACTTCGATTGAAGGAGTGTGGTCAGTTGCATACTTTAATAATGCTTCTTCCCACAATTTGGCATCACCAAGGCCTTCAACCTTAAAGAACCTGTATTACAGAAACGAGAAGTTACATACGAAGTTATTTTAAAGTAACTTTTCAAAAAACATTATAGCCATTGCAAAAGTGTTCTCATTTCTAGGATTCTTTGCATATCTTATAAAAGCATCAAAAACATACCACTTATCAGCATTGCTGTTTAATCTCACATGTCGTGCCATTCTTTGACAATAAACAACAAAACCTGGCGCACAAATATCAAATGTCTTTTGGAAAATTGCATGAGCAATTGGAATAGAGCTACTGATAGAACTTTTGTTAGTTTGTGTTATCTTTTTGAATTGTTTCGAGTTATGAGTAGGTCGATGCTCTAAAAATATGTATGTGGAGTGAATAACAAAGTGGACCTGACAGTGAAAGTCCATCGGAAAAAATAATCAACAGTTTCTGCAATGACTCTGTCTTTTAAAATAAGACTATAGCAAATAGAATTAGAAACATTAGTAATACTTTCCAAAATCGGTAAAAATAATACCTTTCTGAAGTTTAAGTCTATGATCTTGTGCTGCTAAAATATCCCAGTCATTATAAATATTGATGATATGACAATCTCTTATGTTGTGAGTGGATATTAATTCTGCAAAACGTGTACGCCAGTTGCTTCGAAAAAATCCCTTGTATATACCAGTTTCAAAACTTCTAAAATAGCATAATTTTATCCTGCACATAACATTCATACAAACAATTTTATACATTTGGGGCTTGGAATCAAATGTCTTAGAGTAGCCCCTAGGTTGCAACTGCATTGCCTAGTTAAATGCCAATACAGTTTTGTCTACAGCCCTTAATAATACCTGTGGGCGGTAGCAACTAGCATCATTTTATTTCAAAAAAAAAAAATATGCAAATGATAAACTTTTCTTTTGATTGAAAAAGAAGCCACTTAGTGAAAGGATATGGCAATGCTTGTGATTAACATCATTAGCAAGAAGTATATAGGTGATAGCAAATTTTTTGTCATGAACCGTCATTTTTTATGAAGCCACAAATATCAAGGGCTGGACAACTGCTCACTTTCAAAGCTATGTTATAAAACTCTAAGCATGCTTGAGGTAGTGATTAATGGCATAAGGGCGCATAACAACAAGGTACCAACTCCTCTTACATACTGCATACATACTGATTTATATTTTTTCAGTTCTAAAGTATAGGAAATCATGGCCAAAATAAAAGGTTGATATATTCCTACATAAACAACTGCTGAAGATTCTGTGTAAAGTTTGCTTTCAGTTTGTATGCAAGTTTAAGAGGATCTATACCTAGGATTTCCAAGCCCACTAACATTTTCAAAACCTGGAAATCATAACAATTAATTTTCAACACTTCACAAGATGGGACATCTACCTAACATGAAACATTCATCAGATGTTTGAGAAAAATACATATATAACAAATCAAACAATGAAAATAATCTTTTACCTTAAGTACAATGTCATCTGCCCATTTACTTCAAAAATCAAAGGTATGGCATATACGATTCCATCCGAACAGTTAGGGTATGTTGCTAAGTTGAGCAGTTGCTTTTCTGCATTCAACAAATATGGTGTACTGGTCCCAGTCTCCTGTTCATCAAGGATGCAAGACATTAGCAGATCTTGAAACATTTTCTCCAGGTTAATTGCTTCAGCACATTTCAAAATTGTAATGGCAAGTCTGTCGGTTATTGAATCTTAAAAAGAAAGACTTAGGTTTGTAATTTTTCAGTTCAAAAATGCCGTCCAATCCATTACAAAATCTTACTGGTTACGTATAAGCAAGCATGTCTTGATTTTGTTATTGTATAATTGTGGTAGGTTTGTAGGTAAGGTAGTCTGTAGTTCTGTTGATTTTTGTCCTTGTAGTATGTTGTTCTGTAGTTACAGAGCTATAATTAATGAACAAATAGAATTTAGCAATTATATTGTCATTGGTTCCATGGATTTGTGTATATAAATAAATCAAACATCTAATTGCGCATGTGGACAATTCTTGCTGAGAGTTAACAAAGGTTTTATGAGAACATTATAACGTTACAAAAGGTTCTACGTGCAATATGAAATGATGATATAAAATTTGAAGAACATAGAAAGATTTAAGAGATGGCTTCATGTATTTGAATAACACCGAAATTGTGTAAAAACATGCTTTGGTCTCCGAAAGGAAAAAACGCACTACAGACACATGGTACACTGATTCACTTCCTAAACACATCTTGATATGTGAGCAACAATTTCCGTTGAATGCTTTTACACAAGTGTTGAGGTAAAAAGATGACTTCAATTGTATGGTATGAATAAAATAATGTTCTATTAGCTAATGAAGATTATTTTAGGTTATTATTTTGAAGGAATTTCCTAAATTTTTGGAAAAAATTAAATTGCCTAGAAATTAACTTCCTGGTTCTATTCCTTTAGTGCTTCGTTATGCATCAACACGTCGACAAAGAATGGTGTTGAAGCAAGATGAAGTCAACCACACAAGTTCATCGCAGGCAAAGTAAAGAAAACCTAAAAATTATTCTGCGTGAAGAATATCATCTCAAATGTTTACTTACATTGGATAAAGAAAAGGAAAACCAAATAAAAGAAGCTTAAACTGCGCCCTACCGAAAGGCCATGAAGAGACAAAATCATTGAAAATTGGCAGGCCGAAATAAGAAAATAAATTTCTGCATGTCCAGTTCTTCTGTTTCATGTTCCTTTTCTACTTCTTGAATACGAAATATTCATGTAAGGTTCAAGTCATTGTTTTACGTTTACTTTCCCTGAATCCGACGTATGCTCCATTTAGTTTTCGGAACCATTTTTACCTCGGAGGACAGAATTACGCTTCTCACATTACTGTTAATACGATCATGCGCTCAACAAGATTGATAGGTTGCGCATTTATAAGCACTGCAGACAGGGTCTAATCTAGGCCAAAAGACCGCCCATTGATTGCTGCCCTCTGCGTTTTTTGTTTTTTTTAAATTTATTTCACAGGTGTAACCACCGAGCGAAATAAAGCTCAGGTTGCCCTTTTCCTAAAAAAAGTGCCCTTTTTGATGTTCATAATGTGCCTTCTTTCCCTTCCATTCTAGATTAGAATTCTGCTGCTCAAAATCAACGGCATCAGTCCCACTTCCTGTAGAAAAAGCATCAGTAAGAGGAGAAGTGGGAAGAGTAGCAGCAGCACCAGTAGTAGTAGTAGAAGTTTGCAATGATGATAATGACTCTTCTGCTGCTGCTATAATAGGATGTGCATCGGAATCTTCCTGCTCTGAAGTCATAAGACCTGTACAACACTGCTCATTTAAATAAGAAACCTGTGATGATTCCATACTGCAAACTGCACGACAACTGTACAAACAAAACCCTGGCTTGGAGTTACACAAACTGTTCACAGCTTTATCTGCCATTTACCTAATAAGCGGCTTTCTTATTATCGGACCGTAGGAACACATCCAATAAACCAATCAAAACCGTGTATTACCTACTGCGAGCTGGGACATTGCCGTTCCTCTTCAATTTCTGTTAAACCATAGGAATCATCCAGGCTAGTTAAGGGGTCGGTTACACGTAGGCGGGTTGAAAACTGCCCCCGGGGCGAAATTTCAGCCCGGGGTAAATTTTTGTTACGATACATGCAGGTTAAAAACCGGGTGAAATTCAGCATAAAAAGGTGAGTTGCGCACATTTTAAACCTGGTTTGAAAGCAATTTTATGCATACACGTCAAAATCATGCTCAAGTCGCCCCGGCCGGGGTGAATTTCGCCCCTGTCTTATAAACAGGGGTGAAATAAGCCCTGGGGTTGTGTTTCACCCCGGCTATAACGTGTATACAGACAAAGTGATTTCTTCACAGACAGGGTTGAACTCACCCCGGGGTAAAATTCACCCCGGGGCGAAATTGTACGTGTAACCTACCCCTAAGTTGTGTCCATATCCAACGCACACGTTATACACAGATGTTTTGGATAACATCTACTTTATTGTCAGAAATTTTTACGCATAGAAACATAGAAAGTTTCGCGGCTATTTCGCAAAATTTAAGAATTACCGCGAAATTAATTTTAGCGTCGGTGCCAGAAAGTCTGGCGCGAAAAGATGATATTTTTCGCGCTTAACGTCCTAATTTACTATCGCGTTATTATCTTAAAATTAAACCGTGTTTCCAAATTCTTCTACATTTTCATAATGAAATCGGACAGTGAAGACGAACTATTATTAACTGCTGCGATAATTTTGAGAAGAAGACGAAGGATAAGAAGGATACCGTAAATATCCGATTAAGCGCCCCCATCTAATAAGCGCCCCAGGTAATTTCCATAAAGTTCAATAAGCGCCCAGTATTTATTAAGGTTGAAAGCTGTTCTTTGATCTTCAACAATTGTTCGTCAGGGACTCTTACTGTTCGATTACATTTTGTGCGGGCACCACAAGTCCAACTTCACATTTTTCGTTTCCCAATAACTGTAACGTAGATGTAATTTCTTGTATTTGCGTTCATAATCTGATGAAGTAGTTTTGAAATGAGAAAGATGATGTTGATCTTGTTTAAATTAAAACTAAAAAATCTAGTAAGATCCTAGTAAAACTAAGAAAACAGTAGTAAGACGAAACCTCACTTTGTTAATGTTTTTTTCAGTTTTATTTTTCAGGAAAAATTATAAAAATCAAAATTATTGTTGTCTTTATCTAGTGCAACATTAGAAAAATTTTATTAACGCCCAGCATTTATTAAGCGCCCCCCTTGATTAAGCGCCCATGCAAAAAATCCAAAAATTTAATAAGCGCCCAGGGTGCTTGTTCGGATATTTATGGTAACTAAAATGGATAGAAAAACGGGAAATAAAATAAAATCAGTTTGGGTAAGGCCATTGTTTCAAGAAAGGGAAGTACAAGGATAAATTGGTTCAAAGTATGAAAATGGCTGATAGATTCATGTTTTTTCAGTAAGTTTTTATTTCTGCTTGAAGGCGAAATTTGTTATTGATCACTTCCTTTATCATGAATAATTGTCTTCCTTGGTACTTTCAAATGGTTTTACGTAATATTTCTTTGAAAGTACCGAAAGTTCATGAAAGATCTTGATATGCCGCTAGCGCGTTACAATAACGCGTTGAAATTTAAAAAATTTTTGATAATTTAGCGCGAAATTTTTGCGCGCTTATTTAAGGCGCTAGACAAGTATTTAGCGCGAAATCCATCCTCACCAAATTATCGCTTTATTATTCGCTTTAAGGAGAGCCCGGTGAGGACTAAGCTTAACTAATTATTAAAACTAGCATGTAGCTTTAGCTAAAAATGCCCCCGCGCTCAAGCATTCCAATTTGTACACACAGCAAGCTATACATAAACAGCGGAAACGAAAACAAGTTTTTGGCCGAAAAAAGAATGTTTGGGTTGATTTGGGACCTGATATGAGGCAAAGTTATATGCTTAAATATTTTGACAAAATCAGTTTTCGGCATTTCAAAACCAACTTGCAATATGCAAACCAAATAGATCTACACTTAAACAGATGAAAATATGCACAAAAATTTGTTACTTTTTGTTATCTCTTAGGTCTAAGTTACACTGATGCTAATATACCTTTCAAAAAGTGTAAATAAGGCTTAAGAAGTAATATCAGAAAGTATTTGCTACAAACAAGAGGAATGTGTGAATTGAAACCATGGATACATATTTTATAATTTTTATAATTTTTATAATTAAAATAAGATTAATTCAATAAAAAATTAAAGCGAAAAATCCATTGCGTTTCAAACTTTGATTTAAAACAAAAAATAGCCAAAGTTTACATAAAAAAAAACAATGAAAAAACATATAGGTTTTATTGATCATGATCACACTAGGTTTGGAAGACACAGTGAAAGAAGAAAAACAAAACGACACAAACAAAACGACAATTTGTAATATGGCTTTCTTGTATATACAGAAATCCAATTAAAATCTTTTGAAGGCGAGATCCGCCAAAAATCAGTGCATTAAACAAAATTATTGATAGAAAAATTTAGAGTTAAAATATATACAAAAATAAAATGTATGGTTGGCAAAATTTCGGATTTCAAGCTGTGCTTCAAAATCCTTGTCGTTCACTTCACTAAAACAACACAAAAGTAACACGAAAAATGTCTAAGAAGCAATTTTAGCATACGATCTTCCTCATAGTATAATATGATAATAAATTAGGAAAGAGATACGAAAAAACATTCTGTCTCCCACTTACAGTACCATGCTTTGAAACGGGAAAAAAGCAAAGTCAGCTAATAATTGTATTCAACACGAAAGTTGGAGGATGATGATGAAGGTGAAGAACAAAATCGGAAACTGACATTCGCCTATCTCGTGAAACTACTATGCCTCCTCGCTCGCTGCGGGGGCAACAATCGAGGATTAAAACGAGGATTAATATCAATATTGGCAAAAATCGGCCTTAATGCTCGCTGCGGGGGCAAATATTTTTATTTTCAAAATTCCATGAATTTTCAAGGTTTTTAAAGCTGCGGAAAAAAAATACCGGGAATACTATATTTTACATTTTCGTGGAATACACCTTTCCCGAATTCGATTGCGCAATATTATAAAATACATGAAAACGAGGTTAAATTTTGCGAAGTATTCCCGGTATTTTTTTTCCGCAGCTTTAAAAACCTTGAAAATTCATGGAATTTTGAATTTTGAATTTTGAAAACAAAACAACCTCCACCCCCACTTGTCCTTTTGTATGTTACTTTCTTACGCATTTTTAATAAGACGTGAAAATATTTGCAATGATCTTCGTGTAATTTTTCTCTGATCAAACTCCATCTGTGCTTATTGTTTTACGTTCGTGCATCACGGACCACATCAAGATCACATTTTCAGTGTTACTTTTACGTAATTAGAAAAATCAAGGTTCTGCAAAATTGTGTGGGTTGACGTCAACTAGCATCACATCCCCCCCTCCCCCGTCAACCAGCGTCAACTTTAGCATAACCCCCTCCCCCCCCCCCCCCCCCCCCCCCCTAACAGTTGACGTCATTTGTGAACAGTCCCTTAACGAAAAAGTAATTGCCCCCGCAGCGAGCGATATGAGGCATAGTAAGTTTCAGGAGATAGGGGAGATAACTCAGTTTTCTATTTTGTTCATCATCTATGATGATGCTGGTGGTAATTCACGTTAAACTTTTCAGAAGAAATTTTACGATGGCTTCCATGGGCCACCATAATCATCATATTCAACTTTTTGTGTTGCTGTTATGCGGTTGTAAGTATTCAATAACCGCTCCTATATTGTCTATTTTCGGACGTGAGGCAAAAGTACGAAGTTAATGTGCAACAAGGTATTCTTCGTTTTTACCTAAAACTCACAATTGAGTCGTGATTCAATCTACAAACCCATTTTGACTATTTTTGTTGTTGTTGTTGTTGTTGTTTTGAATAAAACCAACGAAATTTCGTTGATAAAACATTGAAATGCAGATTTCTAAAGCTTGGTCTCCACTAGGCGCAAAAGCGCGCAAATCTTATTGAGCATATTTTAATCGCACTTTTGCGCACTTATGCGTAGTTATGCGCTGCTTTGCGCTTTGCGTCGAGAACAAACCTTTTTGATTTCGGCGCAAAACTATCAAAGATGTTTTACACTTTGCCTAACACGGAATGCAAATGCTAAGGACTGCTGACTTTCTCCGGTATACTTTTTAGGTCGAGTAAAGAAAATGAAGAAAGAAGACTCACACGACTTTTGATACTGCCAATTTCAAGCCAACTCTAAATAAGAATATGAAAGAATTTTTATTCGAGCACTGGGGACAAGGTTGGTCCATCACAATATTTTCCTGTCTACGTATGTAATTGACGTCATCTCCAGAACACGTGATTTTGTTGATTCTCATAAAGTGTTATAGGGCGCCAAACTGACTCTAATGACTTCTTTTTCGTGTTTCTCAGATGACGTAGCAGTGAAGTACTTTGGGAGGAATTGAGAATTGAGAAAAAAAAACAATACAAATTCGTGTCAATCTACATTAATTCGTGAGTAAGACCTGATCGACTTAAATCTCAGTTTAGAGATCTGGATTGATAAAAAAGAAAGTGGTCGAAATAAACATCTCATTCCTTTGTATACTTATTTATACTAATTCTAATAAACCAGATTTTAATTGGAGTATTATGCCTTCATTAATGTATCTAGGCAAGTAGTTTATTTCTTTCTCCTACGTAAGTGCCAGTAAGCTTAGCTATTGTGAAATACAAACCAACGAAAACTTTTTTTATTTTTTTTTTTTTTTTTAAATCTTTAACGACAACAGCCTAGTAGGATATCACTTTAGGAATGCGGAATCAATATATGTCGTGCTTTCTCGAACTAAGTGGTGATAAAACCCATGTTGATATCAAATCCTGTCTTTGTCTGACAGGACTCGCCTTGTTTTCTATTTCCAGATACGTAAGGAAGTGAGAGATTTTAGCCTATGTGCCGTATAAGAGTCGGTTCTTCCACTTTCCGACTTGCAACTTGACATACCGACCAGATATACGTAAACAATTGTTCAAATGTGACGAGCCACAGTATTCAGCCGAAAACGTCTAAATTCCTTAGAAATTGTATTTATTTGCGTCAATAATAATCAAAAGAATAAAAACTGAAGTTATGATGAGTATTTTAAAATGAAGGCTTGTTTTTCCGCTTTCTGCATGGAGTAGGAAAACAGAGCTTCTTTTGCCATTATTACATAACACAAAATTATTGCCATTAATTGTTTGTATCCATGAATTGCCAATTTTTTCTTTTCATTTGACTTGATTAGACAGATTTTCAACAATAAGAAATCGGTGACATTCAAGAGGAAATTTTGAGACAAGCAGACTGTCAATTAATTTGTCCGCTACGAAAAATTTTGCCAATCACATTTGAAAAAATTGTAAAATGTGCTGAGTTTGAAATTTCTAACCAAATTTCCTCTTTAAATTTCAGTGTCAAAGAATGGAAACCATAAAGAATGCATTCTAAATTTTACATTAACGAGATAATTGAACTATGAAAATAGTCAATTTCAAAACAAGGATATTTGTTGTCAGTATGATGGAGGTTTAAAAAAACTTACATCCCTTTTGTTCCAATGCCTAGGAAAATCAGTAGCATCTTTTATTCCGGAGAAAGGACACACAACAAATGTATCAAATTCATCCTCTTCTTCCACGCGATCGCCATGCATACTTTCCGTATCTACTAAGTGTTTCTTTTGCAAGTCTGTTCTGTCAATATGATCATATAGCAGCTCAAAGAATATTAAAATTACACTAATTAAAATTTTGAAACCATAAACATGTATTTAAAATTAATGGACAACTATTGAATTTTACAAGCTTTATATCACTTCCATTGTCTTGCGTTTTGACATTAGAAACTTTCATAGATTTTTAATCTTTCATGACATCTCGTTAATCAACTTTTCGTCCAAGGTTACTTTTGTTATACTTATTTTGGTCACGTGATTATTTACAGCCAATCCGTGATAATCATTAACCGTCATTTGATCAAAAGGGATTTCACAAGAAACTGCTTATTTGTGTACAGTCTGACATGAAGCTAGAAACATGAATGATTAGCAATATACTTCCATAGCGATGAATTCTTTAATAACTATTATTCTTTTCACAAAATAACACACATCATTCAATGGCGGTAGACAAGATTATACACGGATTAAGATTAAAATTAAATATTAAACACTTTTTACGTTAGTTGTTTGATTGGCATTCTCTCTACGATTATAGCATTAAGAAATGGCTGTATTTGGCTATATTTTCTGCTGTTGCAGATAGTGCAAAATTCAACAATTACTTATTCGTATATTAAAGATTTCCTTGTTCATATTCACTCATTTAAGATTTACTTTCATATTCAAGATTTATTAATTCATATTCGAGACTTCTTTGTTTTACATGATTGGTGTTCAAGCAATTTCAGTTTCAAGCAAAGTCAATAAAATTAAAGGTTTTATTCTCTGGTCCTGGAAATTGATTGAGGATATTTACATGCTCCAAACAGAAAAAAAAAATGCCGAATGATGAAGATATCAGAAAAAATCCTGAGACTGACAATGAACTGTTTTTTTGGGGGACCCCGGGAAAAATGTCGCGTTAGACGGGGGTCGAGTTAGTGGGGGATTTTTTTTCATATAATATTTCTGTCCAACGCCCCTCCCTACCACCCCTATTATTTCGTTCTTATTAGGTTTGGACAGTACCTAGAAGAATTGAATAAGAACTAAACTAATATATTTTTAATATGTTTCCAAAAATTAAAGTCCAGTGATGATTGCTTGATACTGCTGTCTAAAAAAATATTTGTATATCCTGCGCGCTGCGGCGAAACAAGGATTTCTAAAGGAATCTAAAATTAAAGTTTTGAAAATGTCGAATTTTTTGTCAAGGGACCGAAATATTTATGGCGGGTGTCGAGTTAGAAATGTCGAGATAGCGGGGAAATCTCTATTCAAAAACGTCGAATCTGGCGGGACCGAAGGAATTATGTCGAGTTTGGCGGGTGTCGAGATAGCGAGATATTGAGTTAGCGGGGGGCAACTGCATGAATAGTTAAATATAAAAATATACAAAAGGAGGATGCTTATGGTTATTTTATTGGTATGCGAATTTTACAGCAATTCAGCATTTTATTCCTTCAACAAAATCACACCACAACCAAACCAAACCAAAAAAAACTTTGAATCAAACCTTTTATCTCATAAATCTTTATCACTGTTATTTTAGTGCTACTGCTTTTCTGTTGGAAGGAGTTGAATATATTAATACCCAATCACTTTGATAATGGCACAGAGAAGGTCACAAACCGAAAGTATGGAAACATAATATATTTACAATAATATTTCTTCCCTCTAAAACTTCCTTATCTTTATGGAAATTTCACGTTTTCCTTATACCGATCTCTTTCAATGTGTTCCATGGCACACATTGATTTTCTTTTGCATATTAAAACACCCAACTTATTGGATTTTTTCAGTTGCTAACACTGTGTTCCAAACACAATACTCTACACACTTTGCTGCGCATGGTTGGGTCAAAAAGATTCAGGTGGTGACTTTGATGGTGGTTAAAAAAAAGTGGAGGAGCGGAGTCCATAAGGTCATTACACATTTTATACTCTCATAAATTGCATCTATATAGGCTTCAAACCAGCTTGTGTTTGTGGTGTGATACTTGTTCAGTTTGTTTGGGTTAGTGAGAATAAGGATCATGTCTCATCCTTTCAGACGATTTAAAGAAGCATTCAACCGACAAGTTTGGAATTGGTAGGTTTCCTGTTGTCCTGGTGGACAAGTTAAACGATCCTTTTTTAGTTCTGGCCGAAAAAGAAAAGCATTTCTCCATCATCGTAACATTCCCAGATAAACGCCCGGTCTTTAACAATAGGCCATGAAAATTAACGCCATTAAGGACCGGCGTAGTAAGGGCAAATAAGGTAATCAGGAATTGTGCTTCAAGAATAAATAAAATTTGAAGTATTGCAGATTATATTCAAAATATCATCAAATAAAATTTTATGTAATACATTTTGTCTTTTATTGAAGCAGATATCAGCAATTCAGTCTAAAAAACAAAAAAAAAAAACATTTTTCTAAAACAAAATCATATTTACTTTTTTAGTAACATGCTTATAATTTTCATAATTTTCCGTTCATCACAAATTTGATGATGAGAATTATCAAAGTAAAAAAAGAACTTCCTAGTCGATTGAAAAAGAAACATTGATATTTGATTGGTTTATCATTGGTCAAAAGACCTAGATACCTATTTTTTTTTTAATCTCCATTACTTTCTAACAGTTTTTGTTTGATTCAAGATATAATACTCACAACAAGCTTCGTGTTTTGCAATTACGATGATTGTTTGAGTTTTACAGATGGCCTCTTGTAAATAGCATATGTTTTTGTATGTAGTAAACGTGCCGCTACCCACAGGGTTACCACAGATTGGGTAATATTGGTCTGGGCACTGATACATACTACAATCCATTGCACTGAAAAAATGTGATGCATCGCCTAAAACAGCAAAAAACACAAGTTGTTGTATTAAAAGTATTACTTGTTATTCTGATAATACAAAATTAAAAAGAGGATTCATTGATTTTGTAGTACATTGAAATTTCTCTTGCACCCTGAAACTGAAAAAGTTTTATTGAAGGCAATGTCGAATTATATTTACTGATCGATTTATTGGTTTTTGAAGAAGAAAATAGAGAAGCAACTTACCGTTAGGCAGATACATGCTCTGTGCAAAAGCTACAGTTGATAGGAGACATATTATCAAAGTGTTTTTCTTCATTCTGATTAGAACAAGTGGATTACTCTTCGCTGACGTCTTTGAAAGTCGTTTGGATTTTTGTTGTACGAACTCTTATTTAAAGAAATTTAAAACATATGTTCTGGTGTCAATGAAAACTGAGTCTTTAAAAAACTAGTTGCCAGTTTCCTGTCAGTTTTCTTATGAAAATCTGTTGATTTCCCTGGTGAAGAGGTTGTTGAAACAGATGATGAGCGATTTTATACTTAATCATACTTAATTGATCTTGCAAAAGTTCAGTAAATGGTCATCTTTTCTAGCATTTACTTGTTGATTCAACGGCGTTGTTGATACAGAAACGTTTGTACACAACATTCGTCGTTGTTAATGTTCAAAGACAACAATTTCATATTGTATACTAATCGTTCTGTAAATAAATTCACATAATTCACATCTGCCTAGCAAATTTTTGAATTATTTAGAACGTTGAAAAAAGAAACAGAGAAAAAAAAGCCATCTACTTTTCACATCTGGCCAGGATGAAAAGCAGAAAAATTTCGATTTTTTTTTTTTTTTTTTTTACACTTTTTCCCTTGCTTTCGTCCATTTCTGGAGAAGCAAGTTCCGTTAATACGAAGGCGTAAGAATAAAAAAATTGAATTAAAAATCAAAAGAGAAAAGAATACCAATCTTTTAGTATCCTGTCGAAAGAACTAAGTTGTGAAAATAAATTAGTCAATAAATGCTTGATTGAGTGACAGCCAGGACGTCTAACCCTTCCCGTATCCGCTATTATCCCTTCCACCCAATGGCTTGTTTACTAAGTAGCTGAATCACTTATTCCTTCTTCTGCCTGCTACAACTGTAAAATCTTTTGATTATATATCTTCTCTGTTTTGTTGTGCTATGTTTTTTTTGTGTTATTCATACCATATTCATACTAGTGACAAGGGTGACTATTTTGAAAACACTTAAAGTAATACAGTGGCTATGGATGTTGTTGTTGTTGTTTTCTAAGGGCAACAGTAAAAACAACTCTGTGAAACTTTAGGAAGGTTAAGATGGGATATGTTTGACTACGTTTCAACTCAACTTTTTATTCACCCGTTTTGTGTATTGTTCAGGATATTTCGATGCTTTTTTGGATTTTTCATATGCTTCCTGCCGTGGTCTGTACCAACTAGAGCAATATTCGTTTGACCTCTATTGATAACAGAGCAGATAAAGCTATCCTGAGTAAAGTACTACAGTATTTTTAATAAATGCTCATCAAATACATTTCTTGACTTGAGGCTTTACACGCTATGACGTCATTTTTTTGACTTTAAGGCCAGACTACTGATTGTTTGTTATATTGAGATAATTCCCCGAAATATTTTACAAACGGTGTATGATTATTTCAATAAATATCATGAAGACCAAACAGATATATAATGACCAGTTTTCATAACGACATATTTTTTGTTCTTCTATGAAATGATTTTACCATGTTATAAGGAATGGCGCATCCCTATAAAGTTAATGCCTATATCAACATATAACGTTCTCAATGGATTGCTTATATTTATTTTTCTACTTTCAAGCTGAGTGTGGACACAACAAACGACCGTATCTCCTTATTCATGACGAGAAAGATGACAGCATTGAAGACTGTAGATGACTTCCCAACCATTGCCGCCAAATCAAGAAGAAATTGGTCGACGGATCCTTTGATCGCCAAATAAAAAACAGCCAGCGCATACGGCGTCCAAGATAATATGAATGATATAATCTTTGCGAGCAAGATGTTTGTCAGACGCTTTTCCTTTTTCATAAAACTTTGAGAAATCTTTGTTTTGTCATGAGCATCGCCATTTGCTAACGAATTCCAACCTTTCACAATTCGATAGAAGCTAACACACATTATTAATATGGGCAGAACGTAGCAAAAGACAAGTAGCGCTATGGTGTAAGTGAGGGAACCAGCGTTGCGATCACTGAAACTGATAGAACATCGATTTGCGCTTTCTGGTGCGTACTCATTCCAGCCAAGTAACGGGAAAGTTCCCCACAAAATACCATGAAGCAGACTCGGTACAATCACATATAAACTTGTTATTTTCTTCTTCAAACGGGCACGCATAGTAAATGGGTGTATAATGCACACCATTCTAAAGATCGACATGGATGTTAGTAAAGAAATCGAACTCAAAGCTGTCGTAGTTACAGAATAACCAATCACAATGCATTTTACGTGATTATTCAGCAAATTTGTGTTGATCTGCAGCGGATATCCGGCAATGGTTTGTATGAAGTCGCACAGTGTTAATACAAAATACAGTATGTGTGGGGTTGTCATCTTATTCCAATGTTTTGAAAAGCCAATAATGATCGATCCGTTTAACGATATCGAGAGGCAAATTATCACGATCAGCGCAATGCTAATCCAATCCATCCTCAATTTGATGTCATATAAATCTAAAAATCAGAAGAATAATATGCATAGTGTGCCTAAGCCGCCCCAGCAGGTGAGAAAATTGTCTTTAATCCCCAGAGTACTAACAGAAAAATTTAACAATTAGCCAATAAATGTGCAGTAGTGATCTAAAATTTATAGAAAAAGGAAGAGAAAAAAAAACAACAAAATAAATGTGATAATTTATATGAACAATAACCCACTCACACACAGACACACATCCAGAAACATCCAAAACTGACCAATTTGTCAGTAATCAAAATTTGCAGGAACAAATTTCCAGATACAACGAACGTTTACAAAAATTGTACGTTGATTATAATTATGAAAACACTTCTGGCAGCCACAAACATCTGTTGAAATCAAGAATATAATCTTGTATTATGTACAATTCTTTTCCATGAGAATTCAGTGATGCAACATACATAATGACAGGATATGCGGTTTTCCATTTGTCATTTTTTCTAGTTTTACAATAGTTAATGGTTTTTACAGTTTACGAACTTCAAGAACAACACCCTTTTTTAGCTTTCAAAGTATATTTTGCAAACCAACTTTTACAGGATCATTTAAGATAATTATCGTTATACAGTGTGTCCCAGAAAAAAGAGGTTCGAGATTTCAAACGACTATTTCTTCTCAAATATTGTCGGATATTTGCGAATTTTATATCATTTGACAGAGCTTTTTCTCCTCTTTTCAAAAATATAAGTTTCATCTTAAAGAAATAAAGAGTTTAAAAGATATTAAAGATATATTTTTTCGATACGCTCGTTAATTCAATAACGATCAATTAAAAGAAGTGCTAATGAGCAGTTACTCTTTTGTTAACTCTAAAGGTTGTCGTGGTGTTAAAGATATCATGAGATTCTTTTAAACACACGAAATTAAAATTTAACGTGTAAATTCACCTTTCTTTTGAAAAAACTGATTGTCAGTTAAACAATTCTGAGTGCTTAAAAATGCTATAAAAAGGCTTTTTGATAAGGTTTGCAAACATAACAAGATGCAGCTGACGATAGAGCAAAGAGTTTTTGTGGTAAGAAAATATCATGAAACGCGAAGTTTGCAAGCTGTTAGAGAGGCCTTTCGAGTGAGGTTCCCGAATAGAAACCCACCGTCTAATTCTGCTATTCAAAAAAATATAAGAAAGCACAACATCGAGGGGACAAGTAAAAACTTGAATGAAGGAAGAAGTGGCAGGAGGCGTACAACGAGAGATGCTCAAGCAATTAACGATGTTCGTTTGTTACTCAAACGCAGCAACCAAATCAGCAGCCACGAATCACGTGCAGAAGAAATCCACTTGCAATATCGAAGTCGTCATTTAATCGCATAACAAAAAGTGACATTAAATGGCATCCTTTTAAAATAAAAGTTGCACAAGAGCTGAAGCCAGGAGATTATGCAAGGCGACGCAGATTTTGCAATTGGTTTTCTCCAAGAGCCCAAAATGTCCGGTTTATGTCAAGCATTGTGATAGGTGATGAAGCCGTATTTAGCATGGATGAGACTGTGAACACTCCAAATGTGAGATGTTATGCACCCAAAGGACAGCGACCTGAAGATTTTCGTTATGAAATAGTCAGTGTCGGCAAAAGCTACATGTTTGGGTTGGTTTTTGTGGAAACGGAAGTGTCGTAGGGCCACATTTCTTCAACAGGAGCGTCAATGGAAGAACATATCGTGATACTTTACTTTTAAGCTTATAATTTGTTGAGTTGTAAATTAAGTTCAAAAATGTAAATCAGGCTTTAAAACAGTGTGTTAAATCTTTTTACTTGAGTTATTCTCAATTGGAATTACTTCTTTTGTAATTTCTTTTAATTGATCGTTATCGTTTTAATGACAAATTTTCATGATAAAATTCAGCATAACTACTCTTCTGTATTCCAAACCTAAACAAATATCATATTTCTGAAAAGAGGAGAAAAAGCTCTTTCAAATGATATAAAATTCGCAAATATCCGACAAATATTTGAGAAGAAATAGTCGTTTGAAACCTCGAACCTCTTTTTTCTGGGACACACTGTAGATCGTTAAGAAATTAATGAGTTTTCTAAACTTCTTCTTCTACTTTTCCATTTTCTACAAAAAATGCATCATGAGAAAGACCAAAAGATACGGATTCCATCGATGTAAAATTTATAAAAATTAATTGGACATTTCTTTCAAAAACTGTCATAACATTTTTTGAATCCCACTTTTTGAAACACATTGTATGTCGAGCTGAGGGTTACACTATTCTGATGTCAGTAGAAATAGAGCAATTAAGAAACGATCAGGGAACGAACAGTTGTTTTGTTATTAACATGATTGGCTCCCTCGTGGGGATTTTCTCATAAGATAACTGCTGACCCACTTTTTTCTCGACCTCGATAGTTCATTATCTTTAAGAACAATGGTATGAAGTTATTGTGAACACCGCGTTAACTTCTAAAACGACTCGACAACTTGACAAACGAGATTTTGGCGCCGAATTAACTTCATACAATAGTTGAAGTAATTCAAGTGGTTGAAGCAACCCGATAGGAATGCGCATTGCATTTCTAATGCGATGGCCATAGACTTCCAGACCTTTATTTTTTCACAAAAAGTACTGAGCGACCTTAACTTGAATGAGAAATCCTTTATCAAATTCTTTTCTCCAGAAAAAAATGTTATTTCATGATTTCCCCCAATTTCCCAACCACCTGGTTCACACCACCGCCGCAGAATCGCAGTTGCTTAAGCTTCTTAATGTTGCATACCTTTATCGGGGAAAATTTCGTCAGGGAAAATTTTTCGTCGGGAAAAATTTCGTCATTTTGCAAAATTTTCGTCACTTTTCCCCGACGAAAATATCCCTGATAAGATATGGCTTCACGCACTGTGATAAAACGACTAAAGGTTTTGAATCAGTACAACATTGAATACGCCTTTCCCACCCGAATTTCACTTAGTATACACCCAACTTCGTTATTATGTATTTTGCAGTCTCGTCAATTACGTGACCCAGCAAGAGCTCAGTCAAAATATGTGGAGGAGAGTTTGGTCGTTTAAAGTAGAAAAAAGAAAAAGCGCAAGTGACCTAGTTAACACTTAAAACTGAAAAGAGACATCGTTGGACTCCTCCACTTTTTTTTTTTTGACTGACCCTGAATACGCCTATGCCTTTCAAAACTCCCTCAGGAAGAAATAAGAACAAATTAATGATTTTGAACATTGCGTTCAGGTTGGCGGTTCAAAATAAAATTTTCCAGCGTTGATGAACGATATGAACTAGTTATTGTTAAACCAAACCAACCAGTTCCACTTTTACAACGCCACAATTTCAGAATGAATGGAAAGGTTTCAATTTGCAAACGCCTTCAATTTAGGCGTTATCATAAACAGAAGTACTCCAGCAATTATTAAATTTTTTACGTAAAAAAACAAAAACAAAACAAAGGTGTTTATTTACTTGATGAAATTCGAAACTTTCTCATCACTTGGCAAATGTAGTAACAACAAATTCAATTGAATATTTTGGCTGTCACGTAGTACGTTTAAAAAATAAAACTTAAAAAAAATTCAGAGGAAAACATTCTTGGAGAAAAAGATTTCTTTTTTTTTATCAAGATGAAAGCATACTTTGTTGGGATCATTGCGTTGTTGGGGATGTTGTCACACACCCAGGCAGCCGGTAACAGAGGAATTATCTGATGAAAACTATTTTACTATTTGTCTTTTTCACAATAATGAACGGTTACTTTTACTTATAGTGATTAATCATATGAAAACGCCATGTTTAGAATAGTCACTTTTTCCATGTTTTGTCCGTCCATGAAAGGACATGCACGTCACGAGAGAATTATTATTTTCTGTTATTTCAGAACATTTCCGATACGACAACTGCCCAAGTAATTGCCCAATAAATTATCCACAACCTGTTTGCGGAAAAAACGTAGATGACAACACTTACAAGGACTACGCAAACATGTGCTTTTTTCAGCAGGACAAATGTACAGGAAAGAATATGGAGATTTTTAAATGGGGAAAATGCTGTAAGCTCGTTTTGTTTTGTTTTTGTTTTGCTTTTGTTTTGTTTTTTTTTAATTTTAGATATTTTAATTCTTTAGCATTGGTAAAAGTCGGCTTATATAAAGCATAGATTCTATAAAACACAAGCTTACATATTTTCTTGATTATCATTTCAGTCTCATGAAAAATGACGTTCTACCTGCGTTCAAGATGGTGTGTATATTTAATTAAAGCTACCAAGAATGTTGGAGTCATCATACAAGAGTGTATTAGCTGATTTCTAACCAGCTAAGTGTGTGGTGTAAACCTTGTTAGATTTGTTTGGTTCAATGAGTAAGGCTATGCCTCGTCCTATCAGACGATTTTAAAGGGGAATTGAGGTCAAATTTTTGATATTGTTTTTTTTCGCCTAAAATATTGTGTGTGATGAGAGGATCACAAAAATATATATTTTGTGAATAATTTTTGCTTAATTAGCGAATAAGAGCATTTTAAAGATTTTACTGCTATGACGTCATTGGTGTCATAGGTGTTTACAGTTTAGTTAAAGCGACGCGAAGCAAGAACATGTCGAAAAGCGTTTCATCACATTCTTCTGAACTTTCTAATATTTCTTCTGCTTCTGATGATTCTAATGGAAGTTATAGTGATGTTGGTGGATGCTATGAGTGTGAGCCAGAATATACAGAGGAAGAACTTCAGAAAATAGATAAAGAAATTATTAATGAAAATTCGAGTTCTGACGACGATTTGGATTCTAGCCGTTTAGAAAACCTTCACTGGTGCTGCTGTAGATGTTGCGTTATAGGTCTGACAATGACATTGGAAGAATGTAAATGTTGTAAAGAATGTAATATGTTGAGTGAAAAATTGGAAAACTTAAATTGTATCACAGCCCACCCAGACTTTAAAACACTAATTCTTACTCCTGCTGATCTTGAGCTTTCATTCATAAGACATAGACGTTATCAAGGCAACTTCAAGGACTTTAAAGACATGAACCAAGTATAAATTTATTTTTTTGTCAAAAACATTTTACGTTTTTGAAGGAATCGTTATTTTCACGTTATATTTCTTTTACATAAAGTACATCAAAAATCTCAACAACAAAAAATATACTCAAAATACAATGCGCTTCACAATGAAAATGTTGAGTCAACAGACAAAATGTTGTAAGGCTCTATATACACATTCAAAAGAAAAAACTTTACCCCCAAGGTTAAAGCTAAAATTAAAATAAACATTTAAAAATAAACTTAAGTCAAGAACTTAAAAGTGTACTTGCAATTTGTTTTAGACAACTTCGTTTCACAGCGTACCGTCATAAATATTTACATAAAACATCAAGGCACTTTCTGGATAGTGTAGACCATCCCTTTATATTTTTCCTTTTTTATGTATCTCTTTGAGCATGGCCAAATGATTTTTCTTTTAGTGAACGGGGGTAAAGACGAAAAATGTTTTTTACAGATGCATGCAAAAAAACATTTCTTTACCCCCGGTTATGTTTTGCAATCTATTCACAAAGTTATGTTGAAAAAAAACTAGCAACGCAAAAACATAAGGAAAGAGAACGGCAAATATCACAAGTTAAATCTAGCTAAAATATGTATTAAATAATATGTTAAATATGTTTTGTGAATTTATTTACAACTTACATGTGCATGTTGCAAATCCAAACTTCGCTTACGAGATGCTGATTGTTTGACATTGTAGTTCCATCGATATTTATTTGGTCGTATGTCTTGTGCAAAAATATCGTCGGTTACAGCACCTGGTTTTAACTTTTTTGAACTATATCCATAATGTGTCATTAACTCATGCTTCAAATCTCGCTCAAAGCATTCATCATGGAAATGATCACTGCAAAGTCGACGATTACTTGGAACAAAGTTGTTGATATTCCATTTTGCATTCTCCATATTATGTAACCAACGAATACATTGTGATCTGCATTTCTTTGGATCAGGAAACCTGAAGTAACTCTTATTTTTGATTTTTCAACTGTTATTTGAACATCCCAAAGCAAGACACGTAGGCATGTTGCCAGCGATGAGGATGTATTATAGTAACTAACACGTGCGCTCGTATATTGATATGACACCAATGACGTCAGAAAACGGACTTTGAACTCAAAAATGAAAATTTTTAAATGCTTATATTTTGTGAAATAATAAAGATTTTTTGAAAATTCTTTTTTCTTATGAATATAAACGCTATTCTTGAATGTTTAGTGAAATTTTCAAAAAAATTTTTTCTAAACCTCAATTCCCCTTTAAGAAGCTTTTAAGCGAGTAGTGTAGCTGGTTGGAAATCCTCTTTATCCTTCCTTTTTTTATTGTAAGAGGGTTAATTGTCTTTTAAAGATTCTGGAAAACAGGAAAAATGAATCGCGTTCGCTTTAAGTTGTTGTGGGTGTTTTGTTGATTTTGAGATGTTCTTTATTATTTAATAACTTCTATTTTTTTTACGATATTGTAACTTATCTAAAAAGTACTAGTTTTTCAGTGTATTTATTTTCCAGCTAAAAAAATCGTATTTAGCGAGTTTTTAAAACACACCTTTTCAATTTTATTGATGTGTATTTGTTTTCGTAAGTAGTATTTTAATGAAAATTTGCGAAAATAAGTACGCTTTGTGATAATGTTTTCACACTGTAACTGTTTGTTATGAAAAAATTGGTGACTCGTACGCATGCCGAGTGTCCTGAATTTCCGTCCTAATCCAGCCTGTTTTATTGGAACATAAAGCCCCTCCCACTAATTACGTCATCGTGGACAATACATTCAGCACGCATCGTGCACTTGAGTATAAACGTCTCATAATGTCATCATTTTTGAATATTTATTCTAAAGCAATAAAGTATCAACTTTTGAAATTTTTTTCTGAAATTTGTCAATTCTGAAATCAAATATATACTGATGGAGCGATTGCGAAAACTACATTTGAGAAGACAAAATTCCCACCTTATCTTTACAAGAAAATACATCGCAAAAACTAACTGGGCGTATTTAGAACAGCGCGTCAGAAGCTAGTGTTACAGCCGAAACATAGTTCAAATCGAATAACAATAGCTCATGTCAATGGAATATAGTTTTTTTCAAATAATTCATCCACGCTTGTAGGACTGAAAACTATGATTTCGCTTCTGATCTGATGTTGGCAGACAAATGATTGTGTTGAAAGTTACTTATGTCAACAGAAACTTGAGAGTGATGAAATATATAATAAAAAAAAAGAAAATATTTTTTCTGTCACGTTTCAAATGAAACACATCCTTCGTGTTTCTGTTCAGTTCATCATTTTATATATAAATTGTTATATAACTGTTTTGTTTTTGATTTTTGTATGAGTCAATAATGGTTTGGATGAATTCATTGCATACGGTGATTTGAGAGCTTCATCTTGTACTTGTCGGTTATTCACGTAGACACTTTAGTACAAATTAAGTACAAATTAAGTACAAATTTCCCTTTGTTGGCAAAATTATGAAGAACGAACTACCAAATTCAAATTTTCCCTTTCTTGCCTAAATTGTAAAAAACGAATGACATATTCGAAATTAAACATAGTCAAATTATCAATATTAAAGGGATCCTGTGATGAAAAATTATAGTTGAGGAGATGATAAAGCTCTAAAAGTTGATTAACAAGTCTTTTTACAGTTTTTTATAAATCTTTGTTGTTTTAGAGATATCTCAATTCCAAGATCTTAGAATTAATTTATGCAATCCACAATTATGATGTAATAAGTGAGTAGCTAGATTTCACATCATTATTACTGATTTATGAATGAATACTACATCTTTGTACTTTATTAAAAGGATTAAGAAAAAAAAGTAAAATGATATGATGAAGTATCAACTAAGAATACTTAGCAGTTCAAATGTTAAGCCGATGATACACGAGTCGATTAGTTGTTTTCGACTGAGTCGTACTTATGTTGCGCATATTAAAAAGTTGCCGATACAAAGGTGATACACGCAAGCAATTTTTTTTTTTCTCCATCGTGTATTCAGACAGTGAAGAAGAGGTTGCAGTTGCTGCTATTATCATCGTGGCTTGCCAAGAGAAAAAGAAACGTAAAAGTAGAGTATGGAGAAAACCTTGGCTGAAAAAAAAAGCACTTTGGGGTTTACGACGCACTTCTGCGTGAATTTCGACTGGAAGAGGAAGTTGACTATTTTAACTTTTTGAGGATGGTCCCTTGTGATTTTGATGCTTTGTTGCGTCTCGTTGAAGTGGCTCTCACAAAGGAAAATACGGTCATGCGAGATTCCATCCCATCCCAGAATTCCAACAGGTTCGATTTTTTTTTAGTCGAAAGCAACTTGTAGAATCATGCTCACAACATACGATTTGTTCATGATACACGCAGCGATTTGTGGCTTTATACACATCAACAGTATCAGTATTACATCACAATTATGCATTGAATAATTTGATATTTCTTAATTGAAATATCAGCAAAAGGAAAAGAAATTTTTAAAAACTGTGACTTGCTAATTAATTTTTTGAGCTGTACTATGATGTAACAAATGTAGGATCCATTTAAATTTGTTTAACTTTTGATGAAGATTATTTGAATGCTAGATCCAAAATTCTCTCTTAATTTTTAGAGCCTGGTGACTAATTTTCCCCGGTTATTAGTTTTCCTTTGACTAACCTAATCTAAACATTTTCGTCCCAGCCCCTTTTAATCACAAACCGCAAAGTTGACACACGAAGCTGATCCAACATTATAAACGATCATTAAATGTCAAGAAAACCTCGGATTGGCCATTTCAAAATCCTAATGGTTGAAAGCTTATATCGTAATAGAGTATAGTATATACTATAATCAGGGGCCGCGGCGACGGGCGGGCCAGATGGGCCATTTTTTTGCAAAGCAAAATAAAATTTAATTGAGAAAATTTAAATTTGAGAGTTCTCAAATTAATTATCTTTGCTAATAAATAGCGTTACATTAGCAGTCTTTCCGTATATTGAAATACAAATCAATAACTTAACACTTTCAAGGTAATGAACTGTCATAATGTCGAGAAAAAACATGTGTCAGCAGTTTTCTTCTGAGAGAGCCAATCATTTTTTACTTTGTTTGAGCGCTTTATCAATACTGAACCTGCTCGTTCTCAGACCGTTTCTCAATTGTTCTATTTCTACTGACATCAGCATAGTGTAATCCTCAGCTCTGCATCATGTAATAGTTCATTATCTTTAACAAACACCTGCTTAATTTGTTGCTAAAGCATTAATTGAAAGTATGTCCCGTCTTGAAAACGTTTTTGTAAGTTTTAGTTGTTTTATTAAAGTATCTAAGTATAAAGTCAAGGACATTCAAATCATTACATAGAGCGCACAACCTACTACAACCTAGTGCAGCAATTTCAAAAAATGTGCTATAGTTATGCTAGTAGTGTTGGATGTTGTTTGATCAAAATTTCATGTTGCTAATTTAGTAGTTATGATTTAACATTTATCAGAGTAGGCAGGTATCATGTTAATCAGGTATCATGTAGAAGACTTTTATTCCTCTGCAAATAGTTCATATTTCGTGAAGACTTTTTGCTAAAGCCTAGTCTAAAGAGGCTTGTTTTAGCCAATCTAGACGGATACATTTTCAAAAATTTTCTCGGTTCGCCCGCGCCAACCTTAGTCACTATTACGTGGCCCCACCACTTTATAAAAGCCGAGTCACGGCCCCTGATAATGTTGTATACATGCTGTTGAAATAAATTATTTACTCTCGGTTTATTTCCCAATCAAGGTTTTGCATGAGATGCAGATGCTCAAAAAGACAAGAACTTATCATTTAGTATCAAATCTAGTTTTATACAAAAACTTGTTCTATTATAACTGAAGATAGCGTTGTAAGTGTTTTTTTATATGACTTTTGCAAAATAGAATTGTTTCAACTTTGTCGTGCAGGTTTACACAATACTACTACCTAAAAACAGCCCGCGCACAAAATAACTTTGGATAAATATTTTCACTCGGCGCATCCCATACATCCGCGCAAAGAAACCCGGTTTTACTCTGGCCTATAGTCCGATAAGCTTATTCGGGATACTCTCGATTATTCAGTAAAAAGTGACAAAGAATGCATAAGACAGTTTAGCGAGGTAGCGAGACTCTAGAAAGCTGTAGCATGTGGGGAAAGGTTAAAATTTTATTTCACTCCATATTTCTGTAATTCGTAGGCATCTGTGGTAACCATGTAATTTTGTTTTCAATTAATTTTTTCATTACGTACTTAGGATAGACTTTTTTCGATGCGATAATCATTCCAAGGCCAACAGAAGAAGTGTCATCATGTATATATTTTACTGCTTCTTTGTTTGCTTTTTGCTTTTGTTTCATCTACTTTTGAGGAAATTGTGCCTTAAAAGCATTTTAATTGTCATGACAGCTTAGAGATGTAGAAAATTAGGATTCCTTTGAAGATAAGTACTGTTCTTTGGCGTCTCAACAAAAAAAGATTTGTCACGCTCTAGTTCTAGTTCTATACCGTCAATCGTCCTAACTTCGGACATCCTTCCAAACTTCGGACACGCTAAATAAACAGACCTGTCTGGTAAACGAAATGTACATAATCAATCAAACCAAGTCACAATAAATACTAAAATATTAGATAAAGCTGATAAAATAATGTGTTCAAACGCAATAAAGTCAGCGTGAAGCATGAATAAGCGCGTGTAGAAAATAAGTGATTTGAAAATAACGATAAACGTCATCCTCAAGGGATTGCAATAGCAATCCTGTCGAACAACTTAAAATAGTATTATAGCAGACGGTTTTTACTTGTATTAACTTTTGAAATAACTATAATATTGAATCTTTTATATGTAACTGAATGAGAACCAGGTAACCAGAGAACCAAGCATTGAATATCATTTAGCGAAATGTTTTGTTTACATTTTTTTTTCGACTTTTTTCTTTGATAGTAATCAATTGCGTATGATGATTTTACAATACTCTTCTCTACGTAATGAGCACCTGTGTATGTTTGTATTTATGTCCGTGGACAATTATCCATATTGGATATTCGCCTTTAAACGTGCAGTGTAATTATAAATCACGTTCGTCTCAAGGGTACAGTCAACTGATTTAAATGTTTCATTTTTGTTAAGTTTTATAGTTGTGACAAGTTTTAGATTTATAGTTTAATTCACAGTGCAGTATGGACTTTTACTGATGTGGTTTGTATTTTGCGGATATCTTTTTTTTATGTCCGAAGTTTGGAAGGATGTCCGAAGTTAGGACGATAGACAGTATATTATATATATATATATATATTTTGTATTTGCATAAGATTATTAAACCTAATCTCGCAAATTGAAAATAAATACAGAAATGAAAAATTGTAACCTAGAAATACTAGTTCTAGTCTATGCACAGATGATATCTTTTATTCTGTTTAATCTCTCTTTTTTAACCAGGGCATATTTTGTAACTGTGCAAATATAAACTTTCTGGAACTAAAACATCTAAAAAATGAAATTCTATACTGACAGTTCTTTTTGGTGCATTCTCTGTCTGCTACTTTTCCTGTATATATTATTCTCATGAATTCTTATATTATCACAATGTTAGCACCAATGCAATGGATGGGTTTTTATATATATTTTTACTTCATTCAATTAATGCACCCATATCCCATATACAGAGCAACTTTATGGAGATATCCTTGTTTTGTATAATAGAAACAGTTTTACTTAAGGTGTTAGGAAAGATAAGCAATTTTAGTTTGAAAAATCATGATTGAAAGTTTTAAAACCTTGAGAGAATTTGCAGTATTCTTAACTCATTCCCATTAGTGTTATAGGATTGTTAAATAATACGGTTATTGGATAATCTCAAAGTAAAAACAATCCATATAATATGTCTGATTACGATTTCGGATCATCACTTAGTTCCTCCTCTTCACTTGGTGGATATGGGAGTGGTGGTAGCAAGGCCAACAATGCTATGGTAATGGAATCCGTCAAGCAACAAATAGCAGTTGCAAATGCACAAGAATTGCTCTCTGTGAGTCTTTTTTGTGTTTACTACCTTAACCTGCTTTTACACAATTTGTATTTTATATGTCATTATAGTATATGATCATACCAGTTTGATGTGTAACATAACTCATTTGCTTTAAAATCATGTGATAATATGAATATCCAATTTTTTAAACTTACCCTATTACCCCGCATATAAGCGCACCCTGGTTATAGGTGCAATGCGCCTATATCCGGGTCATGGCGCATACGCCTATATCCCGTCGAAATGACTCGATCACAAGTCCAAGCTTAGCGGACGAAACCAATAAAATATTCACATCTTTAATGAACTTGTCGTGTTCATTTTCTGGCTCCATCTCTGCTGTCAGCATCTCATAACGACGATGTTGTTGTAGACAGAGTTTTAAGACGTAAAATCATTAGAAAATGAATTTTCCTGCTTTTCCTGTTAGACTTTTCCCCACCCATACGGAAGGCTCTTATTCCAGGCTATGAAAGGATATTCTAAAGGTTCAATTAAATATAGGCGCATGCGCCTATAAGTCGGCGTTTTTTTTATAAAAAAATCGTGCCAGAACTTGATTGCCCTTGCTATAGGCGCAGTGCTTATATGCGGGGTAATAGGGTATATTGTTATCTGTTTAAATCAAGTGATTTATCAATCAGAATATATTTGTGATGATTTAAGGGGGTAGAATCAATTTTTCAAAATTCATGATCTCAGAATCGATCCTGGTGAATCTTAAAATGGATTTTGCTGAATCCCAAAATCGGTTCTTGAAACCAAAAATTGATTACTATGGAAAGTAAAGAATTGAATGAGACTTTCCATTGCACGCAGTAGCGCTGTATTATTCTGTTGCAAAGATGCAATCCATGCTGAAAACGGCTACCGATATATTAGACAAATGTGATAATGATGTATCTTGGGAACTTCTCTATTTACATGGCTATCAGAGTTCAAAATTGGAGAACAGCATGCTGCATCAATGTGAGTTTTCATATCTGGTTCTTTTGAAGAAATCCCCGCATTTAAAGACATGGGTGTATCTTTTGAGGAATGTATTTCATCTAAGTTAATTTTCATAAAATTGCAAATGTATATAATTGATCAAATGCGAACAAAAATTGCAGCACAAACATAATGCTTAACGATGGAATTAAGTAAGGCAATTAAAATTTCTTTCAATCCCCAGAAATGTTGCCAGAAACAACTGTTATTTAAGTGTGAAAAGTTTATTGATTGTTTATTTTAGAATTTCTTGTGTTGTGAGCCCAGCTATAATGAGCAGTATATACCAGAAAATGAACAAGGTGCGTTTTTGGACTGGTTGATGTAATTTTCCCTTTTCCGGGGGTCTTCCTTAGCCAACTAATCCAATTCTTTTATGGCGTTTTCTTTATGTCTCAATTGTTATTTTAGGGTCAAAGATTTTTCCTGCATTGATTTATTTATGCTGCAGAAAATCGTACTGCTGTTGCTCTGGCAAGTTGCACAAAGGTTGTTTAAAGGCTTAGCTACAACTGCTGATGGTGCTAGCTCGTTCCAAAGAACAAGTTTTTGATAAAAAGCTTTGTGATTTTTCCATTTTTCTTTAAAACACACAGAAACCTGTGTACCACCTGTGCAATCTATCACTTCATACAAAAAATACCTGGGAATAGGTGGAAAAGTGAATGCAACCACACAAATGGACAAGGATGAAGCATTGAAAATTTATCGAACGTAAAATAGAGACTATTACTGAAGAAATAAACAAGCGAAACACAACAGCATTTACAGCAAATCCCACATAGGAAATTCACTAAATGAGATCAAAGAAAACACACAACATGCAATAGGCAAGGGCCAACAGGTGCCTTTGCTCTTTGATGATTCTGATCTTGAAATGAGTGATGTTGGTGTTGCACTCAATGACACAGTGACTGGTGATGTGACTGGTTCAGCATTGCCTGCTTGTGGTACTGTTGTTGCAAACGTTACCTGGCACTACTCCTGTCAGGTCTATGTTCTCCATGTCGTATACCACAACACACTCACAAAGATTTGTCTGCAGAACCAAAACTTTGTTGACTGTGTGCTCCAATTGATAGTTGTTTCCTTTTCAAAGGCAGAGTTTCTTTCTTCTAATCAGAAACTGGATCCTGAAAGGATAAAGTTAATAAAAAGGCATGTGTTTGCCACCTTCAATATTGATGAAGATGAATGGCAAAACGAACTCAAAGGCCTATATACATTTAAAAGATTTTTAAAGGTTTTTAATTTTAACAAACTACAATTTGATACTAAAAATATGAAATCTTTGTTACAAATTTTGTTTTATATACAACAGTGCACTGCAAAACTTCTATACCATAATTATGTAAATCGGTTTAAATGCGGAATGCAGACAATCTTGAAATGTGTGTGCACAGAGTTTTGAATCGTACTTCAATTTACTTTATTGGTTTTTATACTGGGTAGGCCAAAAAAACCACCCCTAAAATTAAAAATAAGAATTCCCTACTGAAAAGAAAAAATCAAATCTCATTTTGCTCAATACTGAAACTGACATGTAACATGATAGTTAAAGAAAATTTTATGTCAAATTGTGAAAGATTTGTTAGGTTACAGAATTTTTCGTGGACCACTGCAAATTTTGTACGAAAACCATAAAAAACTGACGTCAGAAATCCCTCTATTCTGACGAAATAGAAATAAAATCTTCAATATTTTGACTTGAAATCTTCCAACACGTTCCAAAACATTCAATTTTACGGTCTGAAAAAATCTACGCATAAAAATCGTTTTTTAGAAAAAGTTATTGTTGTTAAAATATTGGGGCGTTTATTTTGGCCCGCCCGATAGAGTAATGATTCGACTGATTCTGATGTTTCTGTTTTTCTCTTTTAATGATTAAATAAAACTATGCCTGTGCTTTTAACGTAGTGATGTTAGTTAGGTAATCAGGTAACTAGTGATGATCGCTAGATATTCTGATACTTTTCCTTCCTACTATTTTTCTTCGATAATCTAAAATGAAAAAAGGATCAAGAAATCTTGCTGTGTTGCCTGTTCATTTTATTGTGGAACATCAAATGTAATATATTTAATATATTTCGAGGTTTTAGTTTGATGTTCGACTTTACGAAGTAAAGCTTGATTGAGTTAGTTAATTGTTAATTCAAAATTTTTATAACGTTTGTCAATATTATTTATGAACATAGGGCTCCCTTTTCATTTAATATAGGACAGGATACAATACCATAACATTAGTTATTGTTAAAGCTTACCGCGTAGTTGCAATTTATTTCACTTTTTTGATAGCGTCTGACTGAACCACTAACTTCTCCATCCAACGCGCGAAAGGAATTTACAGTGTGAGTTCTTGTATAAACCACCTCGTGGTGAAAATGATATATCACAGAACGCATAATGCAAAGGCGATCGTTATGGCTGCCATGAATTTGTAAATTCTTTGAGATCTTAAACATTCGATTGGAAATCCCATTACCGATTTCCTGGAATCGATTATTTTATCCCAAATATCGATTTTAGGAGAATCGCTTAAAACGGTTATTAATCCTTTTCCCTTAAACCGTCACATCATAAATATAGAGAAGTGATGTAGAAAAACGTTTCTTCCTCTGTATGCAATTCTGAAAGCAATGTTTCATTGATGCTGAGTATAGGTCTCCAAGCAAGCCATATGGTTTTACCAAATACTTTCTTCTTTTACTGTTCAGTTCTTTTCTCAAGAATTGCAATTAATTACAGTATGTGGTGTACTTTTTTATTTTATAGAAAATGTCTGATAAGTGCTTCAAAAAATGCATTTACAAGCCTGGTACAAGCCTAGATAGCTCTGAACAGGTATATAAACATCACTTACCAAAGAAATTAATACTTGATACTAAACCAGTGAGTGTTTTGAAAATACATTACCAACTGTTTCCATTTCAGAAATGTGTGGCTATGTGTATGGATAGGTATATGGAAGCTTGGAATCTAGTATCGCAAACATATACAAATCGATTGAATCAGGAGCACAATCGTGGTGGTGGTTTAGTGTGAACACGGATTCCAAAGCTCCAAACGTCTATAGTATCATATAAAAAACGTATGTTAGGTTTCGAAAATATGACAACAAAATGTTTAGGTACTGTCTAGTGTTTTTTTTAGAAAATTACTATACTGTGTGCAATATTCTGATGCAATTTTGCTGATTTGAAATACTTGAAATTTAGTGGTTCTATTCAAAACAAATCGAATCTTGAAGAAGTATTCCTTTTATTCGTCTTTTGACCTCTTCCTTATAACTCCATGTGGATTGAGAAGATTTTAATCCCTTAAAAGGTTATTCAACGGTTCTATATGCGGATATTATATTTTGTATTGAAATTCTTTTCTTTAAGAACATAATGAAGTAACGGGGTTTTTTTTCTATCCATCTATAGAAAAACCCCAAATTTTTCTGCGCATAATTTTTCGCTGCAAAGGAACCCACCTGAACGATCATTTACAAATTTTGACCAACTCTGAATAACCTCTCGCAAGTTGAACACTACTGACTACGAACTGTATATGGACAAATGTTTATGAAAAAATCTTTCGAAGTTTGATCCTTAAAGGTAATTAACTATTGTAGATCTGATCGGTTGCACTACCGTGTTTCCTGTAATAAACGCCGCCCTCTATTAAACACCGCACTTATAGCCGAACATTTGTAATAAACGCCGCATCTTTAAAAGCGGCGTTTATTAGAAAACAGGCTAAATAAGGATTAGTTTTATTTGTTTTCATCAGCCAGTTTTTCCACGTTTGCATGATTATTTGATGTGTAGCTAATTGCTATAAAATAGAAAGCATTCTCTCTTCTCATAGAAGGGAACGGATTGCTCTTTTTTGACAGTTTTGTGAACATATCTTTTGTGTAAAACATTTTCACACAATCTTTTCTAACGTTTTCTAGGATAAGGAAACATTGTTGTTTATTTTTGCTTTAATCATTTTGTAATAAACGCCGCCCTCTAATGAACGCCTCCTTCTATTAAACGCCGCATCCAAAATTTGGAATTTGTCATAAACGCCGCGTTTATTAGAGGAAATACGGTATGCTGATGTCGTCAGTAGAAGTAGAACAATTGAGAAATGGTCTGGGAACGTGTGCAGCTATTTATAATTTACAAAGCGCTCAACCAATGTAAAAAAATGATTGGTTCTTGATTATCTCCAGAAAACTGCTGACACTTTTCTCGACGTTGTGATAGTTCATTATCTGTAAAGCCTGGTTCAAACCTGACGATTACAACGATTAAAAAAAAATTTCAATCGTCGTATAATCACCAATCGCCAGGTCTGAACACTCAAGTATCTCAAAATTTCAAAATTGTTTCAAACACACGACACTTCTTTCCCTTATGAAGTTTGAACTTCTTTGTAAAATTTGAAGCATGTGCCTTCACAATCTTAAAAAACAATAGAATTGACGTAAAATTCAATAGAATTGACGCAAAATTCAATAGACTTTTACATAAAATAGAGCGAATACGACGATAAAATATCAAACTTTTTTGATATTTTGTCGTCGTAAACGCCAGGCGTCTATGACAATTACGACGATTACAAAAGTGTTCACATTATAGACGATTACGACGATTACACTGAATTTTAATCATCGTAATCGCCAGGTGAACCAGGCTTAATTGTACAATAGCCCTTTACATAAATTACGTCATTACAAACATCGCCTCTTTTCTACGCTTATGAATTATTACGTGCTTAACCTTATAAAAAGAATTTCGTGAAAACTTTTCCCCTGAGGTGTTGTTTCCCTGTAAACGGCGAAAACGTCATTAATATTCAGTTTGAAAACGAGACGTTGCTTGTTGTGACGTAATTCATGAAAAGTCTACTTTGGTCAGATGTGGAAAAGACTGCCAAATTCGAAATTAGCACCGTCCAAGGGGGGTATTCATTTATGCACGTGACTTCCAGTTCATCCTTCCCGTCTTCACAATTTGGTGACTCGTACAATTCAGGCCAAGATGAATTGAGAGAATCAAAGACTCGGACTTGTCATATCCGATGATTCAATCATCCTGGTTTTTACATTATCCAATTCAATATCCATTATCTTTCATTTCGATCATGAGATCGGAAGACCGGAAGTCAACTCTTCACCAACTTTTACCTCCATTACTCAGATATAAGCTTAAAAGTCTAAGTTTCCAATAAGTGAAAACAGGGATATGTCCATCACATAGCCGCTAGAGAGATGTTATGGTTTCAGTATATGCTTTATGAGAACCAGTAAAATTTTCGCGATTTTTTCCCTTTTTCGCGAAAATTACGAAAGCACGTAAAATCGTCGGATCGCAGAAATTAATCGACGCGAAATTTTTCAAAGTATGCATTCGCGAAAATTTGTATTTTTTTTTTCTTTTTTTCTATTTTTTGTTCGTTCATTGGGTTAAGAAATGACAAAATGGTGAGTAACACAAGTTAAATCAATATTTTCCCTTAAAAAAGTGTTACAAATATCACTAATTTAAATCTAATCTAATCTAAAATGATGACATTTTCTTTGTGTTTTTTCTTTTATGAAGGCACCGATTTGCATCTTCAAGAAATATTCTTCTTATTTCCATGGATTAGGGATTCGTTTTTCTTCTTGGTTGCTATGACACAATGGAGTGCAGCAGCGACTGGTGACGCTATTCGTTTAGGTTTAGAAGAACTGCCAAACGTAAATTCAACGATTCAACACCGGAGATGAGCACAAATGTTAATGCGTTATGCAATCTAACTGTTGATGAAATTGAAGGCTACCGAAAAAGCCACGATGAAGATATTGAGAGAAGGATGACGGTAAACGACAGGACGGTAACGACAGTGGACGAAAATGAGTGAGAGCGTACAGAAAGATCAGCATTCGATTTGTTTGGCAATTTTGGCGATGAAGAAGTTTTTTAGTTAGTTATAAAAAAGTTTAAAAAGTTTCATTTTCAGGCTGGGTATGCTTCTTATAAAGATCATGCTTACATATAAAAAAGAGTGTATTTGATCGGTTTCAATCAATAACAAAAGCAGTGCTTAAAATATTCATATTCAGTATGAGTGGTCGTGGAAGGTGCAATTGTCCCAGTGCGTGCATGGAAACCAGAGTTTGGCGAGGTAGAACACCAGGCTTTATTTAACCAATTTGTTCAGCCACGAATTCCCATCGACTCAGGAGCAGGACCCGCGCAGCGTTTTTGAAAGTGATAGATGTGTTTTGTCCGCTGTTGGGTTTCACGAAAGGCATGTTCATTCTTAGTTGAAACACTGACAACTAAATAGGATATATAGTTCTAGAGGGGTTCAAACTGCTAATTATCTTACTCTTCAATCTGGCAGGTGATGTTAAATCTCAAAACGGATATTATAACATAAACATACACCTTCATATTTTTCTGTTTAGACACAACACACGTGATACAAAAGTAGATAACTTTATTGTAAACAAAATTTCATATTATTAATATCCTTTTACATTTTTACATTTTATACACTTTCTTGATTATTTTTATTACTATTTTGAATGTTTTGAAAGATGCTTCTTCTATGTTCAGGATACAACTTAATTTTTACTAAAATCTCGAGCTTCCATTATGTTCCGCAAATTTGGAGAATGCGTAATTTAATTTTCACCTGAAGAGTCAATTGTTTTTCATAATACTTCTGACTGCGAAAATAAATCCATGCGAAATTTTCTCAAACAACCGCTTGCGAAAATTCATGCCAAATTTGCCTATTCGCGAAAATAAATCAAGTCAAGAAAAGACAATATGATTTTCATTTATGCCTAGTTCCCACTGGGCGACGAAGGCTCGTCGCTTCAGTTATCGCCGGCGATGAGCTCAGTGGAAACATGATTTAGCTCGTCGCTTTGAGTTCATCACCGGCGACAAGCAATTGATCGCCGGGCGACGAATATCAAAAAATTTTGATATTCGTCGCCCTCTCTTGTCGCCCTCACCAGCGACTTTTGATCTTTTTGAAACTATCAAAGGATTACCGATATTTTAAATAATGGATATTTAAATTTTGCAGATAAACTTTTATTATATGCTGTTTTTTACAAGTGCTTCTAGTAAGTATGAAAGTAAAACACAACTTGAGAAGAACTTTGAAAATAGAAAAATGGGTTTTGACTCAAAAGAACGCGAACAACTGTCTGTAGAAATTCAGAAATATCCTTGTTTTTATGATAAGGTGGAAACGAAGCAAAATACCGAGTAATTAATGCTTGGAAAGCTTTTTGAGGAAGCTCTCGATATAACTGAAGGTTGTCATATTTCCAAAATAATAAATAACAAATCTAAAAGCATTTCATTAAAATTTTTTCTTATATATATTGAAAGCAATGACAGGTGGGAACACACAAGCTACAACCTGGGCGATGAATATCGGACGACGAAATCTTTATCGCTTTGGGCGACAAGCTTCGTCGCCCAGTGGGAACCTGCTTTAGTATCATTTAGATCATAATCAAATTGTCTTTTCTTGACTTATGATATCATTGTTTTTGAATAGGCTTATAATCTCTGAACAAAATTCTAAAATCTTCCCGTCTCGAATAAGCAAGCTTTTCTTCTATGTAACCAATCCCCTACGTTTGATTAACCTTTCTGGGTATATAAGGCATTGATACTGTTGCTGCTGTCTCATATCCTCCGCATCATTTTGGTCTATTAATGATTTTATTTTTAACTTTTTCAATTTTTTAAAAAGTGGTCAAGAGTACCCATTTACAATGAAGGCATTGCTGATATGGGAGATGTTTCTCTTTCGATCAATTTCTCCACTATACCCAGTAAACACAAGACGTCTTTGACGTGCCTTTCGTAAAGTGTTTTTCAAATGTCGCCTGAATTAGCGTCTTATACGTATTTTGTCCGAAAAACTTAGACACAGTGGTCAATATCATTCTTTCTGGTTGGCTTGACATTACTTAAAATCGATATAAACCTCGTTCTTGGTGAGCCCTTGTGTGTAATAGATCAAACCTTCTGCAAAATCCTTTTATTTTGTGAATGGTGGAATAGTAGAATCGCTTAAAAATAAAGCTGTTAAACTCAAGCACCAGTGTTTTTTTCAACAAAAGAAAAAAAATTGGAAAAACGTCAGCCTTATTTCTAGGTCAATTTTATTTTCAAAGAAAAATAAAATGAAGCTCAGGCAAAATGAGGGTATTCATTTGCTTTGTTTCGACCATCCTGCAATCTGCGCCCTCAAATTCAACACATCAAGGTTCAAATGTGAATTTAATCCTAAAATAAAAAATCTATTATGGCCGATTATCAACAAATTAAACTGAATTTTAGCTTTCCATTTCTCATCAACAACCTCAATGATAAACATTGTTTTTACTGTCACACCTTTCTGAATGAGCCAATTATAGTCACGATTACTTAATTTCAGCCAGTCGCTGCATGATGATACAATGGACCATCTCGTACCTAGGACCTCTAAGAGCTTCTATGTAACCTATATAGAAGACACAAAATTGTTTGTGATAATCTACTAGCAAAAATAGAAATGAATAAATAGCTACATAAGAATACAAAGATATACGGAAGCTTATACAATTTAGTAGTATCTGAGATACTGGGTTTATATTTTAGGCAACAAAACGTTTTGATTATAAAGTAGTTTTACAGGATGGTCTCTTTTCTGTACTTCTCCAAAAAAACACCAGCGAATTAAATCATGGACCACATACATAAATGCAATAGTACTTTTTACTTCTTTTGCGGCATTCCGTATATATAGATTGCCAACATTACCAATGCCGTTCCGATGCAAAACTGTAAACTTAACACGAAATTAAAGGCGTAAATTGAAACAATACACGATACGATGATTGCGAAAGAAGTAGCGAAACCTTTCAAAATATTATCGGCATATTTCACTACTACTGCGACGAGGAGGCCGCCGAATGCTTGCATAAATACAACGAACCAAACCAACTTGGAGTAGCCAAAAAACAAGCCTTTTTCTTGAATTTTTGCCCCGTCCTTGACAAACATACCGACGAGTCCAATAATCGTGCCAAACAAACCTAGCTGTATATTTCTCAGCCACACACTGCCACCTTGGCCGACTCCACTACCTTTCAGGATTTTTTCAAAGTAGACTCCAGCGAAACCAGAGCAGATACTTGATACCAAAACAGCTATGAATCCAACGAATGGTTTTTGTTTCGAAGTAGAGCTATTTGCTTTTGAGCTGTTCGATTGAAGCTGTACTAAAGCCACACCGACGAATAAGAGCACCAGCGAAAACCACTGGTGTTTGCCTAGAGTTTTCTTCAACATGAAAACGGAGAATATTGCAGTTGTCAGAATCTTCAACTGATATGTGACCTGAAAAGTTGCTGCGTCTAAATTCGAGATGGCCAAAAACTGTAGATTATTTTGAATGACATATATAAACGAAGGCACGGCTACTTTGATGGTAGACAATGGATCAGCTAGGATATTTTTGTGGAGATATCGCAACCAATTTCCAACATCTCCAACCTCCATGAAGGTGAGAAACAAACATGCCAGCATTTTAAAGATCTGTAAAACGGAAAGCAAAAGGTCAGTAACAACATTGCCATGATCTTGGCCACACATGCACATTTCAACAGTTTCAAACCTTCAAAATGAAATCATACTTTTATTTGAGATATTAAGCATTTTTAACTTGAATGAAAGTACTAAAATACGATCCATTAAAACTCAATAAACAACAAACGAGTGTATTCTAGAATGATGAAGTGAATAAATGATAATTAATGGAGAAATTTTGGTGGAGATCTAACTTGGCGCGGATTTAATTTAGGACAACCAGGATTTTGTTAAGTTTGGCTCGGACTTAATTTGGCACACTTAAGACTTTTTGGTCTAATTTGGAGTATTTCTGAGAAAAATTTAATTTGACATACATTTAATTAAAACACTGTATGACTGCATATCATCTGTAATGATTATCAACCATAACAAACGAGACAAACCTCTGCAAAAACAACAGCTGTGCTGGAAATATAAAGATCCCCAGGTAAAGTTCGAGAGTAGCGGATTGTCAATATCAAGCCTGCATTTTGCACAACAAGAACCAATAAGCTGCAGTATTTCAGTTTATCATTCACAGCTGGTTTGCTGGGTGCCATTCCACTTTCAACGTTGTCTAGATCGTCTTTTTTTGACATAACCTATACATAATTAAGGATAATTATTCCTCTTTAAGAAGATCTTGCTAATTCCACAATAATGCATAACTATGTTTCTTTTTGAGAGCATTCTGGGCCATGATAAAATTACACTGGCAGTGTCAGGAAAAGAATAAAATATAGTGTTAAAGTTTATTTGGCTACACCAAGGTCATTGACTATCAATCTTGCTTGATTCATGGTATGTTTCCAAAGAAGTAAAACTTATAAGAATAAAAAAAAATTGAATTACAGATAAACTTTTTAGCTTTCATTGAAACTTCTTGATTTCTTTTGATTTCCATAATAGAGCAAATGAACATGAGAAACACAGTCAAGAATATATCAACCCAAGTGATGAAGTGACAATTCATCAAAGTATGTAAAAAATAAATGTTTTTCACTTCCTTAATCATATGGACTTCATCCAGTTGAGCAAACGGATGAAACCTTCTTGTTAATGTAAATAGAAATCTGTCAAAATTTTAATTGTTGTTATTTCCTTAATTATCGTTCTGAGTTCTGTCACAAAAATTAATATCCTGTGAATTTAGGAGATAGGGAAGGGATGCAGGTGGAATATACACTTCACTTTGTTGGCAAAGCAGGACATATAAATATTTTTAGACAGCAGTATCAGGCAATCAATGAACAAAACGTTTTTCTTATATATAGATAAAAATGTACATATTCGAAATCAAGAAATATATCAGTTTTTTTTTATGTAATTCTTCTAGGTACTGTCCGAACCTAATAAAAGCAAAATGGGTGAAAGGAGCGGTGGACAAAAATACTACATTAAAAAAAAATCCCTTGCTAACTCGACCTATTTCCTGGGCGCACAGAGATGTCGAGTTAGCAGGGGGAAACTATGTAATAGAAAATCAAGTCTTGCAGTTCACTTCTGGAGCAGCTGTTCTGCAAACAATATTCAGAAATGGAACTAGAATATTTAGGATTATATATCATTATTTTAGATAGTAAACTGAAACTAAGCCAAAACCAAGTCACATCTGTCACTATATGCAACCAAAGCTTTCATCTGCAATGAGCATGTTTCATAAGTGTATTCTGTTGGTATATAACATTATTCCGCTTGTTTGAACTGGATTTTTAGGTTGAAACCAGCTTTTACAGAAATCTTTCTTCTTTAGATTCCTTAGGTATATATTGTTGTTATGACCCAAAAAGTTTTACAAAGATTCCTGTGCATATGTACGATGCGCACTAACACTCATTTAGATACTAGAAATTCATGTTTAATTATTCGATTTCATCGTTTTAGAATTAAAATTAAAACCACATTGCTGTAACTTCCGTTTCAATGTTGATAGACTAATGTCATGTTGGTGGTGACATCTTAAAAACTCTGCCATTTCCAAATATGTGAAACCATCGTTAAAATACATTTTGAGTGACTAAGTCTTAAGAATCAGATTGTTCAAAAGGGCAATAAGTGCATATTTTTTTTTTCAAAGTGCAATTTTGTTTTCAAAAGTGCATTTTTTTTTTAAATGTGGAAATTCACATTTTAAAATGGAAGATTTTAATTTTAAAAATGAAATTTAATAATTAAAAAGGAATTTCTATTTTTTTAATGAGTTCTTTTATGACCCCTCAGAGCCATCGTATATGTTGGGTAAAAACAATTGGAAACATCTACAAGAAGGTTATGTGTTTTATAGAGCTTGAAATCCTGTTCACAAAAGTATATAGAATCATATTTGTGCAGTACCAACTGAACTTAGATATCATCAATAACTGTCAATATTCCACACAGTCTTCCTAATTATGAACACAAAAAATAAACATACTGGTCACAGAATTAGGAAGATTAACTGTGGTAGGGCAAGAGAGATTATGAGCTTCCTAAAAAGATCCTGATAAAGAATTATAATTTGGTACACGAAGTTCAAAATACTGTCAAAAGTCAGTATAACTGATAAATAAATACTTTAATCACATTCAAACGCAAAATAAAAGGGTGCACAAAAAGGCCTATTTTTGTGCATATAGATAGTGAATTTAAAGGGTGAAACAATAACACACTGTAATCTTAAACCCTTTTGATAAAAAATGACATCCTTTTATAGAGAACCTTGAAATCATGAATTTCCGGACTTAAAACACGAATTAGCCCACATAATACAGGAAAGAAAAAGTTTTCTTTCACAGGTGCACGAAAATACATTTTCAAGTGATGTGCAACAATATAAGTAGCACAAAAATTAATGAAATTAACATATATACATAATAATTTCTTTATAATAAAATATCATCTTTGCATATACTTGATTAAATGAATGAATGTGAAATGAGAGAAGTTTGAAGCATGAATAAGTTAGAATAATTATATAGTAGCTACTTTAAAGGTTTACACATTGATGTTAACTTTTTAAACCTGTTACAACTTTTTGAGGTGACAAATTAAAATTTCATCACAAGATCCCTTTGAGGCTCTATTGATCTGAAAGAATGTGAAATAAACAGAAATAGAGGAATGATTAGAAGATAGGATAGGGGCGTCTTTGGGTTTTTGTTATATTTTTGAATTTAGCTCGAATTATGCTTGCTTATTTTCTCGAAAATTTCAAAATTTGTTTTTTCTACAACTTTTAAATAAGAACTTAGTATTTAAGAGACTTAAATATATTTAGAAACAACTTATTTTCTAATGGAAATTTGAAATGATCATGAAAATCTTAAAATGGGGTAATTCCTTGATGGATCATACAATGGGTGTCAAGTCAAAAATTTTATTTTCTTTAAAATTTCTACCATGGATGTATCACCTTAAGATAAGAAAATCCTGGCTCTTTTCTTTCACAAGTTATGGCATTTTGGGGGGCTTTCGCCAACAGCTTTACAGGGGTATTTTAACTGGGAGTCTGAAGTTTGGGTCTCTTTAAGAAAGAATAATGCTTATAACTGATATATACCATATGCTTAGAATCTATTGTAGGTCTGATGATCTTGAAGTAAAACTGGAAGTGATACTTTGGAAGTTAGTTTATCAAAGTTAAGGAGGTGCCAAAAATGTCAAAATTGATGTCTTTTTTGGCAGTTCTTGTTCAAAGATTGATTTTTGGGAGTCATTTCCAGGAAAACAAAGTCCTGACAAAGACTTGGTTGCCATTAACGGCTTTCAAGATCATCAGACCTACAATAGATCCTAAGCATATGGTATCAGTTATAAGCATTATTCTTTCTTAAGAGAGACCCAAACTTCAGACTCCCAGTTAAAATACCCCCCAGGGTGTCCACTGATCTAAGATTTAAAAATCCAGCCAAAAATTTCAGAAATCTGGAATTATTGAGGCATAAGTTTTGAAAAAATGTGAAATATATAAAAATCTGATTTGCAGAGTATGAAGATAGTGTATTGTCGATGTTTAGAGTTATTACAGTGACATCATCAACTCAATTTAATTGATAAAAATTAATTATCTATTAACAATACTGACATTGCTAGGAAAGCATTCAATTAAAACAAATGCTAACAATTCGCTTAGTGCTGGAACTACTTTTACAAAAGGTTTGAAAATTAAAGAAGCATTTTTATAGTATTAAAATTGTTAAAAGGGCATTGCAATTAAGTTGAACTCAATGTTAAAAAGACTACAAAATATAAATTTATATCCTCCTTTATCTGTTAAAGTCTTGCAGTCATTAAACTTATTTAAAAAAAATTGTCACTTCAAGTTATGCAAAGCTACTTGATGCAAAGCTACATGTAAGTAATCTAAAACAACAATATTTTAATATTTTAAAAATCAAAAGTCACTATCCCACTCTAATAAGAAAATAGGAAATAAATTCATGTTATGGCATTATTTTGTCACAACAGTACGTCGAACTTATAGGTCTTATTTGTTGACCGTTACAAGAGGGATTCAAAGAAATTACATGAAGAAAAAGTTTTTAAATGTTTTTAATTTTTTTGATGTGATTATGTTCATCGTGGATATTTTTGCTGAACAGTTTCTGACCATTAGGTGTAGTTCGTGCTTTACGTTATAATATTAGTGTGTGTTTGTATTTCGAGCTACTACAGTCGAGCCCCAATGACTTCTCAATAAAAGTCGCACATCTTCAAGATTAAAAAAGCCTCCCTCAATTACAAGCCGTACTTTAGAGGCAGAACGTAGATGTTCACAAATATATATAAGTGTTAGTATGTTCTTTTGTTTCACAAGCAGCTATATTACAAGCAACCTTATGAAGATTTGCACAATCTTCATTTTTTCGAACGACTTATACCCATGAAAATGTAAACCAGCCCTAAAGATTCAAATGTTTTGCTAATCGTAAAGGTTGCACGATGTAGAAAAGAATATCTTTTAATTTACACATAGGATTGGGGAATTGAAAGCTTTATGGACTATATTCATATGGAGACGGGCTCCTATCCTGCTTGACCGGGCTGACTTGGTTAGGATCTTGCTATTTAATAAGAAATGTATATAAAAATAACATTTATTCATATAACAAGCTCTAAATTAAGCCCAATTAAAATCAATTAATTTTCTTTTAAAGTGTTAGTTTGATAAATACAAAATATAATAGATTCATCATCCACCTGTTGGAGCTTCAGAAAATTGAGATTTGCATGTTTCTAAAATTAAATTTAAAATTTATTTTAATTTAAAATTTTAAGTTTAAAATCTTTATAAAAACATCAATAATAAGCTTGTGAGCAGAAATTGCAGCTTGAAGTTCTTCAAGGTTGTTAAATGTTTTTCCTATTCCCATGTTTTTCTGTCATAGAACTCTCTGTCGCACTCTATCTGTGCGCTTTGAACAACACGTGCATCTCAATTCAGTTATTTATCGGAAAACCGGGAATCACGTATGAATAGAAAATACCTTTGGAAGTACGAGATTTTCACGTACGAATAGAAAATATAAGTTGAAATACGGACACGTATGAATAGCCACTGCGAAAAAACTTAATTCTGCTAATGTGGTAAAAAACAATTAATTAAACGAAAACAGTAAACAGTTTAAAACTGGAGATGAAACAAATGTTACAGAAAGGAACTAATAGATAGAAGTTAAACATAGATTGTTTCGTGTCATTTAAAGTAGTTTTCCAGCCTAAAAAAGCTGCAAGTGTACTGTTTTCCAGCTTTTCCAGCCCTTATTTCAAAAAAGGCTCTGTCATACATTCCAACTCTCCCGATATGAGCGGGAGACTCCCGATCTCAAGATGCCAATCCCGATCTCCCGATGAGCCACATGATCTCCCGATATCAGGATATAAATAGGCCACAATATTTCAAAGTGTGCAAATTTTAATGGCAAGCTCGCAGTTCACCATATCACTCCACTATAGTGTTGTAAACAAAGCGACAAGCAAGCGCCTGCTACAAATTGCTTGCTGTTTAGTCGGTGCCGGCATTATAGTAAAAGATAACTTATGTAAACCAACCTCGTTTTTAGGGTTCCTTTAATGTTTTCTGACACAAAATGATAACAAAATAAAATAAAAAGGCATCCGAAAGCAAAATTGAAAGGAAAATTTTGGAGAATTCTAAAAGTTCAATGAAATGGTTAACGGCGGCAGTCTAGTGGTGCCCATCACGGACTAGTTTAAATCTCAAAATTATTCTTCAAAATGGCGTTTTCCGGTGTTTTAGACAAAGATATAATCCAAAATTCCCACCTCCACCCCAACCACGGTTGGCTCTTGGGTAGTCACTAAACTTAGTAAAACTCCCGATATCAGATTCTCTAGGGTTGGAATGTCTGCTCTGTTTTCCAGCTTTTCCAGCCCCAGTGGACACCCTGCCACGTAAGCTGTTGGCGAAAACCCCCCAAAAATGCTATAACTTGTGAAAGAAAAGAGCAACACCATTTTGTTATCTTAAGGTGATACATCCATGGTAGGGGGGGGGGGGGGGTCTTGAACCCTCTAGAAACTATGGTATATTATTCTGCCTGTGATTAATTGTTCCCTCTCTTCTCCTGTTTGTTGTAGCCCAGTCAGGAGATGAATGACAAAGAAAATATGTAATGAGTGATGTTTTAACGCTCAGATTGAATGGGAAAATGGTTAAACGTACTTACTGTGTTAGTATTAGTCAAATGTTATTGGCTTGTTAAGATGGGATTGAAATTGATGCAGATGATATCATATCTAAATTTGTGTCATTTTGTTTCTAACTTCCACGTTTCAGGAAAATCAAAACATTACCTCGATAATCTCTTATACATAGAAGAAAAGTTTGAAATTTTAATTTGTGTAATCGAGGTGGTTAGACGCTTTATGCTGTCAAAATTCTGGAGTTGGTTGTCGTTTAACCTCCCGGGGGACAGTGTGTTTATTATGATATGAAAAACGTCTCGCTTCTTCAAGCGGGATCCCGGTTTGAGAAAGCGAGATCTCGCCTAACCGGAACGGGACGTTTTTTGTCCGGGATAGTTTTTTTCATATAAAACGATATAAGATTTCTTATGAAAACTTCAGTGGAGGCGGGATCCCGTCTTTCGTCCCGTCCCGGCAAACGTTCCGTCCCGCCTCTCATACAAACAGCCCCTAAAGGATAGGATTAGTAGATTGCAAGGACGTAGAATAAGAGGGTCTTGGGGGGCTTGGACGCATGAAATTTTATATCATATATCATACCAACTCGAGAATTTTGACAGCATAAAGCGTCTAACCACCTCGATTACACAAATCAATTTCATCTCGTCCCGGCGGTGTTCTTTATTTTTCCATATGAATACAGTACAGTGGCCGCTCGATAAGTGAAACTTTCAATGGACCGAAAAAATGGTTTAGCGAAATGCTCCACTTATCTAGGGTTCCAGTTCCGAAGAAATTATGAGAGTTTGGTAAGGCAAATCCAAGGGACCGGGGAAAAATAACTCCACTTAATGGAAGTTTTGCTTACCCAGGGTTTCACCACATATATCGAGTGGCAACTAAAATTGTACAACGTAGTTTTTTGCAATGAAAAATGAAAAACAAAACATTCAGTTTTGATATACCTTATCGGGGATAATTTCGTCGGGGAAAATTTTCGTCATTTTGCAAAATTTTACTAATACTTTCTTATACCTTCTTATAAATTTTAAAATTTTCATCGGGGAAATTTTCGTCACTTTTCCCCGTTTCTTCTTAATCTCGTTTTCACTTAATAAATTAGCGCCGTTATTCTGTAAATAACAAAAAAATCTGAAATCAGTTCTGAAAATAAAAATATCCAGGCTTAAGGCTTAATACACGTTTTTTTTTTTATAAGGAACACCTTTATAAGGAACTTGAGGCTGAAAAAGTCTCTAAAGATAAGGAATTCTTAAGGAACTAACCAGGCTGAAATAAGAGTTCAAATATGAGAAACACTAAAGAACTTTCTTTTTTATATCAATAAAACTAATAAAAACTAAACACAAGAAAATCTATACCAAAAAGGCTGCAAACTGAAGTAGTTTGCAAGTTTATAAATTATGTACAATGCAAATTATCAATGGTCAGTTGCAAAGAATTAAATCAATGTCGTCTATATCAGCTTTACGGATAAAGTCTGTGGTGTTGTCAGTGTATGTGACTTTATATTCTTCTAAGACCTTGTTGAAATAGTCAATAGTTCCATATTAGTGTCTATACATTTTCTGTGTAAAAACAAAGAATTTTTGGTAAAAAAGATAGCTTAAAAAATAAGGAACTAATTAAGGAACTGTGAGGCTTAAACTCTTTAAAAAAATAAGGAACTTCAGCCTCAGCCCCACCACAAAGGTTCCTTATAAAAAAAAAAACGTGTATTCTTTGATTTTTTTTTAAGTAATGCATCACGAAATTTAATTTCCCGAAAATATAAAAAATTCTCTAATGACCAAAGAGAAACCCTTACAACAAAAAAATAATTTTGGAAGTTAATTAAAACGGGCATCATAAATCTTCGAAGGTGAGACGAATAACACATCTTAAAAAATCGTACAAAAAATTAATGAGAATTTCCGGTGAAATGCAATAATTTTGGATCATCCGCGAAAACAAATTCCCGCGAAATCCACCTTCTGAATCGCAAAAGTTTCTTCCCACGAAAATATCGGACAACCAGGTACACAAACATTTGCAAAACATAAAATTTACAACGGAGGAAGAATACCTTTATCAGCAATAAAAATTCGTTGGACATAAATTCCGTGGTGAAAAATTTCGTCCGAGAACTATGTTATTATAGATTATACCAGTGTGTAATCAAAGGAATAAAAATCTTCTATAAAATTTCCCATTCTGTCACATTATTTCTCAGGACATGAAAATGTTAACAGCAACTGAAGACCTCCTGAAGGAATACGTGAAGATTTGTAACACCGACCACTATTCCCTTTACTTTTTTGATAAAGAAGTAAATATATCTCGAAATTTCTGCAGGGTGCCTTAAAAATTTAATAAAAAGTCATGGTTGGTCAGAAATCCTTTGTTAAAACTGAAGAGTAATTTTGAACGTTGCCATTCATTCGCCAAAAGAAACAAAAAACATTTGAAACGATCATTGGAATCGAGTGGAAATAATATCCATTAAAATATTATGAGGTTTAGGAGTTTGACATGATGAGAGTGCTGAAATGGACAGGCCACACGTCGTGTTCAGAACAAATTGATAAAAATTATGTCAGTTTTATTAAAAGAGAGGATGCAATCTGGTATAGATAAATTGGTGAATCCCTTAACCCTACATTGACAATTTTCATCCAGGGGAAGGGTAAATGATAAATTTCCACCACTCGTAAAAAGAAGATCTTTAAGAATAATAAATACGCGTAAATACATTTCATTCCATTACAAAAATAAACAGTTGTCACAAAGAATTCACAAGAGATATGTTGAAAAAAGTTTCAGCCTAAAATTGGAGAGCATTTCATAAACAGACTTTAATAAAAATGTTCTTCGTCGCAGTGGTTTTTTGACGATTTCGCCCACCGGGAAGTGTAACATCGATCACGTGACCTGTGGGAAACTAGAACACACCCATTTTATTGGGTCAACGTTTATAGTTACGAATTAACAACGCCAAACAGACAAAATAACAATATTGTATTGAAAAAAAAACTAAAGCTCAGATTTTGGATTGTGATTTTCTTCGGTCACTAAAAATAAAATGAGAAATACGAAAAATGAGAGGAATGAAGGTTTTATGAGGAGAAAACGTGCTTCAAACAGAAAACATAAGCATACATACGATTTACTAAGAGTTGTGGATTTTCTTGTAGTTCTTTTTGAAGGAGTATTTCAAACTTATCGAATATCTGATTGATAATCTTTTCTAATTCCTGAACAAAAAAGGTAGTCCAATCAGAGAAGTTTTCAGTTATTTTTAACCAATAAAAATCAATCCACAAAATTAACAAAAACAAAATCATTGGATGTGTTCCGAAGAAAAAAAAAACACATCTTTGAACTCATAACACCAAGTTACGTCTCTGACGTGTTGTTTCGTACAATCTTTCTCTTTCTCAAACGTCACAAGCATTTTCTTAGAAATCTCCACCCTTCCACCCTTCCACCCTTTTCACCAGACGAAACCTTATCAATTCCTTAAAAAATGTATTTCTCACCCTTAGGCACTTCTCAACAGAAAACTATAACACCTTTCTGGTGTCGCGAAGGTTTTGCAACATATTCAAACATAAAAGAGCTAAAAAATTTCATACGAGAGCTCCATTGGTGCGTATCAAGTCAAAATCTTTTTTGTCCAGGTATTTATCTTCGTTGACGTTGATGGTACGGAAAAGCTACCGAATGATGATAAAATGTAGAAGGAAATAATCAATGGAAAAATACATAAAGTTTGGTCCCTTTTATACGTTGCGCTGTGCCGAACCGAACCCATCAAATTTTCTTTGAGTTGACTCGGCACAGCTTATAAAACCAATATTCAGCCGTGCCGCACGCCTCAGTCCGGTTTGGCTCGACTCAACTGCTGTACTGAGTTCGGTTCGGCATGGAGAAACTTATAACATAGCCCTTAATATCGACCCAGCCAATTAATTATAATAAAGGCATGATGAGTTCATGGTATAGACGTTATGTAGAGTATTTGGAAGATTCTTTACGGTTACGTGTTGATGTCAAGAAGAATATAATATTACCTCTTTTCCAAGCCGTACGAATTCATTACTCGGCTTAAGTTCTGCTATTGACGTTTCAGTAAATATACCATCCACCTCAGAAGCGAAACATAATAGACTACAGTCGCTTTCATCTTTGTAATAGAACCTTTTTTAGTTGGGCTAGTAAGGCTTGGTAATTTCATATAATTTCCAAAGACTACTGACTACGAAGCTTTATGATGGAAATAAGATTGGTATCAACATTCGTTTTAACTTGATTGATATTTGTTTCGTTTTGAACAGCGATAACTACATGATGGAGATAACTGAATACAGGATTGACGAACTCTTTTACCTTTCTTAAAAGCGTCAGAAACGTCTTGAGATTGGCCCGATCAAATTTCGTCTTTGAAATTAAAAAACGGATGAGGTTTCTAAACGAAGCAAGAATGGTAATGTGTTTGTGGTCAAGTGACAAGCACGATTTCATCCACATATGCATGGTTTTCACAAGTAACATGTAGAAGATGAAAAACACAACGCTTGTTCAAATCTACCGCAGTTCCTGACACTCTGAAAATAGTCTTTCCTTATGAAAAGAAAATGCTGTCCGAAAATGTTGCCAGATTCTCCTGTTCCTAAATTCAGAATTTTACTCATCGTAGCATCCTGATAACGAGGTTTGTATCAGTACCAAAAAGTAATGGTGCCTTGTGGAAGCATCATTTTGCAAAGTTCTTTTATTATGATGAATTACGTCATAACTATAAAGATTAAAAATGAGGCTGCAATGAGAGATCATTTACGAATTTATGGATACGAGTATTTGCGGCCGCCTTAAGTTTTCAAAATGAGACATTACATTGTATTGAAAAACTGGAAGAATCCATGTTCAAGCAGCCTTCTTACCATGGCATGATGTAAATCCATAAAAATTCCTCAATTACAGTATTAATACGCCGCGACGTTAACCGACGTTTTTCAGAAATTCGTTTTCCTTTTGCGAGAACGAATGTTCCGCAGGTGTCAAACACGTTGGAATGGCTACTTCATATTCAATTAAAAAACTTTGAAAAGCTCTGAAAAAAAAACATGGAAATCTCAAATTTTTTGAAGTCGTTTCCAACAATCAGTTTCAATAATACAGCTACTGTTTATGTTCTCCACTGAAATATTAGGATCAAAATAAAATCAGTGAGGAACTGGGAGGGATTTAGAACTACTTTTGTTTTCACTATGGAGTTATAAATTATCTTTGACTTTAAAATAACTTATTAAAGGCCAACCCAATGAGGTGGGAAATAATCCTCAGCTTCAAATCCCTCATTCATGATGGAACCTTGGCGCGGAAAATCTTTATAGTACACTACTTCACCATTGGCTAGAAATGCCGACCACCACCCGAATGTACCAACTGTTATAATGCTGTGTGCACAATTGGCTAAGATAGCCATATCGACAATAGCCGAATGATGTTCAGAGAAAGCGATATCCTCCTTGTATTCGGAAAGAGCGTTTTTCGACCAGGTCAGATCATCTGATGCTACTACGAAAAAACATGAGTATCTTTCTCGGAAGTAACTGATTGCCCTGTGTAAGTAAGCTTCATCAGCTATCGTGAAGCCGTGCTCAATAGTGATATTGTTGAGGAAATCGCCACGCCGTATATGGATACCGACTAGATATGTGTTTTCGTTAATGTTTCGTTGTATACGAACGTCTCGTAAAAAGCTCTCGGCTACCCTCTGGTCAGCTTCGTTGAAAACGAATTCCCGCCGAATAACATCTTCAAACCCTTCAAAATACTTCCAGCTTTGGAAGAAGCCTGTAGTGATGATGTTTTCTTTGGGCAAATCCAGCATGACATCTACAAAACGACAGCACCATCGCCAACGTATTCGACAATACGACTTGGGAACAACCATACGTTTTTCTTGAACCTTTGTGAGTTTGAAATGTCTAACAACATTTCCGGAACCTAACGGATGAAATACGAATGTTCGGTTCAGTCTAGCCGACATCGCCAATCCAGTCGCATAGATGAACATTTGGTTGCCGACCCCGAAATCATAAAACTCAAAAACTAGGTTATATCTGCCTTCACTGTTTAACTCCTGGTTGGCCGGAAGCGAAAGTGCGTAGGTCGGATATATTTGACCGTTTCTCATTATAACAGCGAACGGATTAAGTTCATGATATTGAGAAGTGAAATGATCGCTCATCTGAATTCTTTGCCATAACTTCAGCTTTGGTTTCTCTGACGCCTTGTTGGCTGTCACTGGTACGTTCACAGGACTTGTTTCCTGAATTAACCGTGTTTTGCTGCGCATGTAGACGGATGGGTTGGACGTCTTCGCAATCGTTCGTTGATCTTTATACCGTTCCGCGTGCACATTGCTTCCCTTACCTTGATTGACTTCATTCGACTGGTATGGCAAGGATAACATGAGCGTTATACAAAAATAACAAAACAGAATTATGAGAATGACTATGATCAACAGGTTCCGGTGTAACCTCATTGTGACTGCATCACCTGAACGAGAAGCTCAAACAGACGACTCACAATGAAAATGTCTTCGAGATAACATAGCCGATGCTACATACCAAAGTCATGATACAAGCTTATTCCACGTTCAATAACAGCAACTGCTTACTTATTAATTACCTTTCGTTTGTCATTGTTTACGATTGTCCGTTGATTAACAATCAACTTTAAACTTTAATAATAGGAGTGTAATTAACGGATTAAATTTAAACAACATAAGATTTAACAGAAGTAAAAAAGCAAAAAAAAAAAACAAAAAAAAAACGAAAATAATGTTTTAAAACAGCGAGCTTTATTACCTTATCGGGGATAATTTCGTCAGGGAAAAATGACGAAATTTTTGCTTCGTGACCAAACTTTTCCCCGAAGAAAATTTTGAAAAAGTGAAATTTATAAGAAAGTATTAGTAAAATTTTGCCAAATTAAGGAATTTTCCCCGACGAAAAACTTTCCCCCGACGTAAATTTTCCCCGATGAAATTATCCCCGGTAAGGTACTCACATAAGTGGCCATTGACCATGTTCATGGTTTTCGCCATTGGGCGCATGCTGGTACTGTTTCTGAAAAGTGATAAACGACCAGTGTCCGATGCTGGTTTTATCGTCCGGTACATCACAGTTGTCCGGTATATGCGTAGGGTCGTGATTGAACCAGATATTAACGGCAATGTTACTGTGATGGTTTTCGTTTGCGACTGAATTCACTTGATGAAACCTCCATAACGACAAAGATAATCACTGTGAAGTATTAGGACCATCAAGCATAAAGAGAAGCTACAAAGAAAATGCTTACCAGCCATACGGGATGAAAACACAATCTCCTTGTACCATTTTACAATGAATGTACTCTACCTCTCTCATGGTGGGGTATTTGGTGAAGTCCACTCTATAGGAAAACCAAAACAAACAGAAATAATCAAAGCGATAGTTTTTTCGTTCGTTTGGAAACAGCCTACTTCGTTGAAATCCTTTTATCAAACGCAGTACTCGTTTGGGTGCCTACATCTAGTTTCAACGATAGATCCCTGTTGATTTTTTTTTGTATTCCTCCCTGTGATAATCGCCCCCATCCTCATCTAAGAACCTTCCGCCCACCAAAATAGAAAAGAAACAAAACAAACTGGGTACTACTTTCGCTGCCTAGGTCTAGGTTCAACGATAAATCCCTGTTGAACTTTTTTGCATGTCTTCCTATAATAACACAGTTGATTAAATGAACACCACAATTAAACCAACCTTTCAACATCCAATGTGGAGTAACCGCCCCTAGGCTTGTCAACAGGGATCTACAGACAATGACATGAGTAGATTGACCAATATCAATGATGCGAGTCTAGTATCAGTAAATGTTTCGTCAAACATTACCGTCATTTGTCCTGGACGTCATGTCACTCTTTGATTGCCGTCAGTTACCGTCGTGTTCGGTTAATTTTTCAAGGCTAATAGACGAATAGAAGTATAAAACTCAATACTCCGATCAATGAATACATTATAACAGCCTCGTTTTCATGCTGAATAATAATGACGTTTGTGTCTCCATGGTAAAAATGATTTTTTGAACTTCTTTTGATTATTTAATAATTATTAATGGGAAAAATAAATAAATGGGAACGTTCACCCTTTTCCAAGATATCTAGGAAAAGGTAATTTTAAAAATTCTGCCTGTCTCCATAATGACACAATTGCTGTCATCATTACTAAGCATGTCAGATATTTAAGTAGAATATATATATGCGTCGTTCACTTTGAACAAGTAGAAAGAAGGAAAGGCAGGAATCAAACCTGTGTAGAACTGTTTACTCAGAAATTTGGGGCTAGTGGTCATTGTATGCAGGTGATGGTTTTTGCCATGAGCCTTCTATAATTACTCCTACATTTGGGATTTTCAGTAGTTTTCAGTGGTGACTGTAGAATAGTGGTGGTTGGCGAAGTTGTTGAAAACTCACTGCGAAGGAACACATTACTATAGAAATATACATACTATTTCAATAAAAATGCTCTTCATCACAGTGACTTTTCGACGTTTTCGCCCACTGGGTAGTGAAAGTGGTTAACAATATAGGTTTGATTGTTTACATGCCTTTTGTAAATCAGTAAATCCTACCTTACTTCGAAATTTCGGGCTAATGAAAAGAAGTTCCTTCTCTCCTCTGAATAAACAGTTGATATTATCTAGATCGTCGTTATGAAGAACAGATTTGGTTCCACCACTGCTCATCCATGTTATCTAAATAATAAAAAGCTTAACACCCATCATGTAGCCTTAATCAGGTAAGCTAGACCAGTGGTCGACCAGTCAAAAGAAAAAACTGTCTCACGTGTTCCAGCATTAAAGTTCGAGTGTTGTTGCAACGAAGTGGAGATGGCATTAAAACATCATTCCTTGAAATGAAACAAACGGAAACAAATTCATCAAGCTTTCAACACTTTTCTGAGTAATGTTGACAAATTTGGAAAAAATATGTTCTGTGAAAGAACCTAACTAATGATGAAGAATATAACTGATTCAACTGTTTTGGTATTAAGTAAAGAAAAAGTTGCTTCAACTAAAAAATATCAGTAAGCAATATTGCACATCATTTTAACCAAGAATTTGAATGACACTTTTGCAGACTCGTAATCTCCATTTTAATGAAATTAAAATTTCTTTGCAAAACAACAAGTAAGTTTAGCCTGATACTTACTGTAAATAGGAGGGGACCCTATCCACCATATAAATAGATTCATTGTGATATCTGGAAATGAATTCTTTTAAAGGAATTTCAAATCCTGCTGCTTCTCGGATTTCTTTTTTGTTTGGTTCAACTTGCACCAATTCCTCGGCAGCTTCAGGAAAACTTGACATATATTCATCAGTCCATAATTTGTACGCCCTTTGATTCATTGCTCCTTTTTTCAAAAGGAATGGTCGGCCAGGCTTAACATAATTCTTAAAAAAATCTAGAAGGGGAATTAATCATGCATTAATATCTCATTTCATTTTCCAGCAACAAACCAACAACCAATTCCTCAGCGAGCACATTTGTTAAAAAATCACTGCAAAGAAGTGCAATAACACAAAATTTCAATGAAAATGCTCTTCGTTGTAGTGATTACAGTCACAGGGTGTTTATTTTAGTATTTTCCAAAACAAACGAAGTGCAAATTATCATTGGTCAGAGCACTGAAATACTTAAAATAGAAATCGAACCTTTTGGACTTGGATACTCTATTAACTCTTCAATCTCTGTACGTGGTTGTTTTGCACCCAAAGGTTCCATATGGCCAGGAAATAAACTTGGATCTTCATCGAGAGAAACTTGCAGTATATCAGATGACAAAACAGTATTTAAAAAAGACCATATAAATATTATGAGAAGCATTATCTTTACCTAGAAAAAACACTAGTATTTATGTATAGATGCTTTGAAGGAAAACTATTATATAGTCAACTTGGTGGACCAAAATGATTATAATTCACAAACTTTGTGATTTATAACTAGTTCTTTGTAAAAAAGTGATGAATCAAATTAATTCAAACTGCCTCTCCAAAGGAAGCAGGTGAGAAGGACAAATAAGAGTGACAAAACTATTATGATGTTTCCACATAAATTATCTAAGAAAAAGTACAAAAATTTAACAGAAAATAGCAAAAAAAAAAAAAAAACAAATAAAAAAATAATAACAAACATCTATAAGTATTTAAATACACCACAAACTTTGACATGACCACAGACTAGACTAGACACGCGTTAAAAAAATTGTCCAAAAAAATTTTTAAAGTTCTGTTTTTCCTTCTTTTTTAGTATCGTGGGATGCTTCAGGAGTTTGTTCCGTAGCATCACTGTTGATAGTCTCATCCTCTTCTAGCAGTCCTGAATTAAACAAACAAAATGAAACCCTGACTTCATGCAAATACAAGAGATGAAAGCAAACAGTACTATTATTAATAACTACAAACTTCATGTATCGAATAGTTTGCTACCTGCTTTTTGAAGAAGGTCTTCTATTTTGTTCATACTATCTGTAAGTAAAGACTGCACTTCCTGTAAAAAGACAAATAGCATTAAAACATTTTTTGACTATAATCCAGGGATGAAGAGCATTTCCATTGAAATAGTGTTTATATTTCTATAAAAATATACTCCTTTGCAGTGAATTTCAAAATTAAATCAAACTACGTAAGAGATCAAGTTGAGGGTGGAATCAAAATGTTTACTTTCACATATGCCTGATCACTGTAAATCATATCCATATCATCAGCATTGAAGTATTTATCTTCTTTCACATTCACAATGTCGAACATCTGGAGAAAGGTAAGGAAAAGATCAATATCAAACTGTCAACCACACGTTATAAGATGTTCCAGAAATTTTAGTGTCAGAACAAATTGGACAACATCCTTATAATGGAATTAGACGTTTCACAAATTAGCTGAAGTTGTCACCACAAGTAATTAAGAATTCATTTTTACTGTTTGAGTTTCAATCCCTATCAGACTGTTCCCAGTAATTAACAAACAACATCAAAAAAAGGTCATACTTCTTTAATTATTTGAATGAGTTCTTGATCTTCCATAACAGGAAAAACTTCAAGAGGTTCTTCTCCGAACAATCCAGGCACCTACAAACATCAAAACAAAAATAAACCAAAATATCTTTTATTCTATACATAACATTTCACAGGTCTCAATAGTGGAACAAGACAATCCCTGAATAAAATGCTAATAATAACATCGATATGAATATTACATCAAATTTCAAGTTCAGAAATTGGATTGGATGTTTTATAAAAGGACATCACCTCCTTTCAAAAATACTCACTCTTGTGACTAAGGACACAAATGTTTTGAAGTTCGCCCTGTTGTATTTCGTTTTTGTAAGTAACCGTTGGAAGTGAAATCTATAACAGAAATCGGTCAACAAAAATTACTTCATCAAAATTTAAAAATTAGGATTTGAAAGTAAAGCAATGAATTTTTCTCAAGATAATGAGATGAAATGCCCTTGCGGACATAAGGATTTCTAAAACATTACACAAAAACACTTAAGCAACCAGTTTTTCTAAAAACACTTAAAACAATCTTTATTAACATCTCCTTTATACAGATTGGATTATCTATTTAGCCCACGAAATTCAGGTTGGCATTCGGCAAAGCCGACCCAAAAACCAACCAAGGTAACCATGGCTTCGGCAGCCTCGTGCCGGCCCAGACTGGCGTTTCTTACGGCATTTTCTTTTTTCTTTGATTTGCCGACATTCACGGCATTTCTATATTTCTATTGTAGTTTCATTCTTAAGGAATTTTTCTGACTTTGGTTGTGAAGTAATTAAAACCAAATGAATTTCAAAGAAATCATTGCGCAACCGTTTTCAGTCTTGTCAATAAAAAATATTGCCAGGCGTGTGGTAATCCGCACACGCAAAAGGGTTATTTCGTAGTTCAGGCGTGCGACTCAGTCTTGTCATTATGAGGTGCGAGATCGCGCTCACTCACTATCATGTTACTTTTCGTTTTTGCTAGGGAGAACGACCATCGTTGCTAAGGTAATTTTGAAATTTCCTTCGCTATACGAATTCCTTTGTGCACATAACAAAAGAATACGAAAACATATTAGTGGTACCAGTAGGACTCGTTTTTGTGTTATTCAATGAAATTAAAATGCATCTTGGTTTCCAGCTCCCCATAAAATATGATTTATCTTGACTAACGACCGGTGTCTACTCAATTGCAGACAAGATGTTCCCCAGTGAAAATGTTTCTGATAGGTCAATATTTCTGTACTCGTCAGCGAATTTCAGCGGAGTAGACTTGCTCAATATGAAGAGTGAAAAAAATTTGAGTGCCGCGCTTTATGTAGACAGCGCCTTGTGAACAGTTGCTACACTGAGTCAAAATAGAGTAAATTTTCACTTATTTATTGACAAAAAATTAAAAAAAAAAAAAAATTCACCTTCTTTAAAACATGGAAAAACTGAAATATTGACCTGCAAATGGATTTGAATTTTAGATCATTAGGCTATTAATCCTTGAAAGACTTGAAATGGCTGCAGCTGGAATTGAGTTGGATGTAGAATAACAACAACAAAAAAAACATTTAGTGGTTCTGAACCAAAGATCGTGCAGTCCTCTGAATTTAGGTTGGCACTCAGCAAAAGGCGACCTTCAACCGGCACAAAGTTTCAAAAGCCCACCTGAAATTGCTATATTTTGCCAACCTAACTTTATAAATTAAATTCAGAAGGCTGGATCATGTTTATGATTATGAATTAGCATCTGTGGCTACAGATATCTTTCAAAGACGACAATTTCAGTGAGACTTAAACTTGTTATATTAAAAGACAACAAACCTTTTAAGTTAAAAACATTAGATCACTTTGAAAGAAATGGTGTGACCACATTGCAGCCATTTTTTTAAAAAAAGAGCTTCCATGATAAATATAAATAGATGCTGCAAACAGAGAGTTGTCACCCTAGGTTTGGAAAAGTAGAAGAAAATGCTGTCAAAAAGCAACATACAACGGTGCTGAAGATGGATCTGAAGCTTCGTCCATCCCAGTGAACTGCCAGTTGTTTATGGTGACTTGATCGTCTGGAATGTCGCAACCTTCAGGTACATGGTTGGCGTCGTGAGTAAACCAGATGTTGACCGCAATATTTTGGTTATTTTCGTTAGCTACAGAATTAACTTGATGAAACCTGGTAAAATAAACAAATCACAATCATCTTACTTTTCTTAGTTCTCAGGTTCTGCTAAACGTTAAATTCATTCAAACTTTGTTTTCATTATGTTCGTAAATTTAAGATGTTTACGATCTAAAATAGTGATCCAAAACACTGATAATAAAATGTAGAAAAGGAAATAAAATTACCATTGCCAAGGAATGAAGAGGCAGTCACCTTGTTCCATTTTACAATGAATATACTCGACTTCACGTAAAGTAGGGTATTTCGTAAAATTAACCCTGAAAACAATCAGATGTGAACTACACTCAGGCTTTTTAGGCTATAGAAAATTCTATTCAAGTTAAAAACATAGATAAAATGAGTGCAATACTCAGAGTTTCACGCTACTGCGATCTTCAGATGCACTATTTACAATGATAAAAATGTCTTGTGTAAGAGTTAAAAAAAATAAAAAGAACCACAGACACAAACAACAACCATGTGCAATTGCAGGAAAAAAGAATTATGCCCATTAAAAGGAAAGTGCTTGGACCAATGTGTTATTTATAAATGTAGTGTTCGGAACCCAACTTCTTCAGAAACCAACCATTATATTGGGCTCACAGAGCAATCTTTCAAAAAAAGATGGGACAAACACAACAGTGATTTTCGTCATGAGGAGAACTCGAAAGCTACAGAACTCTCCAAACATGTGTGGCACCTTAAAAACCAAGGGATAGAGCCCATTTTAAAGTAGGAAATCATCGACCATGCCCCAACCTACCGTAACGGCAGCAAATCGTGAAACCTTTGTCTTACAGAAAAGTATCACAAGTAGAATTACAAGTACAATTAAATTGTTAAACAAACGGTCAGAGCTCGTGTCGAAGTGTCGCCATGCCAACAAGTTTTATCTTCATAACATTAAACACGTCCCTCCGGATGCCTCTTAATGACTTTTTAGTTTTTTAACTCTTACACAAGACATTTTTACCATTGTAAATAGTGCATCTGAAGATTGCAGTAGCGTGAAACTCTGAGTATTGCACTCATTTTATCTATGTTTTTAACTTGAATAGAATTGAATATAAAAAGGTCTACATTCATATTGAGCACTGTCAACAATACACTTCCAATGACATTTACATTTACATAGGCTATTGAAAATTATTGCCAGATTTTTAAATTTAAATCTCTCAAATTACATCCAACTTTGTGCAAATAATAAAAAGATTACTTGTCAACATCTACAGATGAATAACCACCATTCGGCTTATCAATGGGAACCTAAAACATGATTTTATATCACACATTGCAATTGTGTTTAGTGAATTATAATTTATTTTTAAAAAAGCCATGGATACAACAACTTGGAGTTGGAAATTCCACAGATGCCAGGTTTAAGTAAGTCATCAAATCTAAAGTAAGAACAAAACAAACCTTATCCTTGTATTTCAAATCAATGAAAAGAAGTTCTTTCTCTCCTCTGAATAAACAGTTGATATTATCTAGATCATCGTTGTGAAGAACAGATTTGGTTCCACCACTGCTCATCCATGTTACCTGCAAAGCAAGAAACAACTTGATATAAAAAGTCTATTTTCTTCAAAATCTTCAAGAAGAGTTTGTGATACTATCAAGAAAATATAAGTAAAAGAAAATAAATATATACATGATCCAACATAAGCTTCCTGGTGCTGTTACATCGTAAGGGAGATGGCATCGAAACATCTTTCCTAAATAAAGGATTGAAATAAAATAATTTTTTAGTCATAATTTTTTATATAATAAGACTCCATCTTTCTAACGGTAGATTTATTCTCCCCACTTTTGAAATAAAAGTTGTATTTTTTAACTATAACAATATTTTTCACATTTGAAGATAAGCATTTTAGCAATGCTGTTAAGATACAAATCTAAAAATGTTTCTTTTTTTTAAGATCTTAAGTTTCCAGAACTAATCTTCAGGGCAGCTTCATAAAAAGACAAACAAAATGCCCTGACAGGCATAAGGATTTCTGCAAAACCAGCTGAAGCATGAAAAATGAAAGACTAGTGACATTCTTGAAATTTGAAGATTGAATGACTTCTACAAAACAGCATCACATTTTTGATCACACACTCCCAAGGAATTCATGAAAGCATATCTAATACTATAGATCAAAAATAGATAAAACAAAAGTAGATCTAAAGTCAATCCCGCAAAGATTGTCAACCTTTGTTCATTTCTAGGGATGATGGCAACTTTCCTTTATAAAAGTGTAAATAGGGCTTATCCAAAAACAACAGAAGCTATTACATACAAAGAAAAAAATACACACAAGGTGCGGATCGTAACCATGGATACGCACTCTATATGACAGTTTTTTTAAAAAGAAACTATGCATAGGAGCGAAAAGAAAAAATATACAAACTTTTCCAAAACAAAAATATAAGAAAGTAAAAAATACATCAGAAATACTATGTTTTGAACTAACTGCGCATATCTAACATAAGCTAGCTACCAAGCATTTAAAAATTTAGCTTTTAGAAAGTTTAACTATGAATGACTTCGATGAATTTTGCTAACTGCAAGAAAGCTTTGCAGCACAAGACGTTACCAACAACAAACTTTTAAAATCATAAGTTTATTACAAGGGATGCTTCAAATTTGGTGAAACTGAAGTTCTCCATTGTGTAGGAGAAATGTCTGTTTTTTCCTGAATAAGTGGAAAACACTAAAATATTTATAAAGAATTTTTTGGTAGTTTTCAAGTAAAGGCACACACAAAATTTCAAAAAACCGCTATGTTTGGACACCAGAAAAAAAAGAAAAACCAAAGCCGGTTTTAATGTATTTCTTGCTTTCGCAGAAATCCAATAATTAAGAAAAATTGGATATAATGGAAAATGGGAAATGTAACTAAGCCCTTAGTAATTAAAAATGAAAATAAAACAAAAACCTGTGCAAATTATGGCATTACAAAAATTGTAATGAAAAAGTTCTTAAGTTTTGTAAATGGGGTTAAATTTTAATAATCTTGAAATTTCAATGATGTGCAGTTTGTAAATTTTTCATAAAATGCGAAAAATCTTCAAGTGTAGAGATCTTTTCAAAATTCTGGGAGGTTGCATCACAAAAAAGTCATTCTGTCACTTTATATTAATGCAAAATTCTTACTGTAAAAAAGTGGGCACTTTATTAACCATATAAATAGATTCATTGTGATATCTGGAAATGAACTCTTTTAAAGGAATTTCAAATCCTGCTGCTTCTCGGATTTCTTTTTTGTTTGGTTCAACTTGCACCAATTCCTCGGCAGCTTCAGGAAAACTTGACATATATTCATCAGTCCATAATTTGTATGCTCTTTGATTCATTGCTCCTTTTTTTAAAAGAAATGGTCGACCAGGTTTGATATAATTTTCAAAAAAATCTAAAGTCAGTAAAAACATTGCAAATTAATTTTGTCACATACTTAGCAAAATTACTGTCTTTATCTTTTGTTTCAAAGACAAAACAAGACACTGTCAAAAATGAAAATTTAAATGGACAAGAATACCTTTCGGACTTGGATACTCTGTTAATTCTTCAATCTCTGTACGTGGTTGTTTTGCACCCAAAGGTTCCATATGACCAGGAAATAAACTTGGATCTTCATTGAGAGGAATTTCAGAATTAATTTCTGATGCCAGTAAATAATTGCCAAGATAAAGGAACATGTAAAACTTGATAATTGCAGACATTTTTTTATAGTTCCGTTTCTAAAGACGCATGCGAGAAGTATTAACATTAGAAAGAAAGAAATCTTTGACAATGGCTTCAGGATAGAAGCCGAAATATTAGATTTTAAGGATATTTTGTCATCTTATTCCTTATCAAAGTTATGATGCTTCTGGTTATTTTATTTATTATTAAACTATTTGCCCAAATCAACATTTAATAATGCACATGCATTGACTGAAATAGAAAACAGAAGACTTTTAGAGTACAAAAAAGTTCACAAGCATAGATTTAAGTAAGAAGAATTTTAGTTGCTGTTAATGAATTGAAGGAAACTTTTTAAACATTGAATCAGGATTTTTCTCAGAACTTTAAAATAGCATAACATATGTTAAAGGTAGGTAAATAACTTGATGATTACTTTTTCCATACATGTTTGAAAATTCATTGCATTAACAAATAGTAACAGATGTGATTTCCCAGAAAATATCAATCAACTAATCAAATATTGAAATGAATAATATTATATACAATTTAAAAGGAATAATCTGTATACTGGTTATACTACATTATAAGTATACATATAAAATCCTACTTGAGGCTCGATTTTCATATTCTTTGAGCTTTCTTTTCAGCCTGGATTGTTCTTATTTTGTTTTTAATGTTAAGAACACAGTAAATTTCGACTTTGCAATTCTTATGATTTCTCAAGATTATAAAATACCATAAATCTTTGTTAGAAAGAGTTGTACAAGTCTTTTTACTGTTTACATCTTATATCATACATCTTACATCATGTGTTTCCACAACTGAATTAAACACTAATCCAAAGTTTCAACAGCCATTTAATCAAAACATGACATAGAGAACCTTGAAAGTAGACGAATTTTAAGACTTAAGTCACAAAAAGCTTTTTTTGATAGCTGTTCGCAAATTAAATGGTGCGTGAAAATACATTTTTGAGGGATACGCAAAAATTTGAGGAAGCGAAAATAGAAGATATTATTGAAATTAAGGACAGGTAAAAAGACACAAAATTATACAGTTCTGACTTTTTTAAATTACCTGACTTTCCAAATGAGAGCATTATAGAGAAAGGGGTAATTGAAGGGAAAATTTGACGTCATCAACGGACGAACGTGTTTGCGGACAAGAAAAGAAAACCACAAAAGAAACCAAGAAAACTAGAAAACTATCTACATTACCAACAATACAATTTAATCTTCCTTCACGGTAAATAAAACAAATCTTACTCAGCATGGATGGCTCCGTCCGCATACGGGAAGTAACAACTGATGAAGAACAGATACCATGCTATTCCCCGACCGAATGTATTGAAGACGACGACAAATACAAAATAGAATGCAGCAAATGTCACAAACTATTACACTACCAGTGCACCAGATTACTCTTGTATCAAATAAGCCTTTTTCTAACAAAAAGTTACCATAGGTTCGCCTCCAAGGAATGCGTAGTAATACCACAATATATATATACAAGATATCCCAAACATCTCTTACAGCTGTACTGATAAAAAAGATGGTGAAATAGTGCCCAACCAAATGAAAATCAATAACTTAAACAAAGAGTTAAGCGATTTGCGGGATGAAGTGCAAAAACATGAAGAATCATTAAGGGAAAATAACGATATATATAATTGTAAACCTGGAATCCGAATTGGAAAGCTATGAATGTGCTGTAAATAGTTACGAGGAAAATGAAGCAAGTCTGCAACTTGTTATCACAAACCAGCATAATAAAATGAAAGAACAAGTAAAAAAAATTGAGGAAGCAGGAAATCCAGATTATGATTATCTGGTTAAAATGGAAAACTGTGAAGAACAAACTGGAACACTTTGGCAATACTCTGGAGAGAATCTATGATAAAGGAAGTCAAGGAAAACACCAAAAAAATTGAAGAAAAACTCAATCAAGTGATCAGTGAAAGCAGATCTTATTCGGACACAGTAAAAAATATCACAACATCTACTGTTAACCAACCAATAGCAGACACAAACATTGATTTTCGTAAGGTGAAGGATCAAGAACTTGCTGAGGAAGGTGAACAGCAGCGTCGATCCTGTAACATAATTCTACATGGAGTGAAGGAAGATAGTAGTAACAACAGAGAAGATGGGAAAAAACTGGATAAGGCATAGTTGTTTCTTTGATAGAAGCACTAAAAATTTCAGTAAAATTGTAAATCAATTGTTAGAATTGGAACTGATCCTACAAAGAAGCGACCAATCAAACTGATGATGAGCTCAAGATGACAAAAACAAGATTATGAATAACCTGATAAATCTGAAGGGTCAAGAAATGTACCGAGGTCTAAGTGTTACTGATGACTATACACAAAAACAAAGACCAATCATTAAACATTGGGTGGAAAAAGCCAAACAAAAAAAATGACGACGAAGCAACTGACACAAAATATATCTGGAGAGCGCGTGGTACTCCAAAAAACGGAATGTTCTTAAAGAAGTTGCTGAAGCTGAGCCCTACAGTCTTGCTACCGTAATTCAAGAAAACCAGTATAAGAAGAATCCACGAAGTAATGTTATTGACAATAATGAGAGTGATGTAATTCACACAGAAAAAAAGGTTCAAGTAGATTATTCGATTAGAAAAACAGCAAAGTGCAATGTATATATGCAAAAAAATAATAGTTGAAAAAAGTTATCAGGATTAGAAAGCCAGTGCAATTCAAACCATCTTAAATGTGCCTGCAAATCATTTTATCCTAGCTAAACATCCTATGGATATTATTATAACGATGTATGTGAATTAGAAGGCTTCGACAAAATTGAAGAACAGGACAAAATCTACATCAGATTCTTGGTTGAAGAAGTGAAAGTGAAAAAAATGGTGCCAGTAGCACAAACCGAAAGTAAGAAAAAGAATAACATAGCAAGGTTTCCACAGGCTAAGCCCCCTACACGACAATCGTTAAAGAAACCAACGATCAATATAATGTTTACAAATGTAGACCAGCTAATGCCACAGAAAATGGTTGAATTGAGGAAACAGATTCTTGATCATAAACCTCTATCATTGCAATATGTGATAGACATTGGGAAAACGAGCCTACAAAGTTCTATCATCAAACTATGAATGAAACAGACACTTCTTTGATCGATTCATAGAGGCTTTTTTTAGCCTGAGAATCTGTATTTCATTAATAATAATATATAATAACAATAATAATAATAAGGCTTACGAAATAATTTACAAAACCTCTTCCAGTTGCATAATATTGCGTAATATTTGCTTCCTACATCCTACCAGTGAATGATGTAATTTAATTGTGCAGCAGGGAAAACATCCATACACAGCTTTCCCATTCTTCACTGTTATCACGTTGTTAGATATTGTTTGATGTTCCTGCACAATTGATTCTTCATAATTCTCCTTGAAATTGATAAGCAAATCCGTCTTTCAAACACAAGTAAATGTTCCAAACAGCTATGAGTGCAAAGTTTGTAGACGGAAATTGGTAGAAAAGATTGGATCAACAAAGGAAGAAAACGTGTGTAAAATCATGCACGGAGCATTGCAGTGCATCAATCTTCATTGTTTGTTTTTTTCCAAATTTCTTGATAACAAGATATGGTAGTACAACAGGGAATATTAGCACAATTGACAAAGAGAAAGATTTTCCACCAATTTTGAAAAACGATAACGGAAGAAAATAATTATCTTCATTGAAATCTTGTTGACAAACTCTCTTATTCAAATAAGGTTAGAGCAACACTTCTGCCAGATAATGGTTAAGTGAGTGAGAAACTTAGAAAGTGAAAGTGCGCCCACCACGGGAACACGTGTGTCACAATTGAATTTGACTTCCGCGCGAGGGATAATTTATTTCTGTCTGGGGTCACATGGTGTTGTGTTGTGCCTGGAATATTTTAAGTGAACATGAGTCAGTGAGAACAATCTGGACAACAAGCATTCTCTAATACATACCAAAGAGTGCTACTATGTGATACTATTATGACAGTGGTTTCGAGAGAGGGAGAAAGGTTTGCCAACTGCAGATCATTGAAACCATGGACGTATAAGTTGGAACAGAGAGTTCGTACTTATTTGGCGGTGGTCATCGCTCGATGAACTATCTAGATTTTCCTGTATCCCCTAACAGGTCATGTCTATCATCAAGACAAATTTACTCGAGGCATATGCGCCCTGGCTGAAATGCAGTTTTTTCTACAGTTGCCCCTCGCGCTAACTCGACAGCGATGTCGATGGGCGGCCCGGGAAAATTGCCGAGTTAGCGGGGGATTTTTTTTTAACGTAATATTTTTAGCCGCCCCTACCACCCCTGTCATTTTGCTTTTATTAGGTTCGGACAGTACTTAAAAATATTAAATAAGAAAAAAACTAATATAATTTCTTAATTTGGAATATATTTTTATCATATAACAAGTTTCCAAAAATTAAAGTTCATTATTGATTGACCTGATATTGCTAAGAATATATTCAAATACCCTGCTTTGTCTACGAAGTGAGAAGTGAATATTCCACCTGCATCCCCTTACCAGTCCTAAATTTACAGGATTTTGTTTGACGGTGACAGAGCATGAGCTCCAGAACAATAATTAAGGAAATAACAAATAAAAATTTTGAAAATGTCGAGTTTTTTGTCAAGGGACAGAATTATTTGTCGAGGCGGGTGTCGAGTTAGAAATGTCGAGAAAGAGCGGGGGAAATTTCCATTCAAAATGGTCGAATCATGCGGACCGAAGGTATAATGTCGAGTTAGGCGGGTGTCGAGATAGCGAGAGTTCGAGTTCGAATTTTTTGACGTGACATCTTTATCTTTAATTTAATCATTTTGTTTATAGTGCTACAAATATCACCGAATAATTATCTCAGTTCCGATTTAGGGGACAAACATTTCCTAGGGCAAGGAGAACACTTCATCAGGAATTGTAAGACAATAATATAATATAGAAAGAATAAAAAGACTATTGTACAACTTCTTTAGTCGAATCTGCTTCTTCGTATGTGACTTAAATTCGCACTTTTCGTTTTTTAAAAATTACTTCCATTGTTCAACGTTTTCCACAATTATTCAGCAAAAAGTGCATATGTCATCAAAAACGAGGAACCACAATGCATTGAGAAAATACCACGTGAAAAAGTAACCGAATGACTGGAATAAATTCAATTTTAAAATCAGTTTCATGTAATATCATGCAAATATCGTCTTGTAACCGGCTAAGCAAGTGAAACTTGTTCAATTTGTTCGGGTCAGCAAAATGACAACTTATGACCCAATCCTTTCAGACGATTTTAAAATATTTTTAACAAAGCCTGGTTGACAATGATATACACTCATATTTACAAACTTGATAGTTCAGTCGCACCCGTGATTCAGCATGTTTTTGTTTTTTTGCTATTTCGAGAATTCTTAAAATTACGAAAAAATTCGTGATATCGAACATTTTTCGCAATGAGAATGGAATCATGGGAGCGACCAATCAAATTTAATTATATAACATTTCGAACTTGTAGCAATAATTTATTAAGAACTCACAGCCCGCGGAAAAAACGCGAGTTTTGTGCGTAACATATAAATATCTCATATTTACAAGTGTTCTGTAATAATAATCTTTGCTCTATGAACTAAAAAAAACTTTACACCGAGGTTGTTAGGGATTCCGTTACTTCCACGCCATGATGATTTTCGGGAATTTCACAAAAACTCCACAGTCACGTTTACTAAAGACAAGTTAAAAATTCGAGGTGAGTCAAAAGATTAGTTTAAACTCACCAGAAGGTATACAGCCTTAATATTGACATACCATCTAAAATATTGAACACCATCGAAGTATCCATCATGCTTTCCCGCTAAAATAAAAAAAAAAAGCAATCAAAGGTGATTAGATTACAATTGACAAACATATGGGTTTCGTCTGTTAATAGTCAAGGAACGAATAGTAGAAGTGAAAACCAGTTTGCTTTTTCGACCAGGAATGTCAACAATGTAAAACAAATTCAGATTGTAGCACCATTATACATACTAAACTCATAGTCAATTCTCAAACAGAATGAGTGAACGTAAAACCTTTGTGTTGTTACAGTTGTTTATGATAAATTGGAAATTATGCATATTCCCCGGTTATTATGCATAATAACCCTAATCCTGACCCTAACACTAACCCTATCGGGAATTATGTAAAATAACTGGTTAATATGCATAATCCCCGAATTTATCACAATCCCATAACATACATACATAACATACATACAAAGTCTAGAACATTCAACGTACAACTAGTACTGCAACCTGGTGTAACAACCTAGTGTAACAATTATTAAAAATGCTTTTAAAATAGCTATGCCAGTGCAGCGTCATTTCAAAAATTCATGTTCCTTATTTATCGCAGACTTTGGTAGTACTGTTGCTTAACTTTTTGAAAAAATGTACCAGTGTTGCTTGGAAACTTGTCGTTTATAAAAAGGAAATAATGTGTAGAGCGTACAACCTGATCATCATTTTGAAACTTACTTTCTGATTCGAGTTCTATTCCCACATAATCACCAACATGATGAGGGAGATGTCCAATCCATCGAACTGTCCCACGTGACAATCTACTATTCGTTCTATTTACACTAACTTTCATGCCGATACACAGGTCACGAACTGTTGTGGGACAAAAGGGTATGCGCGGTAAGCTGCTGTATCTCTTAACAGGTTCTACCAATGAAAGAAGAGAAAGTTAAACAAATGGAAGATGCTGAATCAGTTTTCGATGATCATAAAAAGTTTTTTTTGCCAAGAAAATATATTGCACAGAGAGCATTCAACGGTGCGTGAACGATGGGGCGTGAGAAATGACGAGGGGGTGCGGGGCGGGACCTTAACAATAAGACTGACCTTCTTCCAAACCTGCTTCGTTAAGGCCATAATCAAGTGAACGAGATTTAGGATGGCGTTTCCTTCTGCTCCAGCTGTTAGAATCATCATAATCTAAAAAAAGAAACAAAACAAATGAAATTGACAACAAGGAAACAAAGAACACTCACATATTCTTACAGCGTTACAGCAAATCCGAAGTACCTCTATCATTTCTTTCATAGACTTTACGAGCAGTCGAGTCCGTCCTATAGTATGATGACGCAGTACCGGCCAATAGATCATCAACTGTTTTGTTGAAAGGATATCTCCTATTCATGGCGTCCAGAAAGCTTTCGCTGTATGTATCAGTGTGTCTGGGTTTCGTGCCGTTTCTTACACGACTACTCTCTTTCGAATATGAAGTCGACGACATATCTTTCGGCGATTGAAACGTCGAGTACGAGTCACGATTATAACGAGCAGAACGTGTTCGGGAAAACCGACTCTCGTCGTCATCGTGATTACTACTGGAACTGCGCTTGTGCTCCACCCGGTTAGGAAGGATGGAAGTGAAGAGTTTATTTGATGCGTGATCTTGGGTTCGCACTGATCGACCGTGCGTTGAAGAGGAGTGACCGGGCGAAAGTATTTGCGGTTGATAGCCTTCGTTCAGGGTTTCACTTGCGTGCGGTGTGGAAAAATCCGTCTCTTGGCGTATGTTGTGGAGCCTGTCTTTTAAGAATTCGTTGTCGGATTTTAGTTTCATTATATATTTCTTGGATGTTTCTTCAGGTTCAGAGGTTGTATAGGAAGTTGCTTTTTCACGTTCCATCATCTCAATCTAAAAAAGAAAGAGAAATTATGTGTATTCATTCCATGGTTTTAGTACCGAGAGAATTGAACACAAAATGGCAACACGAAAGTGAGGAAAAGTCGTTTGGATTGGAAAAGCTCATACATCACTTTAAGAACCACTGCGGAGTGCATCTCTATAGCAACCTACACACTACTTCAATAAAACTGCTCTTCAACGCAGTGACTTTTTGAAGATTTTGCCAACTGGGAGTTACGGAGCAGATTTAATGTGAAAGGGGAAGATGACCTTCTTTTACACAACATATCAAAACAAAGAAAACACACCTTCTTTTCCAACCTCTTGATCTCCTTGGTCAGCTCCTCTTCGTGCAATTGGTGCGCGACTTCCAAACTTTTGTTGTCCGATGATAATTTGGCGTTCACGGTTTTAGATTCCAATAGTTGCAGCTGTAATTCACGTATTGCTTTCTCGCCGAATTTCTGAACAAAAGACATTCGTTATACTCAGCGTGTAAATTTGAAAAACCACTGCGGAGAAGTACATTTTAATAGAAAGGTGCAGAATTATACACACCATTTCAATGGAAATGCACTTCTCCGCAGTGACTTTTATATGATTTTGCCCACTGGGATGGTACGCTCTTTTACAAACTAAAGATCATTCTCCTTAATATCATTCCCTTAAATTACTTTTGGGTTTTGAAAATCATTCATTGAATTTCTTAATGTTTCTTAAGCAAAAAAAGAATCGGTTATCATAGAGTGAAAGAAACGGATTGAAAAGGTTGATAGAAAGCAACCATTTCCGTTTGGCAAATGATAAAAAATGCTGCTGTTTGAAGTATGGGTATCTGCCAATATGAGAAGACCAAACTTATTGGTGAAAATTCTCATAAAAGCAAAGCCTGACCCTAACCTCACTGACCCAAACAAATTAACAAGGTTTACACTGCCGAGTTTCGATGGTCTCAAATTCTTTTTTAGTATTCTAAAGTTGCAGGAGAAGGAGACGATCAGTAGTATGAACATAAAAAACGAAACATAATAGATTCAAAAAGACCCTTTCTGAAACCTACACATTTTGAAAAAAAAAAACATTTAAAAAAATCACCTCTTGGAGGTTTCTGTTCTCCATTTGCAACCTTCTCAATTCCAAATCGTACGATTGACACTTTGCTTCTAACTCTGAAACAATTTCCCTCTGAATGATCGCGTTTTTGAACTAGAAATCGTAAACGTCGTTATAGTTATTCAAACCAAGATGAAATACTGAAAACATATTTGCTTAGATCGATCAAACCTTTAAGAAAAGCATATCATAATCTCGAGTAGTTCTTTCCTTTTCTTCTTCATATCGTCGACACCTGGCCTTGAGGTTTTCATTATCCTGCCACAACTGGTCTGTGTTACCTGTGAATCGAACGCTGGCCTAGATGGAAGAAGAAAATGATGCATTGTAATTAATATCGGGTTTTACGCGTTAAAAAAGGGTGTAAGATAAAGAGGGCAAAAAAGGAGGAAGCGTATGTCGTTTGCTTCTCAAATGACATTGGAAATGTTTTACACAAAGAGGGTCTAGCCTCACTAATAAAAACACTTCATGCATAGAGATCTACGTTGTACGTAAAAAAATGTGCAAAAAATGTACATATGAAAAAACGTAAAGAAATTTTGCACGAAAATAATATTAAGGTTCAAGAAATGAAAGTTTAAAAAATAAGAAAAGGAGCGAGTCAAGACGAAGAACACGATAACAGCAACCAAGTAAAATAAACATACATTACGAGTTTCTTCTAGAAGACCAGCATATTTTTCTTTCCATCGTTCAACTTCTTCATCATAAGAACGACATTTGGTTTTTAGCTCAACTTGCACCTCTTTGAAATTCTCAATTAAGTCATTCAATCGATTAACTTCCTACAAAAAGAGAGAGTTATTTCAATGCTTCTTCAGTCTGTTAGTTTATGTTACACAATTTTGTTTAATGTTTTCTTTCGGTAAGAAATTCCAAGACTTTTCCAGGAAAGTGTCCTTTTTGTACTGAAAATAACCCTGGAAATTTTCCCTGACTATCTCTTAAAATGCATAAAATGTTCTTTCCTGACTTTAGATTAAAGATAATGAGCTGTTATATGCAGAGCTGAGGGTTGCGCTATGCTGATGTCAGTAAAAATCGAACAATTGAGAAATGGTCTGGGAACATGCAGCTGTTTATCATTAACAAAGCGCTCAAACAAAGTAAAATAAAGATTGGCTCCCTCGTGGAGATTATCACGCAAGAAAACTGTTGACACACTTTTTTCTCGACCTTATGATACTTCATTATCTGAAGGATCTCCTGAAGCATCTTTCGACAAAAAGAAATTTCAAGTTCACAACAAACAACAGCAAATATAAAAAGGTTCTCGAAAATGAAATTATTTGAATACAATAAACAACGAATTTTAACTATTTCCAAACCAACTGGGACCATAAACTGCACAGCTGTCCTGTTTCCGACATTTCTTCATCCTTCCCTGACTTTCCCTGACTTAATCGAAAAAGCTTCGTTCCATCATGAAAACTGTACGAACCCTGTAATAGATCTGCCATTTTAACGATAAACGTGTGAACAATACAACTAAAACAAACCTTCTTCAATTCCATATTTTCAGTTTCGATTGATTGACACCTCAGATTCAGTTCGCTCATGATGTTGTCTCTCGAAACTTCGTGCTGCTCCTACACAACAGCGAAAGTGAATTCAGAATAGAAATCGAAAAGATATTGACTACAGAACCTTTCCGTTAAAAATTTTAGAAGAAGACAATTTTACTGTGGAGTGAGATCTTGACCTTCGACGTCGCTGTTGTGGAGAACGTACGGTTTGCACAGGTTGTTCTGTGGGACTACTGGCATCACTAACATACCCATCAATACTTCCGGAATCACTTCGGCGATGAATTGGACGTTCATTATCACTCCTCCTCATTCTCTCTTGTACCTGCAACGAGGACGGAATTACGTCACTAATATTTCTATTGTGGATGCCTTCGTTCCTCCCAGAGGTATCAATTGAACGCAAAACATCAGGAATGGTATTTTGATGGGCTTGTTCGTTTTGATTAGGTGGTTGTTGTGAAGACATGTCAACATCAGATTGTGAATATAAATCAGGTGGTACAGATGAAGGGATTACGTCATGCAAACCAAAAGGCAGCTGCTCGTTACTATTCACCACCACTGGAGGATCACTAGCATCAGAGATCACTAATGCATTATCGTCAGGAAATGAGGGTCTATCAACCAAGTCTTGCATGGCATCCGCGATCTCGTGTTGAATAAAATCGTGGCGTGCGCTGCTTCCTTGGAAAGAGGGCTCTGAAGGCAATCTGGGAATTTCTCTCATTACATCCTCATCATCAGTTTCAACCGGAACAGATATTTGCCGGTTCGGGATGTTATTCTCAGCGTCGGTCAGAGATAATTCGTGCAAAATTTCTTCCACACTACTATCTACGTTTTGGATTGGATCTGCAGGATTTCTGTTGTTGTGATCACTCATATCCTCAGCCTCGCTTTCAATTGGTTGTTGGTGTTCCTGTGGATGATGAGAGAGGAAGGAAGGTTGGTCATCACGAAGTTCCTCGATATTTTGCATTGTGTGATTATCAGGGCTTAGTGTAACGGCATGATGGCGAGGACTTGTAGTATCATCACCCACAACAGGGAGAATTTCTTCACTTAAGACATTTCCAATATCATTAGAGCCAGGATTTTGCATCTAAAATAAATAAAAAACACTTTTATCATTATTATCGATGATTGTTAACTGAATACACATTTTCATTACACAACCATCCCAAAGTACAATTTCATGATTTTGTTGTTTTTTTTACATATTCTTCACTTTTTTATATATCAATCAAAATATTTATCAAAACTCCTCATACTCTATATACCTCATGCTCCAAAAGTTCTCTATATAGCGTACTATACTGTGAACCATCGTGCAAACCTATAACAATAAAGAAGTTTTCAGCAATCTTTCAAACTTAGCATTGTCTATTCAACTTTTCAGTAGAACAGAATCACCTTCTTCAGATGCTCTTCGCGGGGACCTAGGAGTTCCTGCAGTCGGTGATGCTCCAGCTGAAGAAACATTTGGTAAGGTATTATGAGAGTTCAGTTGATCTGGAAGTAAGTTTGGGTCTTCTTGTCGAGAGGATGCAGATGTGTCTAAAAATTTAGCAGTAAAATGTCCGAATAACTATCAAAAATATTACAACACACAGTAACTGGAACATTGTTGTTTACAAACATTCAGCTGACCTTGTTCAATAACAACATAGATGGTCTCAGATAAAAGATCCACTTCGAACTCGGCAAGTGATAAAACATCAGTTTCAATCACCAATTGTGCCTTGTAGACACCAGTTTGGACTTGGGTGGGAACAGAGCTATAACAACCATTCCCCTTTTTCAATTCGATTGCATCACCCTAAACATCAATACGAAATTTCTGAATCTGCAAAATGAAAAATGAAAAATGTGAAATTTAAGAAATGAATATTTTATTAATTTCGCTTACTAAATCTGAGCTTATCAAATGAACCGCTGGATAGGAAATGACTCGATCCATAATCCATTTGAACTGAACAACAGCATTGTCTAAAAAATTAAAATCATTTAAAATCTCTATTATAAAGCACAACAAACATCAGCAGGAGATGAATTTAGGCACGTGTGACCAAGATGTTCTGAAGAAACATACAGATAGTATTGTCAAATCTGTCACAAAAATCTGTCAAAAATTGATTTTGTACTTAAAAACCTGCTTACCAGGTGATTTCACTTGAAAGTCTCTTTGCTCAACAGCAGGACAAGCCATCAGCTGGTGAGCCTGTAGTGCATTCTGATCTTCCAGGGTTTCATTGCAAAATTCACAAGACCACATCGTGAACTGCAGGAAGGTAAAAATTCACATTGTTTTGGATTTTCCCTAAATTTTCAACAACACCATGAATTCCAATACTTCTGTTAATCAGAATATTCTAGCTAGGTACAAAACCTTTTCATTGAAAATTATTCAGATTGATGCAAGTTTATGTAAATTTGAAGGTAAGTTACTACATACAACTTCCAATAAATAAAGCAAAGACATTGTTATGGACATGATGATTGCTGTTGGGCTACATTTAAAACTCTCCTCATGGAAGTGACTGGGGTGAGTTTTCATTATGTTAATACGAAATATACATAGGTATTCTGGACCTAAGGGGTTTCACAAATTTAAATTCAAGAAAAAAAGGGGTGGGTGTGAATGAAAAATGCTGAATTAGTTTTTCAAATGATAATGGACATAATATAATAATAATAAGGCCCACCTGATTGTTTTATTGAATGAATCAAGAAAAACAGAAAATTATAACTTTGAAACCGTAACAATGAGGGAATTCTAAAATTGACACTATCCATAACTTGACTCATGAATCCGTAACTATCTGCTCTACTGTAAGTACTGTATAAGTTCAAATGGTAACTTCAGAAACAAAAAAAATAAATTTACAAAAAATGATATAATATGTTTAATAAAAAATAATTTGTTGAAATATAACATATATATAACTTTTTAAAAATTTTATAAAAGACAATAATGCTAAAAAATAATTTGAATTGGATAAATAATTATAAGTTTGTGAAAGACAGTTAAAGTTCCTATCATACTATAATTCATCTTTTGTTGGCATTTGGTCATAGTGTAATTCTAAAAAGTCACGATATTTTTCACCTCGTACTTCCAGTGTGTCAAGAACATGATCAAGTATGTATTTATAATTCTCGTTGTATTGTGCTTTCTCATAAAAGCTGCATGATTTAGAAATGGCATCCATGATGTCTGTTGGATTCCAATGGAGCAACCGTTCAGCTTTACTGATATTTACAGGTCCCCTGGTTACAGAAGGAAAACCAAGACGAATGTATGCCTCATCAGTTTCGTCAAATCCAACAGCACTTTTGTTTATAAACTTACCCAATGCTTGAACATACTCTTTCAAAGTGATAGTGGTTTTGAACCCAAGATTATAAGCAGTATTCCAGATATCAGATGAATACAAATCGGAATAAATAAGTCTGGCAATCAACGTCCCAACATCTTTACTATAAACAAAACTTAACTGTTGTTCTTGAATCTGTTTGGGCAAGTGGACAGGCCCAATAATATGATGTAACTTTGCCCACATATAGAATTTCCAGAATCTTTTAGTATTGTCTCTTGGTCCGAGAACATCTGGAAGACGCAATGCAATAAAGTCATAATTCAAATGGTCGTGATATTTCGCCAGTGTTTCTTCACCTTCCAGCTTCTTATTGCCATAACTATCTTGAGCATTGTACTGTTTCCTGAGAACATGAATAGAATCATGAAAAGCTATGTACATTTGTTATGTCCGTTGTCCTGACAACATAAAAACGTTCACCACACCTGGTTTGTTTATTTTTTGGTCGTCTTGCATCGGTTTCTATTGAATAACCACCATGATCGTTAAATTCACATACCTCATATACAGAATCTGAGCTGACGTAAATATATTTTTTGAATCGTCCTTCAAGAACGATCAGTATGTCCTGAAATAGAATTATATAACTAGATAGCATAAAAATTAGCTATTGTTGAGGAAAATTCCCATAGAATGAATTTCCATACACACTTCTATATCTAGTGGATCGTATGCGCTAAAATCGACAATAACATCATAGAAAGTATCATCATTGGTCAATTGGATGCATGTTTCACGAAATCCATCTTCCCTACTACATTGGATATGATTGACAAAGGGTTTTATGAGGGTCTCTGTATCCCAATACCAATTCCCACGATTTAGGATAGTGATATTGAAATTGTGATTGTCGGTGTCCAGTAATGACTGCACAACTGCCGAACCAAGTAAGCCATTGCCGCCAAGCAGGAGGACATTTGAATCAGCAGCTATACATGAAGCAGCAAAAACCAAGATCAAAAAAATAGCAGGCAGCATTATGTTTTCACATCTATTAAACAATTGATTGAATAACGTTACTTATGTCTGTAATCAGAAAATTCATACAACTATGACAACCTATCTAGAATACTTCCGAAATACTCTTTAAGATGATGCAAATGGTTTCACAAAGATCCTGTAAAATACACATTGCTAATTCAAACTATTTGGGGATACATATTAATACAGGGTAAAAAATACATTTGATAGTTTACCATAGTCATAACAAAAACAAATGATATCAAAAAGGCAATTAGGAATTCTTGATAATTATAATGATTAATATAACTTACAAAGCACCAATAACAAAACTGTACAAGTCAATTTCCAAGAAAGCACCTACTACCATTTTAAAAAATATGGAATATAAATTAACATAAATTACACTAGCCTAATGATCTGACATCAATCAATTCTTTTTAATATTTTCGCAGTCTCATTCATCCTGTTTACTTGTTCATTATCATTATTATTATCATTGCGAAGGAAAGCAACAATCACTCACAAAGATACAACCATGTAAGTTCGGAAAAACACAACACCATTATCATATTCCTCAAAATAATAAACAATCAAATCTCAACATAATTTTCCAAAATGTAGTTTTCAGCTGAATCGTATTAAAAGAGTCCTTCGATAAATTAGGTTATTCGAACATGAGATCATTGGTCAAGTAGCACTTGTGAAAAGTTATCCAAAACATCATGTTATAAGATTTCATTACCGGTTTTCTCAACCCTTTGCCAAATAATAATCTCATTTAAGGAGATTTAAAAATTCATACATTTCAATTCCCAGAACACCTTTATAAAGAAATTGATATTTTACCTAATGAAATTATAAATACTATTGGTTGAAAACGTTTACTTTCTAGCTATATCGTAATTCTTAACAAACCAATCACATGTTTCTTGAATTGCTGAAAGGAAAAAGGAAATCATGCCAGTTGTGCAAACAACAAAGTTCCACATAGGACACCCACACATTCACACTTTTACCATCCACACTTTTTACCAAGTACAAAAATATCCTTTATTGTTCCATTCATGCTGACTTAAGCCAGCTTTCATGATAAAATTTTTTTAACAAAATTTTGTTCTACCAAACATGTTAGACAGGTGTTCATCAAAACAGTTGAAAAAAAACACAACCTTCACAAACTCAAACATTTTTTTTTTTTTTTGCAAAAATGGATTCAATGAAAATGCAGAAGTGGTCAGCTTCTTTTAGCAAAACGTGCATCATTATAAGCTTCACACATGTTGATTACCCCCATTACCAGGGATTTTTCCAAGCACTTTCCAACTACCGTTTACCGATAGTTAAAACTCAATCTTGAATTGAGTTTAGAAACTCAATAATTCATTGTCAATTAAATATTTTTTAGCTCTTTAATGCATAGTATTTAAAAACATGTTTTGAGAGAGTAATTAGGCCATTATTCACCAAATATTCTGCTACTAGGGAGAACGACCACTGTTGCTAAGGTAGTTTTGAAATTTCCTTTGTTATATGCATTCATTTCTTCACCTTACGAAAGAATATGAAAACGAAAGTGGTACCAGTAGGACTCGTTTTCATGTTATTCAATGAAATTAAAAAACATCTTAGTTTCCAACTCCCTACACATGCCTCTCATGACAAGGCATGTTTGTGGAGATTTAAATCTCTAACAATTGCGTAGCTTCCTGGGCTGTAAAACTCAATCTTCTCTACAAAAAACGGTAGTAACCAAAAGTGCTTGGAAAAATCCATGATTACCTATTCCTTGAAGTTTTTTTTGGACATTATCTTACTTTACCCTATTATGTGTATCTTTCACTCTTTCACTCAATTATGTAGAAATCAAATTTTCATCAAGTTCTCATATCTAACAGAAACTTAATCATTATTGGTTACAACAATGGAATGGGTGATGTGACAAACCTTATAAAACATATCTATGTTTGTTTATTAAAACATTATTTATAAAATGGGCAACAACATCATTATGTTTGTCAATGTGCTTTATATAGCAAATTGGACCATATAAAGCTAGCTTCAGTTCCAAAGTTCTTAAACCACACCCAAGATTCACAATCTTACTCTCAACTCTGCCACAAACCATACTACTCAATGAGATAAGGAAATGTCATTAAATAAGTTTGTATAATAAAAATTTGTATTTCTTGCCTTGTTTTGTTGGTGTAAACTTGAAATCTGGCCAAAGTTTTCGAAGTTTTCCATTGCTTGCTGTCTTTTTGTATTGCCCATCAGCTCGAGATGAATCAAACTGTTAATGAAAGACAATGCAATCAAGAAGCTACTTCTTCTTGTCAAGATGATATCATAAGGTACTCCAGCTTTTTTACCTCTACTCCGTTACTAAACTGCATTGATTCTACAATCATCTCAGCAGCACTCTTTATTGAAATCTCGTCCTGTTCATCAACTAGAAAGTAACTTTTACTTAGAAGAAACAAAGCATAGATTCTCTTCATCATGAAAAATGTACTAATGAAGGTAACAAGCAAATTTCACAGGGCAAAGAAAACACAATACGAACCACTCAAAATAATTGGATCACATTCGTCATAAGTTCGAAGAACACGAAGAAACAATCGTGCTAAGTCCTAGAAAGAAAATTCAAAAATATATCAAAAACAAAACTACAAAACGAATGAATAAATACATCAAATGAATTAAGCATACCAGAGAATAAATAAATTGCCTTAAAGGTTTTCCTGTCCCCCATATGGTTAAGGGTTTACCATTTTCTAGAACATAATCATATGATATCTGTCAGTTCATTTTGTTTAAGGTGGCCTAACTAATAAGAAAAGAAAAACTTCAAAGACATTAAAACGAAAACAAATGTACATAGTTGGTTCTCTACACTAAACACATTTATATACATACGTTTTGCTAAATAAACTTTGTGAATGAGGCCAGGTAAAACATGTCCATCTTCAATATTGAAATTGTCATGCGGTCCAAATATATTACAAGGTATTACACTGGTAAAGTTGCAACCATGCTGTTCCTTGTAGCCCCTGCAAAAGTGAGAGTATGTTTACTGCTAATTCCAAACCAGAGCTGACAATGGAAATTTACTTCAAGGAAATTTTAAAAACATACTTATTCAAGACATCTATCATGCGCTTTGCGTAAGAGTAACCAAAATTAGAATCATGAGGGGGACCATTATGGACCATAGTCTCGTCAATAGGATACGATGTCTTGTCAGGGAAAATACAGGTAGATAAACAGGATATACATTTCTTCACCTGCAAAGTAACAAGTAAGAAAAACGACTCAAAATAGGAATACATAAACAAAAATCCTTGCTGAAGAGGTAATAAATAAAATATGTAGTTTGTAGCCATATCCACTAATCTTTCAAATATTGTTAGGTAATTTTTCCGGGTTTATGCTTTCTTTGGTTTTGAAAATAAAAAAAAAGCCATTTTGGTTATTTTTCTCCTAAGAAAAGGCTTTGGTACTGCTTTGAATATTGAGACAGTCAGGTAACTGCTAATCACAAAGAGGCTACTGTAGGTTCTCATCACAATAATGAATATGGTGTAGCAATTCCAATACATACTTTTTCACTGCTGCTGGAAATATGCAAAAGCATTCACTAACATTCACTTACAACAGGATCATAGAGTCCATCCTCGGAAGTATTCACTAGAAAACTCTCACGGAACTGGGCATCAATATTATGTGACAGTATAGCAATTATAGATCACTGCAAAATGTTGGAGTACTGATACCAGCAATTTACAAAGTGCTTGTCAAACGACTGCAGTAAAAATATCATCTGCCATTGGAATAAAAATTCAACTTAACTGGGATTTCTTCCAAACTCTTTGTACTCACTTCCATTGAACATACACAGGAAATGGTATGTCCTCCTTACATCACCAATGTAAAATATAGGATTGAAAAGACCTCAAGTTGCCGGCATGATGGTTGGAAAATTATTTGCTAGATCAAGATTTACCGTAGCAACCGAAAGCAGATGCTTTCCAACAGAAGATGAAAGAGCAAATAACCATGCCACCAAGATGCCAAATATATTCACCCTGAACTGCACGGATCTCATAAATTGCCAGATCATAAGCTGGATATTTTTAATGACCACAAACTAGGAAGTATCACAATCACTCATATGAGATGAGATCACCTTTGACCTGTGTTTTAAAATGGTACTGGCAGAAACACCAGAACAACCAGATCAAGAGCCCGCATATGCAACACCGATGGCATAAAAAAAATCCAATAAACAATAGAACACCTTGCACTTTGAAAACCTGTTAGGTTTTAATACTGTTCCGAAAATAGGGAGGTGAGGACTGGATTAATCTTTTCTGTTCTTTACTCGGACAACAAGTAACCAGCTAACAAACGTAAGTATTACATTGGATTTACATATTAATGGCATTCATGTAACATCAGTAAAACTTACCTTGTATTTGTAACAACAAGCTAAAACATTCTCATTGATCGTCATATTCTGTGTCTAAATCAAAACATAATGTAAAAGATTGTTAAGGCATTCACAAAAGTGGCAATTCAGAAAAAATAATCGTTTTTCATAACGTTTCAGAGAAAACAATTTAATTTTGATTCAATCAATAAAGTGCAACATACAAAAAAGTCAAGGTTAGCTCGGAGATTTTTAAATAATCCTCCAACCAAAGCTGCTAAATGTATAACATATGTCGGCTTATACTTTTCAAAGACTGATTCAACCTCATCCAACTTCCTGTAGAAAGAAAACATGAATGTAAATTAAAACAAATATTATATATATATAAATGTTCATAAAAAAAACTACATTTTTATTACAACGTTTCGATTTCTCTTCGTCAGGTTAATATATATATATATATATATATATCAATGAAGCTCTAAATCTATAAAATACATTTTGCTTTATTTACGCTCTTTGCCAAAAATTTCCAAGGTTTACAGTCTTTATATTCAATCCTACCTGTTTGTAGCAATCTTTGTCAGTTAAAATATTATAATAACTAAATGACAGGTTAGATTTACAAGGCCAGTTATTACTAGTTTGCAGTCAAAATCTTGTGTAGCCCCATTATTTTGATCAAACATCCAATTATTTTCAATTAGTTTCTCTCAAACATCAAGATTATATCTTGTTGGACAAAGATGCCATTATGGCCAGAAATAAACGCAAATAGAAAAATACAGAGCTTCTTACAAGAGATTTGCATCTTTTGATGACAGAAAAACGAAAGTTTCACTTGATTTTGATTCTTTTGCAACATGTTCAATAGCTTTACCAACTAAACCAGTACCCCCTGTGACTAAAACAACACTATTTGTTGCTGCCATATCTTAATATTTATAATCTAAATAAAAGAAAAAATCATTTGTTATAGTCCAAAGGAAATCATTTTTAATAAATTAATTTCTGTAATCCTCAAGGAAAACTGAGTGTTTTTATATCAATCTATACACATCTTCACTGAAAATGGAACAATTTAATACTACAAAAAACTAACTATACAGAAAATACATACAATAGAAAGCAAGAGTTGAAATATAATGCTTTGGTTGAATTGGAGAAGGGGAAAACGAATAAAGATATGGCAAAACTTTTTGATATACCTCCTAACACTCTATCGATGAAGATGACCCCAAACATGAAGAAGGCACAAAATTGAGTAAAACCTTCCTATCACGAAGTCATGAAAGCGATTTCAGTTGTCGAGAATTACAGCATTTTTACGACCTTTGGTGATGATCTCAGGAAAGGGCTTTGTGATGCAACACGGATCATGGAAAGTGCTCACATCGCAAATACCAAACAATCAAATATTAATCAATATTTCCAAAAGATTTTTTGTCTTAAGAAAAGATGACTGACACTTTTGAAATCTTTTTTGTCACTTTCTGACCTTTTTAATTTCTCTCTGTAATTCACATGTATATAATTCAAATAAATCATTTTCCCCCTTGAAACTCAAATTAGCGAGAGTGTAATATAGTTTATTTAATTTTGTATTTTGACTCTAAAGAAGTAACTCAACTTTATTAAAACCTTTCTTACATAGAAAGGCAGCACAAACAAAGCTACATACTCCATCTTTTAAAAATCTACTAATTCTCATGTCCAGGGAAAACATGAAACTTGTGAATTCAAGAACTACAACAGAGACTGTACCAACTGTAACTCCCCTACCTATCAATGTTATATCCAAAGTCATCTAAAATGTTTTATAGAATGGGATTTAGCTATTGTGTGGCAAGACAGGTGGCCTAATTTGCAAAAACTTGGAAAAACATGGGCAAGATGAATTCTAGAAATCTAGAATAAAGATTGAGCACAAGGCCTTATTGCAGTTCTCTCCCGTAACTATCAACCCGTTCTTTAAACCTACAATTTTAAAACAGTTCTTAATATGGACTTGTAGAGTGCCTGCTCCACTTACCGCTCCTTACTTACAGTTTGATAGTTTATTTCCTTCATTTAAAGATAACAAATCAAACAAAATGTCTTGTTATTTGAAAGTATAATGCATTCAGCTATGGGTATTAAAAGTTTCAAAGAGAATTGACAAAAAATTGCTGATTTATAGAATAAACACTAACAAAAATTATTTAAAATAGCTTCTTCCCAACGTATCTACGTATCGCAACGTATCCTCTACATTTTATTTGCGATCAAAAGTTAACTTGTCAAGACAGCACTATTGCTTTCTAAAAACTTTGCTGATAAAAATATGACTGCCTTAGGCTTGTAAACAGTAAAGGCATGCATTTTTATAAGCCTGTGGTTGTCTTACATCTGCAGAAGCAAAGGAAACTGTTATTAGGAGTACTGTAAAGCGGGGTGACTTCAATCAGCAGGGTGACTTCAATCAGTGAAAATAAAAACTGTTAAAACTCTGAAACTAAAGTGGCGTTTTCACATTTTTTAAGATTTTCATTTAGATTCCTATTGTAAAATATCACCCAAATCGTTTTCAAGAGAAACAATCAATTTCTTCCAAAACTAACGACAAAGAACATCAAAATTTCACCACTCACACCGGAATTTTTTGTTTATACATGAAGTATAGAGGCTGAATGTAAAGAAAATTATAATATGTCCCAAAAAAATTATGTTCTTCACTTTTGTTTCTGTTTTTTTCTTTTCATTTTTCCTTTACCAATGATATCGTTTTTAAAAACATGAAAAAACCAAATGCAATTAATTACCTTAGGCCGACTTTTTTTTGTGTTAGTAAAATTTTGCGAAAACGGATGAACACAGATTCAATACAATCTAATTTTAGCGAATGACCGCCAGAAGGTAAAAAAAACAAACAAACATGATTTTCAGAAAACTTCACAGAGTAAAGTCCTTATAAATCCTTGTGTATACAAATGAATCATTTCTCAGTTTTGTTTAGTACTCCCATTATTCCCGATTTCGATACAAGACATCGAAGATGAGCAAGATGAAGAGGCCATGTTATAGATGAGAAATAAAATTGACAGTTTTTTTCTTTCTATTCTTATGCCCTGTAAGAATGATCCGCTTTGTCAAGTTGCCCTCATGCATAAAACAAAGCAATGAATTGCGTCTGGGGAAAAGTTTTGCGAAATTTTAATTTTCCGCAACTTTAATTTAGCGAAAATATGTTCATTCGCTAAAATCACTAAAATAAGGCAACACGAAAAAAAGTCGGCCTAAGGTACATGTTCGCAAGGACTTCGTGAAAAGTTGTCGTATCTCATGGGAGGTTTAATGACTTAAATTTTAATAAGCGTGCTTTTTCCCCATGATGATAGGTCTCAAACACTTCATTTGAGATTCAATTAAATTTCAATGTTAATTTCGTTTTGTATTGACAAGGGTCACACATGTGTGACCGTCGTAAATATTTTTTGTTTTACATACTAATATTCGCTGACCTTTTACGGTCGAAAATTTATCGCAAATGAGAAATGGTCTGTTAATATTGTAATAATAGCGCTTTAAAAACATTGCCATATATAACAAGAGGCCCTGAGGCCTGAAGGTCAGCGCTTTCAGGAAAGTTGAAGAGTGATGGACTGTAAAGCAAAATCGAAAACCTTTTTGCTCACCAGGAAGCTCGAAATAGGAATTAGGAGATACAACTAGTGTGACAGTGAATATGAAACCCCAGTTCAAATGTGAAACAGATATTGAGTTCATGAAGCAATATAACATTGTAGTAAAATTTAATTCAAAACAATCATAGATATTAAATATACAACACATTCACTCAAATACTTATGAATGCACCGTTAATGTCTACACATAAAACTAATAGAAACAACAGGAGATGAGGCCTGAAAGTTAGTGATTTCAGCAAAGTTGAAATATGTTAGACTGTGAAGCAAAATCGTAAAACACTTTTGCAGCGGGAAGGTCAAAATAGTGGCAGCGATTCAGAGAATAACATATTCTAGTTGAAAAAGCAGACAGGTACCCTCTCAAAATTGATTGCATTTACCAGCATCATTACAACAACTTAATAAAATCTTTATCAAAGAAATTAAAGATACGAAGCATTCACTCGAATATTTATTAATGTCTTATTTGTATATACCTGAATATGTAAAATTAAGTTTATATAAAAAAGACTTTCATATAAGGGTTTTCTCTAAAGTAACTTATAAGAGATCTTTTCCAAACAAAATATGATTTTTTTTTCAATTGAAGTGAATACAAATCTGATTTTGATTTAAAAAGTTTGTATTAAAGTCAAAATAAGTTACTAAGTCTTCAAATAAGCTGTTTTTGAGTATATATACTTCAAAAGATTTTATGCAGACCTTGTGTTATATGATCACAAAAAGTTCAAAAGTAAACCTTTCCCTGTGCAGATGATTCCGATAAGGAATGACTATAGATCATTAAAAATTTATGACAATAATTAAAAAATACTGTGTTCGTATGAGTGAAAATGTGTCTTTCACACATTTTTGTTGTACTTCATTGAAAATAAAAAAGTAAGCAAAACAACTGCTTATTATTTGAGAATAAGAAAATAAGAGATTGCTGGCCAAGTAGATAAACAGAATAAATAATTATAATTTTTTACACACATGAAAACATAAAAGATTGTACGAAACATGAGTGACAAGACAAGACTATGAAAGAAATAAAAAATAAACTTATAATGATTTCATAGGGAATTCGTTCATTGAAATACTGAATAAATAGACATTCCGGATTTCAAGTGATAATTAGAGTTTGTAAACATTATGCATCCATTGCTTGATAATAAGTGCATTACATTACAACTAACACAAAATATTGCTGATTAATTCAATTTTAAGTAGCACACAAATGCACCTTCACAACAGAGGTAATATAAAATGTCTTATATATATATACACTTTGGAAATGTTGTCTGTTTGGGTGACTATAGATTTCTACACACACACACACACACATTGAAAACTCTTCTAAGTTGACGGATGTAACTATATAACAGATTACAAAAAATAACATCGACATTATATAATAATGGAATGCATCATAGCGTAGGCCCTTGCTTGGCTTGGAGATAGCAGAGCTCTCATATCTCCTGACCAATTTAATAACACAAAACATAAAATCAGAAATAAGTAGCTAGCAAGGAAACTCAGCAGTATAATCACAGTATCACTTATAACGATCATAATATTGAGAATTGCATCGCTTCCCTGATAAGCATTATAAATCTGTTTCCAGAAACGTGAACTCCTCTTTATTTTTATGGAGGCCGCAAGTAGTTGTAATTATCAATCAATAAACAATTCTTAATTAAGCCACAATCAACAAATAGCCTCTATTCCAGCCTTAAAATTAAGGCTTGTGTTTTTAGTGGTATCAGTCTACAACTGGGGACAAAAATTTATGGACTTACAGACGGACGGACGGACGGACGAACACAAATGCTAATGAAAGATCAGCTGCTGCCGCACTGACCAATTATAAGTAATTTGGGGATCCTCATAAGCTGATCGAAGTCACCCCATAATCGATATTGTCGTTTTGTTGGAAAGATCAAGTTATTTCTCTGGAATTACAAGATTAGGTATTGTGAAATTTTGCACTGAAAACATACATAAGGTAAAGTTTCAGAAGTAATGGTTTAGTATTTCGGAAGTTATTTTCAAAATAGTGGCAAAATTGATCGAAGTCACCCTGCACCACGGTAGGCACTCTTCTATGATGGTCCTCTTAAAATTGCACAACTTTAAAGCACGAACAGGTCAATAGCTAAACTGTAATAATTAAGGCAAGAAAAAAAACATATCATGAATGATGAATAAAGTGAATAATGCTTGAACACTCCTTTTTGGGAAGCTTGGGAAGCTGTGTTAACAACCATTCAATTCTTTGTGCTCAGTTTGAACTATATTTGCAGGTTGGAAAAGTTACAAGCCTGATTTTACAGACATCTCCACAGTCTCTTGAAAAATTCAACCAAAAAATTTCAATTTGTGTGGTGGTCCTTATTATAAAAACAGATCCTCAGCTCTCCTGCAGCCTGCTGGGCTGGATACTCCGATTCTTTCAACTTTTCTGACAGCTTCCCAAACACTGTCTCAAAGTAGTGTTACGGAAATTCAAGTTGTGTGATTTTCCCAGCCAGTCCAGTGATACGCTGAATCAAATTCTTCCAAACTTACTTGTGGTATCGTAGCGTAGCACAGATACCATCATGTTTTCATTCTAGGCTACTATTATACTACGACAAGTATCAGTCAATGAATTTAAAGCTTGGTTCATACGCGGAAGGCTTAATGCATATGACATCAACACACATATGCTGCAAAAAGCAATATATGATCAAAAATGTCTTCAATCGCAATCTACGCCGGCGAGATATGTAAACAAACTTTGTAAGTTATCAGGCTTGAGTGCGAGTAGAGCTTCGTTCAAGAACTCGGTAATGCTATTAACCTATGTTCTCGAAAGAAGACTACAATTGTGGAAAGATAAAAGAATCAGTGACCTGGTGGGTGCATTTTTCAAAGATTTTTACAAGGACCGCTTCCAGTTTTTTGTCACCAAAATATAGGTAAAGGATTTCTCTATTCAGAAGTAAAAATAACTCATAGTCATTCAATCAAAAGATATTTTTTGTGAAACACCGATACTTTGACTCACCCCCGGTATATAAAGTTAAAAAACGAAAGAAATACTATGAAGCTTAAACATCGGAGCAGTGTGAACACAAGGCCTATCCGTAACGAAAATCATTCCGAAGCTATATCTATCCGCAACGTCTGAACGTAAAGAATCCCGATGTTTGCCCTTTGAACGATGATCTCCTACTCAGAGGCCCAGTAAAATACGTAAATCTGGTCGTCTTCGAGAATATTGATGAAAATGCAATTCTGAAGACCGCAGGAAGAAAAAAGGGTGCTTCAGGAACATCGGCTTGGGGGATGCAGATAAATGACGGGGAATCTTAGGCAGTAACATGCTTTTGGTGCAGCATCTAGCGATTGCCTGTAGACTTGTAGCCCTGGATATAAACCAAGGGTTAAGACCTATCGGCATCGGAGAAGTAATTCATCGAAATATTGGCAAATGGGAAGTGGCGTGCCTGAGGAAGAACATCGTGCAAGCAGCCAGGAATCTCCAATTGTGCGCAGGGATGAAATCGGGATGTGAGGTTGCCGTTCATGGTGCGGTGGATATGTTTAATAATGATAGCAACCATGGCATTTTACAGATAGATGCTTCAAACGTCTTCAACTCAAGTCGCTACCCTTAGCAACATGGAGATGCCCTGAATTTCCCATATACATCACCAATTGTCACCAGACGACGAAAGCAAAGTCGTTTATCGAGGGTTGCTGTGAAATATTATCGAATGAGGCACAACGCAGGAGCATCGTGTGACAACGGCAATGTACTCTATTGGAATATTGCCTTTGCTACAACAAAACTATGATGGCAATCCATTGCAAAAAATTGCTTTCGCCGACGATCTCAAGGTGATAGGGACAGTGAAAGAGCTCCATTCTTCGGTTCGAAAAAATGTCCCATCATGGTCCTAATATCGGAAATTATCCAAACCTTAGTAAGAGTCGGTTGATAGTCAAAGACACTCATTTAAAGGAAGGTGTTCGTGAGTTTGAAGGAACTGGTATCAACATAACCACGGAAGCGTAATCGTCATTTAAGAACGATAGCTGGAAGTGAAACGCACGAAGAGAAATGCGTGTCGGAGTTAGTGAGTAAATGGATTGGTGAATTGACAGTTATTAACTGATATTGCAAATTCGTATTTACATTGCGCCTATGCTGTTTAAGTCTTTGGATTCCAACATAAATTTACATACGTGATGCGAACAATTCCGGACATCGTGCATGAGTTAGAACCGTTGGAGCTGGCCATGAAACGCTCTTATTTACAGTCGTATTAGGAAGCTTAGCAATCCAAAACCCGGTTGAGCGTAGTTCACATGAGTATGCAAGTATAGAGGCACAACCACAGAAAAAGGTGAAACTCTAATACATTGCGTATGACGAGACCATTGAAATATCACAGACGAAAAAAATAAGCGTAATGAAGAGAAACTCTGTTTTTAAAGTAAGGATTTCGGACACGATTACAGCGAGATGTCTAGAAGCTAGCATGGAAAAGGGGGACTCTAATTGGCTTACAACGCTTCCGATAAAGCAATACCTGCTTTACAAGCAATCACTCTGGGACGGCCTTAACATCAGGGACAATATACCTTTGCAGCGTCTTTGGCGCTAAATTCAATAGAGATCACGTTCTTTCGTGTCCGAAGGTTGGTTTCATCGCCATAAGACACAACAAAATACGCCATGTCACTGCCGAAATGTTATCTGGGTGCTGCAAAGACGCAGCAGTTGAACCAGTCCTGCAGACGATCACAGGAGAAGAATTGCCAGCCTCAGCCATAAAGAGTGATGAGGCGAGAGTTGCCATAGGATTCTGGGTGAAGGGACAAGTAGCGTACTTGTGTACTAAGTTTTCAACCCTACTGCTAAATTGTACCTCACTCAAACACTCGAAACTTCGCATCGATCAAATGAGCAAGCAAAGAAACGAGCTTTCAACAGACGGGTCAATACCATCGATCATGGCATGGCAGTTCCACACCCCTTCTATTTACGTGCTTTGGCAGCATGGCGAAGGAGCGTCTCACATTCTATAATCGACTAGCGGAAATGATAGCTGAAACACGAGATAACGATGCCAGCTTAGTGAAAAATTGGCTCCGTACGAGAATTAGAAATCTTTAAGTTAGTTTTAACAGTGTATATGTGTAATTAAAAGCAATGGGCAAAGCGAAATTTCGAGAGAAAAACAGAAAAGCTCCAATATAGAAACATACAAGCCCATGGAATTCAAAACCCTTGAAAGACAAGAGAAAACCAACCCCTTACACGACCCGCTAAAGTTGCTGCTCGAGTCATTTCCATCGAGAGGTGTGTTCAACCAAGTCACAACACATATAATCCATTGTTGTTTCCTGACAGCGTAGAAGCTAGCACAGAAAGAAAGCCAATAAATTCTTCCCCTCCATTAGTGCCAACTGTCAGCGAAACCCCTATGATGTTGGACTTATCCTTGCCGCACTTTGTAATCCACCCTGTCGTACTTTGTAATCCCTATCGCACTTTGTAATCCCCATTGCACTTTGTAATCCAAGTCTCATCGTAATTTGTAACCTACCCATGTTGCACTTTGTAATCCACCAACCCATCGCACTTTATAATCCCTCTTGTCGCACTTTGTAATCCCCCGTACAAAACTTTTCAATTTCCATTTCAGTTTCCAAAGCAAATATTTTTTTATGAAAATGTTGGGTGAATGTGTTGATCAGTAGCGTAGAAAAATTCTTCCTTGTGGCTATTTTTGGCTTTTCGTTTGAAAGTTTTTTTGTTCAAGTGAGTCGTGAGTCAATTGCACGAACGCAAAATAATAATCACGAAGACTACTTAATCATTACAAATGTTTTTACTTTAAATTTAAAATGCCTAAGTACGTAAGTCACGAAAGAATTATCATTCCTACCTAAAATATCCAAGTTCTCAGCAAATGTGGTCTATATGACTCGAGAGAGGTCGTCATTTTATTTGTTGGACTATCTATGGTCGCCAAATTTTCAAAGTCATTTCGACTCGCGAAATGTAGTAAAAAAGACTCGTTGAGGTCGTAGCAATGACTCAGAAAAGAATGTCGTGAGAGACACTGTAAAATTACCTTTCAATTCCACTCATTCCCCAGTGCTCTTAATTAAAGTAATACGTAAAATTTATTCAAACTAGCGGCCAAGGCGGCGACGCTCGCCGCCCATGTTCAACCTGCGTTGGAGTCCACAAAAAATAAAATTAAGGAATTGGAAATGATAAGTGTACCCGTGTTGTAGAGCTCTGAAAACAGATAAAAGAAATGCATGGGATCGTCTTGCTACGACCAACCGACCAACCGTCACAGAGAACCGTTGATCGAACAATTTGATGACGTCACACACCCGTCTGCACAAAAAATTTAGGCTCAAATTTTTCGCTACCCCATCGCCTGTATCGCGAACCCCAAAGAAACGTCAGTTATCCCTATTGGTGGAATTAGGAACTGAAGCACAACATTTCATTCGAGCACTGGCGATGCAACTTTCCGAGAAGAAAAATGAAAGTTAAAATTTAACGATAAACTGGCTTAGAACAACGATCTCTTTTGCTTTGACAAAGTCGGCAATCACCTGTATTCGTGGTACACGAACGCCAGTGAAATCCAAAATAAGAACTGATGAAATAAACATTATTGAAAAACTAGCAGCCTACAATCGATTATCGAAATTTTTATACTATTGCCAAATATTTAATCATTTTGTTTTTAAATTTAGTTAATGTATTCTGTTTGAATGAAAAACCGAGATAATGTTCCCTAAACATCGCGTTCCATTTGGGTCTCAATGCAATGTCTTCACACTGACGTCGCGCAAAAAAAGAAAACTTCTCTCACAGGTTAGATCTACAAAGACAAACAAACAAACAGACAGACAGACGGAGAATCGGGTATTAATACAGGGTGTCCCACAAAACCTGGGTCCCAAAATAAAGTTCAATAAACTTGAAAAAAGTGGAGGTTTTTAGAAACCTTGAATTTTAGTAGAAACATTGACTTAATACCTTTAAACTGCAATTGGAATTTTGAAAAAAGCTTCAGAGTAAATTCATTTCAAAAAAGGCTACTATGTTTTAGTAGATTATGTAACACAATGCTATTTTTAACACAATTTAAAACATATTTACAAATAAAAACTTAAAGTATCTTAATTTCTAACATTCAGACATTTCCTTCAACATGACCAGCACCATTTTGCACACAAAGCTATGTACGCCTCCTCATATGACGATCAGAATCTCTGATAAGTTGTCGATCTTGCCGCAGGAAATTGCACTCGGCAACAATTCTTTGTTGTAATGGTTGGAAGATTTCTGCTGGTGTCAAGTAAACCTTATTCTCCAGATAGGCCCACAAAAAAGTCACAGACCAGGTGACCGTGGAGGCCATTTTGGGTAATTGAAGAGACTTACATTATTACACTCACACAAATTTTTCAATGTTTTATAAGAACTCCGCATTTCACTTTTTTAAAAAGTGCACCTTTGAGAATATAAAGAAAAATTACAACTTAATTAAGAAGTTTGAGAATTTTATTTTTCTTTTGGGAAAGGTTGAGGTAACAGTCGCTTTTGGGTGTGCAGATATCCCTTCTTAAAATTTGGGACCCATGTTTTGGAAGACACCATGTATATAGACGTGCGAAACAGTTGCTTTGTTAAAAAATTGTTATGAAACTGTTTTTGCAAATTGATTTTATTGTTGAACATCTTATTTGATCGTTAAGAAATTAATGAGTTTTTCCAAACTTATATTTTGATTTTCTCTTCTTCTACTTTTTCATTTCCTACGAAAAATACATCATCATGGGAAAGGCAAAAAGATCAGGATTCCATTGATATAAAATTTGTAAGAAGAAACAGGATGTTTGCTTTTAAAGCTGCAGTAATATGTCTTGTTTCCAATTTTTTGATACACACTGTATTTGGAGTTTTAATTTTATGCCTTACCCCTTTTCTGGGGGATTACAAAGTGCGACAAGAGGGATAACAAAGTGCAACAAGGGTAGGTTACAACAAATTACGATTGGTGTTGGATTACAAATTGCGACAAAATGGATTACGAAGTGCGACGAAGTGCGACAGGGATTACAAAGTGAGTCGTTGCAATGGTATGTAAACTGAATTATTCCTTAAAACGAAGAATGTGTCCACTTTGCGTTTGAAAAAGCTAAAAAACGTTCGCAGACGATCCAGTCCTTTCAAAATGCTACCGCATTGATGCTGTTCGGCTTATTGTTGAACATAATATAGCTTTTCTCTTATCGTTGCTGCTACTTTGTCTTTTATTTATCCTAAGAACTTTGGTTCTATCTTATCTTTTTGGCTTAAAAGTTGTAAACTTTTTTTGGAACGGCCACTAAAATAAAATTTCTTTTTAAATCTTAAATGTTCGTAAGTCCATTAGCAGGACCCTCATGATAGCAGTATTTAGTACTGAGAGGCTATCCTGTCAAAATATTTGTTAAACAATAATAATAAAAAGCATGTTTTATCATGTCTATTGTTAATCTCAACGCACTTCAATAAATTTTGACCTATTCAGGCTCTGTCAAAAAGAAGTGGAGAAGTGCAACGCTTTCAGTCTTAAGTTCAAGTTTTCTTTTTTACTTCAAATGACTAAAATTTCCTCTACGAAGTTCGAATGACTAAAATTTCCTCTACGAAGTTCGAATGACTAAAATTTCCTCTACAAAGTTCGAATGAGATCTGGCCTGCATCTCTATTTGGATCTGCCTCTGTGCGGACGTTTTAGAAAACCGTTATTTAAAAGACGCCTTTTTTGTTATGTCCTTTGAAAAAAAAAACCGAAATAAAATCCACCCTTCAATCGACGTTATCAAGTTTGTTAAATATTCATGCACATAAATTATGTAGATAATATGTGAAAAAAATTAATGCTTCTTCGCAATCACCAACTTTTTCATCTTCCTGAAAATTTAGTATTTCACACTCTTATTTATCTCTGTTTACTTTCACTCCCACATATGTTTACATTGTTTCATATTTGCGGGATTCGGAAAAACCATGTCCTCTTTACACGAAGCTATTTTTCTATACACTTGTGGGGAATTATATACAACTTAGGAGAGCTTTATACAGCCGCATAATCGCCGCGTCGAATTAAACTCTTTATTAAATGCGACGTAAATTCGACTGTATAAAGTGAAAAATTAATTAAGTGCGACATAATGAATTAAGTTCAGCAGAGTTTGTCGAATAAAACGGCAATCTTCGACATAAATTCGGCATCACTTTATACAGCCGCATAATCGTCGAATTTAATAACAGCTTGATTGAACTTCGTGAAAAAAAGTGCATGAAAGTAGTGGACAGCGTGTAAGAAATACACGATGAGAAATTTATTCGACATTTATGCGGCTGTCTAAAGTCATGTCGAATTTGATATGCGGCAACAAAACCTGTATAAATTGACTGTCGCATTTTTGTCGAATTTTACCCGAATTAAAGTAATTTAATTCGACACGGCGATTATGCGGCTGTATAAAGCTGAATTTTTCCCTACCAAAGTCATTAGAAACTTCACATTACCACTCGAAAGAAGCGTGCAAAGTAATGATGTTTCTTTTGAAACAATAAAAGATTTTAAATCTCTAAGGAAACTGTTGAGTTGAACAGTTTCGAAAAAGTCTCTCTTTTCGTGTAACAGGCCTTTTGATTTTACGAATCTGCCTATATAATGTTAAGTTAGAGGTCCATAGTAGAAGCTGTTTGAACAAGCTTTCAAATCTATTTTAAAATAGACTTGGAATTCAAAATCAAAGATATTACAAAAAGTAACAGAACAATTTCTAAGACCTACAAACTAAGATCGTTATCGATAAAAAAACATCAGCTCTCCGTGACATAAGTAGTTCGTAATTTGACGACTAAAATATAATTATTATTATTATTATTATTATTATTATTATTTCAAATATTTATACAGGATAAATCGTCAGTTGTAATATACATATATAAATTATATACAATATTTACATTGTTATCTACGATGTCCTGTGCATAAAATGAAAAATAATACTTAAAATACTAAAAATACTAAAAACCGCGTAAAAAGAATAAAAGTGGAACAGGCCTTCAAAATTAGAGTGCGCGATATTAAACGATCAAGAGACACAGAAATTAAACGAACCCGAAATGCACAATTTGACTCACAAGTAAAAGGATTTGAGGCTCGTGTATCATACCAAAAGAGACAAGATATATGACCCAGGATATCAAGCACTCAGATACGAATAAGCGATAAAAACTCTCGGTTTGAGGCGAATTACGGAAACTGTAAATGATAAAATCAAGTGACTTTCAAAGCGTTTTTAAATCTACGAAAATCTTTTAAAATTCTAATACTTCTAGGAAGTTGATTATATATTTTTGCTCCCTGAAAATAAAAACTTTTTCTTGCAACTTCCAACTTTACACGTGGCAAACGTACCATAACTTCATTGTTTCTAGTACCAACTCTTGTTTTCTGTACTTCAAAATAATTTTCAAAGTTTTCGCATACGTTTTCGTTTATCAAGCATTGGTGGACGAAGGATGCAACCCGTTTTTCTTTAATACGTGAGGATGATGGAACAACATAGGAACTTCCGATGATCTTCTGAGCACGTTTCTCTGTAGATTCTATCTTACTTTCCATTGACGTTGAAAGTGTTCCACAGGTGACAAAGGGACAGTTTGTTAAGATCGGCAAAATCATGCTATTGTAGATTTTTCCAGCGCTTTTCGAGTCAAGTATTGGTCTCATTCTCTTTAGAAGATTTATTCTTGATGTGGCTTTCTTTAGTGATTTCTCGAGATGTTTTGACATATTCAGCGTGGAGTTTAGATCAATCCCAAGATACTGGTAGGTTGATGTGTTGTTGATAACGGAAAAGTTCCTTTTGATACTTAAACTCGGTGATTTTGATCTCTTCAGCCGTTGGGCGGTACCGAATACCATCACTTCTGTCTTTCCTTTTTTCGTGTTGATAATAAGTTCGTTTTCCTCCAGCCAATCACATAGGTGGCTAAAGTCTTTCTGTAGCACGTTTTCGATTTCATTGATTTCCTTGTGCGAGAAAAACAGAACGGTGTCATCGGCATACTTCACTATCTTGCTGTCGCGTAAAACATTTGCAGCATCATTGAAGTGCATAAGGAACAGCAAAGGCCCCAAAATGGAACCTTGCGGTACCCCACAGAAAATCGGTTCGGCTGTTGAAAGGGTGCCGTTATAGGAGACACATTGATATCTGCAGAACAGGTAACTGCAAAACCATTGCTGGGAAAGTCCAGTAATTCCAAATTTCGACAGCTTTTCAAGCATGGCACTATGACCGATGGTGTCGAATGCCTTGCTCAAGTCAATATATATTGCACCAGTCAGCATTCCCTTGTCCATCGAACGTCGTATTTCGTCGAGGAAAAATACACTCGCTAAGTCTGTTGAATGTTTTTTTCTGTATCCAAATTGTTGTGTTGAGAGAAGTTTATGTTTCTCTAAATGTTCCATTACTTGAGAATGAACGCATTTCTCAAAAACTTTTGATATCGCGGGAAGAATACTTATCGGTCGATAGTTGTCGAAATTGTCACTTGCACCCGATTTGAAAATCGGGGAAACTTTTGCCATTTTCAAACAGTCTGGGAAAATACCGCTTTTTAACGAACAGTTGATGATATGAGCAAGTGGTTTGGCAATGACAAAAGCAATATCTTTAAGAAATGAGGCTGGGATCTCATCCAGACCAGTTGCACAGTTTCGATTTAGACCTTGTAATATTTTCAACACTTGAACGTCGGTTACCATGCGGAAGGCGAATTGATGTTTTTCGAAGAAAACGGCTGTAGGTTTTTTCCTCCAACTCAGTTTTTCCAATGGGAACGCTATCGATTTCAGCTTGTTGGCAATCGTTGAAAAGAAATTACAGAAACCATTTGCAATTTCCTTTGGGTGATGAATAACTTTATCATTTACTTTAAAGCTTTTAGGTAAGTTCTCTTTTTTGGATTTAGTTGGATAAATTTCGTTAATGATTTTCCAAAAACGATCTGGTTTGTTTACATTTTCTTCAAGTTTTGACTTGTAATAATTTCTTTTTGAACGTTGGATTTCGTTTTTGATATAATTTCTTTTCCGTTTGTATGTTGTCCAGTCATCGCTTTTGTTCGTTTTACGAGCTTTACGTAAAAGCTGATCACGAGTGTTCATTTCTTTTGTTAAGTCAGCTGTTATCCACGGTGATGGTTTCCCTTTAATTTTCTTTGTGACAAATGGTGCGTGATTATGTAATGTTTCTTTTAGAATTGAAATAAAATGTGACAGTGCTGCATTTGGAGAATTGGTACTGTAGATGTATTCCCAATCTTTGTTTAAAAGGTCATTGTTTATTTGATCGATATTATAGTTTTTGAAATTTCTGCAGCGGATGGTTTCTGGTTTATGTTTAATGTTATTCATCTTTCTTACACATGCAATTAAATCATGGTCGCTAAAACCAGCAGCTATAATGGTAGTTTTGCTAATGTTCTGCTTTTTGTTCGTATAAATCACATCAATAAGTGATGCTGTTGTTTCAGTAACTCTTGTTGCTGTTTTTACGAGTTGACAAAAACCATTTAATTTGAAAGTGTTTTTTATTGAAAGATGAGTTTTCTTTAGATAGTCCACGTTTAGATCTCCCATGATAATTACCTCTCTGTTGCAATTGTCAATGTGTTTTAATTTCGTTGACAAAATTGATTCAAAATTTTTCGATAGATGCTTGGATGAATCCGGGGGTCGGTATATGGTGCCTACAATAAATGCTTTTGAGTTTTTTGGACAAATCTCGATGAAAATTGATTCCATTTCGTCATTTTCAAGTTCAGTTTTCCTCACAAAATCGATTCCATTTCGTATGTACATTCCAACACCCCCACCAGTGCCACTTTTTCGATTTTTTCGTAGAAAAGTAAACCCCGGTATAGAAAACGCTGTCTGCAAGTTGTTGATAAACAGTTCGTTGAGTGTAAGAATATCGACTTTATGATTTTGTAAAAAATCTGAAATTTCGTCAAACTTTCCTTGTAAACCTCTGATGTTTTGATGGCATATTTTCAAACCTCTTCTGGAACAAATATTTTTCAGCTCTGGAATATTACTGAGTGGGCCAGGTTGTGATTCGATATCGCCACACATAAGCAGTAACAACAAGTACAAACAACTTTTCTGAGGCTTGACTCTCAAAGGTTTGCAAACAAAAAGTGAAGAAAAACAGTAACTTTCACTGAAATTGTTAACATAACACAATTGTTAACATAACACATAACATAACTTAGTCACCAAGTCGACGAATATTCTGAGTCATTCATTTTATATGACAGGTTGGCTCACAACATTACTGTTGGTTATAAATTCGGAATTCCTTCAAAGTCTTTCTCAATTTAGGATGCCAAAAATAATACAGCACGGGATTAATGGAAGAATTCCATTGAAACAGTAGTTGTCCACATGTTATGAACGTAGGTTTATGATCACTAAACCATCGCATTTTTTCTGGTGCATAAATGGAAACGGCAATCAGAACTTTTGTAAAACAACCAAGAAACGTCGATGAAATAAATACTGCGATTAGGAAAACGAAAAGACGAAACGCTCGAAAATTTCGTTTTTGGATTTCATCATTATGCGATGTTGCTGACTGATGTTGTTTCAAGACGGAGTGAAGTTTAAATGCAGCTAAGATATTCACTGCGTATATGAGGGCGCAATTAACTATCACAACAAAGGCGTTTGTCACTTCGCCACCAATTTTCGCTACAGCGAAAAGCAAGGGCGTAAACCATGGTAGAACATACATGACGTATTTACGGCGCTTTATATATGATTGATAGTTCATTCCTTTCTCGACACGGAAATAGCGATCGACAGCAATCATCAGCAAAACATAAGCCGAAATTGAGACCAGACCATTAAGATAACGTGCAATTTTATTTACAAAGCAGTTACTGTAACTGGAATTTGCAGATTGAATAGCACTGATTGGTGAGAGGATTGCACCCACGATGATATCTCCGATGGCTAAAGCAAGTATATGCATATCAGATGAGTTACGGAGCGACAATGTTGACGCAAATGATAACAAAACAACGGAATTCTCAAAGAATGCGAGAACAGCATTTATTGCAAATGCAATTGTGAAGTATATGCGTTGTTCGTCTGGTAGCTCAGACATTGTAGAAAGACAACTGGTAGAGCTTGTTTGCATCGTACTGAGGTTTGACTGAATTTCCATCTTACTCATTAAAGTTAACACTGATCTTATGTTTATACGTCGCGTATTAAACCAAACAGCAAGGTTTCCGGTTCCACAAATTTATCTCTCCTGAAAAAGGAAGAACAGTATGGAAGATTATTAGTACAATTGAAGTGTAATGAAATCCTTTCCAATTTGAATCTATACTTCTTTGAATTGGTGAAGATCTCTTCAAATTTACTTTTTCCCTTTTTTCATGTAAAGTAAAAAGTAAAAATGTTCAAAATCAAAATAGCAAAGAAACAAAAGCAAAATCACACACCTACAAGGTTGTTTGTTACAGAGCAGATTTGTTTCAGCATAAAAACCTCTTCAAAATCCGTTTTCTAACCTGCAATAAAGAACAACTTCGAACTCAGACCTTCGTGTCATTATCATGAATTTATAAGGAAAAGAAATTAAAAAGAACCTGGGTCAGAGATGGACCTTCTCTTTCATACTTTCATACTTTAAATATTTAATAACTCTCTCAGATGAAATAACACATTGGACAGTTAAGCGGGAGATACACTATGAGTAGAGATAACACAGGACAATTATATAATTTTAAAAATGTCTGAAAAGATAAGTCGAAGTTTTAACAACTATCATTATGAAAAACACTCTTATGTGTAGACTATCCTGTATACGTTTTAAAAAGTAAAAATGTTCATGATGAAAATTGTGAAAAAACAAAAGTACTTACCTTCACCAACTTCGAACCCTGACCTTCGTGTCATAATGTTGAATTTATAAGAAAAAGACATTAAACAAGACCTGCATCTGAGATGGGTTCTTCGCTTCGAAACTATTTCTGAAGCCAACCTCGTCCCCACCACACGAGGTTGTTTCTGAAGCATATTCACACAGAAAAAAAATTAAGTAAGCAAGAAAATGAAAAACGTGTGGAATTCGATTTAAAACTTTTCGCATTACCGGGATTCGGAAAAATCATGTTTCTTCTACTACACGAAACTCGAAACTATTTTTATTTTTCTATAGATTCGTGGGGAATTATATACTTAGACCATGTTCACATGTATCGGATAGATATCATTTCGGAACAATTTTCATACCGGATAGACGTTTCGTTCACATTGTTCCGAAGTTATCCGATAAATTGAAATGATTCCGTTCCGCTGCAAAAAGTGAAATGATTTCGTTCCGATGTCGGAACAAAAGCTATCCGATACGTGTGAACATAGTGTCTTATATTCTTGTATCAAAACACCAGGCGCACATTGTTCATTTCAGTCCAACATTGCATGCACGTGGCGCATTTTTGCCCAACATTGCACGTTTGCCCAACATAACAGCTCAAATTCGTCGCATTGTTCCGCACCATCTTGACGCCGCGTACCATCTTGACTCCGATAATAATTTGTACCATGTTGACCTAAGCTATACCATATGGACCGTCAAATGATATCGCATTTGTAGTGCATTTCTTAGTAATGGGTCAAGATGATGGAGGCTAAAGGGACCAGACAATGTTCAACCACACATGAGTCTCACCGTGCAACTGCATAGTTCCACTAGCAGAAGCCGTTTATGAATAATTAGTCAAGACGGTAGAGAGTAAGGGGACTAAACCATGTTGACTCATACATGGATTTCACTAGCTGTTCTTAAGTCATGAGTCAAGATGGTAGAGGCCAGGTGAACTACACCATGTTGACTCATACATGGATGTCACTAACAGAAGCTGTTCTTAAGTCATGAGTCAAGATGGTATAGGCTGACGAGACTACACCATGTTGACTCATGCATGGATTTCATCGGCAGAAACAGTTTTAAGTCATGAGTCAAGATGGAAGAGGCCGACAGGACTACACCATGTTGACTCATACATGGATGTCACTAACAGAAGCTGTTCTTAAGTCATGAGTCAAGATGGTAGAGGCCAGGTGAACTACACCATGTTGACTCATACATGGATGTCACTAACAGAAGCTGTTCTTAAGTCATGAGTCAAGATGGTATAGGCTGACGAGACTACACCATGTTGACTCATGCACGGATTTCATCGGCAGAAACAGTTTTAAGTCATGAGTCAAGATGGAAGAGGCCGACAGGACTACACCATGTTGACTCATACATGAATTTCATAAGCAGAAACAGTTTTAAGTCATGAGTCAAGATGGAAGAGGCCGACAGGACTACACCATGTTGACTCATACATGGATGTCACTAACAGAAGCTGTTTTTAAGTCATGAGTCAAGATGGTAGAGGCCAGGTGAACTACACCATGTTGACTCATACATGAATTTCATAAGCAGAAACAGTTTTTAAGTCATGAGTCAAGATGGAAGAGGCTGACAGGACTACACCATGTTGACTCATACATGGATGTCACTAACAGAAGCTGTTCTTAAGTCATGAGTCAAGATGGTATAGGCTGACGAGACTACACCATGTTGACTCATGCATGGATTTCATCGGCAGAAACAGTTTTAAGTCATGAGTCAAGATGGAAGAGGCTGACAGGACTACACCATGTTGACTCATACATGGATGTCACTAACAGAAGCTGTTCTTAAGTCATGAGTCAAGATGGTAGAGGCCAGGTGAACTACACCATGTTGACTCATGGATGGATTTCATCGGCAGAAACAGTTTTTAAATCATGAGTCAAGATGGTATAGGCTGACGAGACTACATCATGTTGAGGAAAGAGTGAAGCTCAGACAACTTGTGACCATGTAAACTATGTTGACGCATACGTAGATTTCACTAGCACAATCTGTTCTTGGGGAAACGATGGAGATTATTATAACTTCTTGGGGATTTAACGATGTTGAGAGATATAATGTATTTTACCAACAAAAGTTGTTCATTAGTGGTATGAAGTATCTATTTTGTTTTTTCATTACATGAATAAACAGAATTTATAAATGTCTGGTGGACAGACTGGTGCAGACAAGGAACATAGTCTGATCTTTATGATTTTATTGAACGAGTATCTAGTTTGCATGCAATGCATGGTTTCAACTAAATGGAACGATTGTCTGTTATCACTGACTCTTTCGTAATTTTGCCAACTTCCTTTTATAACAGTTCTTTATGTTCATGAACGGTTTTATAAGGTTGTCATCGTTAATTATTATTCTGATAACTTCTAGATGTTGAATAAGCCCATTCATGACGGTGTCAAATATCGCATCTTTTATTGCCGTAGCTGAGGCTCTGATGGTATTTGGCTTTCCGAATATTCCACAACTGATGGCTGGTAATGTGATCGATCGGCAGCATAACCTGTCAGCTTCTTTCAGAGATGTTGCAACTGCTTTTTGTAGCAAGGCAACCTCTGGTTTGTCGATTCCCCATTGAGGCCCTAACAGAAAAAATAGGAATCTTGATCAATTTATCAATTGGCCGTTCCCCTTATTCAGTTACCAACTACCACAAAGCAATGAGAAAAAGTCATTAAAAATGCTTCAATGGAATAATAAAATGTTTTCACGGACAAAACTGGTATTCTCACAGCTATTTAAAACAGTGTTTAAAGTAATCCCAAAGCAAGTAATTATGGCATTGCATTGTGGTAGTTGCGTTCAGTATTAAAGAGATAACTGAATAAGAGGAACAGGGAATTCAGCTACAACAGTCAGAAAATTGGAAAATTGTCTTCTTACCTACTGCATGAATGACAAAATAGGAATTCAATTGTCCTGCTGATAAGGCAATTGCATCCCCGACAGGTACTGTGCCGTGTTTCCGAACATATTCGTCGCATTCTGTCTGAATTGTGTCACCACCAGCATTGACTATTGCTGCTGCTACCTATATTTAGAAATAAAGGTTGGAGGCAAACTGGAAGGACTAACTTTTTTGACAGTGAAGTGACCGGTCAGTGAACCAAAGGAATCTCTAGGTTCAGCAGACATGAAGTGTACTTTTTACTTACTCCTCCTCCATGTCGAAGATGCTTATTAGCAGCGTTAACAATAGCATGGGTCTTCTCTTTTGTTATGTCTTTCTTCAACACTGTAAAAAAGAATGTTGAAAAATGGAAATTAGTGGCACTGAATGAATGGCGTCCGCCCTTTCTGGTTTTTATAGGCCTCTTGTAGGGCGTTCTATATTCTCCAGTTAGCGGCTTAAGCCACCATGTCACTTACTTTGTTTTTAGTTCAATGTGGTTAAAGGAGACGTGCGTGGTGAGTTGGAAAGTCTCGATGAGTTGAATAGTAACAATAACTAATATTTACAAATCATAAAAAAGTATTTTTAGGAAGATGTATACCGTGGTATGTCTCATTGATCTACGTCATAAGTTGATTTACACATGGTTTAAAAAAGAGGGGACTTTCAACTAATCAAATTTCACACAAAAGTAGAAACATAAATGTCACCTCAGTAAATGTTTTCTGTTGACCGGCATGAACGGTTTCATCGACATGAACGCGATAAATAATGTCAAAGATTTGCTCTGACGACACAACTCTTTTGTAAGCACCAAATGGTGAGAGCTGCAAGATATATAAATTGCTCAATACAGATAAAGGCCTAAGTACTAGGGAGTCATAAATTTATGAGCTGAGTGATTACTTCTAGTAGAAATTGATATAAAAAAATCCAAGGATTTCTTCGATGACTTGTTCAAAAGTTATACATCTTCACTCCTAAAACGACGATGCCGGCGTATTGTGAACTGCGTTAAACATGGAAAACGACTCGACGACTTGACAAACCAGATTTGGTGTCAAATTAACTTCAAAAAGGTTTCTTGACGAAGGATTTCTGCAAAACACAAATATTCGGTTTTCCGTGACTTCCATGAATTCGCTTGAAATTTTGGGTTTATTATGTCGTACGTATATTATCTCTACTTTAATCGGAGAAACTTTCGCGAGAGAAACTTTCGAGAAATTTGCGAATTTGACTCTTTATCGCGAAAGTTTATCCTGTGAAAAATTTAAAATCGCTTATTCGCGAAAGTTTATCCTGTTAAAAATTTAAAATCGCTCATTCGCGAAAGTTTATCTTGCGCAAATTTTTCGGATTGGATTAGTACTCCAGGTAAAGCCTTTTCCCCGAAACAACGCATCGCTCCCGAGAGTGAAATAGGGGACAAAAAATAAAACCACCGAATTCACCGGAAAGTGTATCCATCTTGCATAGGTCGAAAACGATACAAAGTATGTGTGCGACCTAGGTGATTACCGTTATCGAGAGATTGTTTGCCCAAATTTATTTTTGGCACCATCGCCAAAATTTGGACCCTAAGAAACGCTGATTTTTTTCTCTTAACATCGCATTGCTTGGATTGTATTACAGATACCAAAACACTAGTATCACACTATGCTACAGTTATTATTAGTGACCTCACGAAACTACAACGGCAACGAAGACGACCTCACATAGGGGGACAGGGGATGCAAAAAGAGCGTATAGTAATACAGTGAAATCTGTCTAAAGCGGACACCATTGGTGCGCAAAAAAGTGTCCGCTTTAGAGAGGTGTCCGCTTTATAGAGAATGCTTTATAGTGAATGCACTCATTCCGTTCCAATGAAAAGTGTCCGCCTTATAGAGATGTCCGCTTTAGACAGATTCCACTGTATCACTAAATAGTAGTAATTCACGATGTATTAGAGAGAAACCTACCGGTAACTACTTCTATTTGGTACCACCTACCGTGTTAAGGCCGGTTTCCAGTTCATTCGCTGCGCAACTGAGCAAACTAGTTCTTGATTGGTTGATGCAATGTTATTCGCCTGGTACCTTAAGGGAAGAAACTTTGGCGGATTGGTTCAGAAACCGCCAATATTTCTTCCCGCAAAAAATAATTTTTTGAGAGATACGCCAAAATTAATTCCCGCCAAATCTGTTTATTTTCTTAAACCGCCAATTTCGATTTTATTATACATGAACTTTAATAAATACCTGTTGTTTTTGTTTATTGAAAAAAACGATCCATATGATGGATTTCCTCTTTTCAAAAAGCAGTTCGCTCAGTCGCGCGACCAGAGGGAATGAACTGGAAACCGGCCCTTAAAAGGGTCAAATGGAAATACTACGCGGGTGGCATATATCGCATTGGTGATGAAACACCCGAATGTTTGATATCTAATTGCAAAATATTGGGCTACTTTTTATTGCCCAAACTAATATGTTCCTACCACCACCACCCCACTGTCCTATTTATTCGCCCCCTTATTATTAGGATGAGAAAGTAGTCAGTAGTAGTCAGGGAAAGCCATAGGAAGGATTGAAGACAAAAAAATGACGACATCGATCTTTCAGTACGATATATTTCACAACTCAGCAGTATAAATCATATTAAGAAACAATTGAAGAAATGAAAAGGTGTTGTTATCGAAAATATGCACTCATTTTGTAATATCAAGTCCTTTAGTTTCCAAAAACAATTTGTAATGACTTATCGTAAGAAAGGTTTTAGCTATTTGGACTCTTTTGAATTCAAACAAATTTTCAACTTTTGAGGAGAAGTTACAATAACTGCAAAATCTACTGTATGTTTGCATTGCTTTGAAATCTATTGCACACACAATCAAATCTGTGTGAGTTATGAGTTATCCATCTGAACTTTGTCTTCTTCATTATAGAACACAATTAAGCAATTATCAATGTCCAAAATCTAAAAATAAAACAGTGTAGTATTGGGTTTTCTTTAGATTATAATAGGAGTTTGAAAAGAAAGCTACAGTTGCAAGAAAAGACTTACATTATTCTTCACTAAAAGACTAGTATTTCTCTTTCTTTTTTTCTATTAAATCCTCATTTTGAATGTCTGCTGAATTACATATGCAACATACAAATACTATACTAAAGTAAATTGTATTTAATGTTTGAACAATTCTCAATACAAACTGAGAAAAGAACCTGTAATAAAATCTGTAATAACCTATAGATAATATAGAATAACTAAGCACCTGTGAGGGATCAGAACTGGGAATGCACAGGACATCACGAAGATCTAATTTTTCATATTGCATCAAGCAGTATTTGTTTCTTTGTACTCTTCTGGCTATGGGTCTATCACGACATTCACCTTTCAAATACTGGATAATGTTGTCATAGCATTGCTTGGAAACAAGGGTTATATTTTTCTTCAACAGTTCAGTTGAAATCCATTCCGTGAAAGAACTTTTGTGTATACTATACATGCTTTCTTCCATGCTCTTTTGATTACACTAAGGTTTAGACTATTATCATACAGCAACTCACACCAAGTCTATATACACATGCAGACACATTGTATCTGCTGGCGTCAAATAAACACTACTTTGATTTCCTTATAAGAAGCTTACAAACTTGTGATATTAAACTAAAATTGTTTTATTAACAAGAACATTTTCACAGGCAAGTGTTCCAAACTTTTTCACACGTTGCAAAATTGAAAGTTGGAGGTAATAAAGAATTCAGAAAATCAGAATATTTAATGTATATAGTTTTATGGAAGTTGATAAAGTGGCCTTATGAAAATGTTAACAACCGATTCATCTAAAAACCATTGCTACATCTTTTATGCTCTGATATAATACTGCTGATCAGCAATACAAGATTGGTCAAAACAGGCACACACTTGATCTAACAATCTCATAAACATTTGATAAAACTTTATTAAAACTATTTATTTTTCAGAGACAGAAGATACTATGGGAATAATCGGTGGACTTGAATTTCTGCTGTTCTGACAACTCAAATAGGACCAACTTTATTTTCTACACACTGAGACTTAATGCACTTTTACAAAATACATAAAAAAATGCAACGTAATCTGGCACTATTACCTCTTCGTACCCCACTCTCCCATTTATATACAGGATTAAAAGGTTAAGGTAAAGCCCAAAAATCAGTGTTAGGGCTAGGTTTAGTGTTGGGCTTAGTGGTAAGGGGGTACGAAAAGAAAGTAATGTTGGTAGTCTTACCTAAGTAACAAAATATTCTACAAGTTTGGATGAAACTAAGTGTATATTAGCAATGTATTGACAGACACTTCACTAATGTACTTTCCAACTACTGCAAAGGTAAAATATTCTACAACTAAGTGGTATTATAGTGCAGGTTTCGTTGGCACTATTTCCTTTTTGCAACCCCCTCCCCCTCCTTTATAGCCAGGTCTCCTGGCTTCCTCAAAGGATTAGAGGTAGTAGGATTAGGTTTAGTGTTAGGGGGTACGAAAAGGAAATAGCGCCATTTTGTTCTGGGATGTCCTCTTATATAGGCCAAAGGTATATTTATTTATAAGACACATAATAAAAGGTAAAAATTAGTACCGTAATTATTCTAATTTACTGCGGCCCCAAAAATAATTATTTTGACCGACCCGCGTAAATAATTAGAGTCATTTAATTACAAACTTTTGAACGCCACGAACCCGCGTTAATGATTAGAGTCAAAAAAAATATCAGCACAAAATTAGAGACATTTTTTATTTTTCAAATGAAATTAAATTTACAAGCTTTTCAATTTTTTTTCTTCGCTTGTTTTGAAGTTGACAAAGCTACTTTTTTACACTCATTGTAGTCCTTAATAGCAACGGAAACAACATCTGGATGTATAGATGGATGGATGCCTTAATAAGCCATTTAAAGCCGTTTTAAGAAAATGTTGGGTCCAGTACGTTTCAAGTGTCGTTAAAGCTTTTCTGAGGGAAGTGATGGTAAGAGCAAAATTCCAGTGCCAACTCGCCAACATATGATTAACTGGGTCAAAGAAGGATACAACTATCTTGCCCAGAACAAGGAAATGGTCAAAAGGTCATCTGAAGTTTGTGGAATAACTTCTTCAAACCCTGAAAGAGTCCGCAGTGGAAAATTCTACGAACTTTGTATGCAGAAAGCACAGGAACACATTGGCAACGACCTTGATGAAGAAGATGATAAAGAAGATGAAGTAGATGATAAGATTTTTACGGGGAAATATATAATTTTCAAATGCATAAATAGAAACCGTTGTCTACTTCCTTAGAAATTTTCAGACTCGCGTTAAATTAGAAGCAAATAAAATATATACTCGAAATTTGCGACCCGCGTTAATAATTAGAGTCAATTAATTACAAACTTTTGGCCATTTTTGTCAATCCGCGTTAATTAGAATCAGCAGTAAATTAGAATAATTACGGTACCTTTCCTTGCTAACGACAACAACCATTCGATCCATAAACACGCCATGAAGAAATTCAAGTCTTTAATGCATAAAAATACTGACATTAAAATATACTATTCTAGTCAGTAAAAGGTTTTCTTTGAGCAAAAACTAAAAATAAAAGTATAAAAAGCAAAATCAAGGGGAGTAATCCGTACAAAATAAAAGCGGTTAACCCACTGATGAGGATGGCCCAACCACTTCAATCAAAAGGACATCCTACTCTGATAAAGAAATTGAGAACTGGTGGATCTGGCTTAAAGTGTGGCCACATAAACATAAATGGATTGTACAATAAACTTGAGGAGATCAAACTATTACTCAAAGAGACTGATTTCGATATATTGGCAATTACTGAAACTCACCTAAATGAGGAATTTCACGAAGATGAAGAACTTAAACTTGATGATTATGACTTTTTGAGAAACGACCGAAAGACGAATAGCTGGGGAGGTGTTCTTGTCTATTACAAAATCTTTCTCGAAATTGATGAAGTAGAAATTGAAACTGATATTGAATCAATATGGCTTGATGTCATTGTGAACTCTCAAAAATATCTTGTTGGAGCCATCTATCGTCCACCAAAGTACAAACAATTTCTTCAAAAAATCAGTGTGATCCTTGAACGTGTTTGCCACCGCTCAAACATATTTCTACTTGGGGACTTTAATATTGACTTATCAGAAGATGATAAGTCACTTACAAAAGAGTTCAAACAGACTCTTGCTGCTCATAGTCTCACGAATGTTATCATGAAATTTACCAGAATCACAGAAACATCTAAAACGCTTATTGATCTCGCCATCACTGCAAATCCAGATAAACTGATAAAAAGTGGAACTTACGCAATGGGCTTATCTGATCATGATCTCATTTTCATCATTATTCAGTTACATAGAGCAAAAAATCCACCTAAGATCATATCCGTTCGCAACTATAAAGATGTCAATACTGCTAAGATCAAAAATGAACTAGAAACTGTTCCATGGCACATCGTCAGTATCTTTGATGATGTTGATGACTCCTTGTGGTGCTGGGAGCACCTATATCGCAGTGTCATTTCAGAACATGTTAAAACAAGAAAAGTCAAAGTTCGGAAAAATAATCAGCCCTGGATGACTGGAGAAGTCAGGAAAGCCATAAATAATAGATATAAACTACTGAAGAAAGCTAGATCCACACCGCGTAACTCAAAGGAATGGTATGACTACAAGAAAGCAAGAAATACATGTACAAATATCATCCGTTTGACCAAAGCCAACTACTGGAAAAACGAATTTACTTCATGCGAATCGTCTGAATTTTGGTCGTTAGTCAAAAAATTTAAAGGGAAATCCAAAAACCAACGTATTGGCCCATTAAAATGTGAAAATAAGACTGTCACAAATGAAGTTGAAAAAGCCAACACCATGAACACCTTTTTCGCCAACATTGGCAAAAAATTGGCAACTCCACCGGAAGTGGATGCTGATGGTAACTTGAACTCTTACATCTATCGTGTTACACCAAGCACTAGTAAAATTCAATTATCTACCGAGTTACTCAGAAAGTCATTCAAAGCTGCAGTTAAAATTGGCAAAGCATGTGGCCCAGACAAGATAACAGCAAAAGATTTAAATCTTGATAGTGAAAGCGCAATCGTCGGACTAGAAAATGTTGTCAGGTGCAGCTTATCCACAGGAAAATTCCCCTCAAAATGGAAAGTTTCAAAAGTTTCTGCAATATTTAAAAAAGGCTCGAAATCTGATTGCTCAAACTATCGTCCAATCTCCCTGCTCTCCATACCAAGCAAAATCGTTGAACACCTCATGTTCTCAACTGAACAACCATTTAAGAGAACATAACTTGCAAATGGAACACCAATGGGGATTTCGCCCTCAACGATCAACTGAAGATATCATTCTGTATATGACTGAAAAGTGGCGAAAGGCCATCGATTCTGGTAAAACCGTGGCTGTATTATTCATAGATTTTCGTAAAGCGTTCGACACCGTTTCACACCCCATCCTTATAAAGAAACTTAGTGCTTGTGGTTTCTCGGGTGAATTTCTAGCATACCTTGAAAGTTACCTGTCAGATCGTAAACAATTTACAGTCTTAAATGGAACTAAATCAAACCTTGCAAAGGTAGAATTTGGAGTACCACAAGGTTCACTGATTGGTCCACCAAGCTTCTCCTTAAATGTAAACGATATGGAGGAGAATGTGGACTGTGACTTAGACCAACTTGCCGACGACTCGACAGCGCACATCACCGGCCCCTCAATTGATAGTGTCATGATGAATTTAAAGAAATGCGCTGGTCAACTTGAGTCATATTCCAAACGAAACTCTTTGACAATCCATCCCGATAAATGCAAAGTCATAATTTTATCGAAAAATCGTTTTATTGGCCCTCTTATGAACATTGAAATATCTGGTAAAAGTGTTGACACCGTGAAATCGACCAAATGCCTGGGCATAACAATTGATGATGAACTGAAATGGGACACTCACGTCCAAAAAGTCTCAAAAAGATTCAGTGTCAAAGTAAAAAAACTTTATCAAATGAGGGGAATTCCGAAATCCACATTATCAACAATCTATTTCCAAGGAATCTTACCATCAATTCTATATGGTATTCTCATATGGGGAAATTGCACACCCTCACTCATGTCTAACATCAACAAAGTCCATATCAGAGCTGCTCCTTTTATCAATCGTGTGAAAAAATCTGTCCCAGATTCTGCTGTCCTTAGTACAGTAAAGTGGCAACCCATTATTAACTACTATAAAAGAAGCATCGCTTGCAAAGCATACAAAATTTATAATGGTCTTTCTTCACCACTGCTAACAGATCTTATCAAAAAATCAACCTCACGTGCTAACAGAAATGCCCTCAAAATCGATCTTCCATCATTCAAGTATGTGGATCATAAACGATCATTTCAATATAGAGCACCAATTGTCTGGAATAATATTCCAAATTCGATCAGGGAGAAAAACTCGTACAACGCCTATAAACAAGCGTTGAAAAACTCTGATGCCATCAACAAGATAAACTTTAAAATTACTGGAAGAGCCATACATTATAAAGATTACGTTTATTATTAAAAAGTATTTAATTTATACACTTTTCTACAGCATTTTCCTTTTGTTCCATTTCAAGTTTTAATTGCTCAATTTTTATTCTCAGCCAAATTAATCCAGTCTTACTTTGTGCCATGGGTTCCTATTTTCAGGCCAAGTGTATTTCTCCTAGCCCTCTTTGGCTCACCTTGTGTTTTCCCATGTGCACGATTTTGCCTCTTATTCTCAATTCTAGTTTTGTCTACACCATTTTCCCAATTTAATTTAAAGTCATTTTAACTAGTATTTTATATTTTTACGATATTTTATCACAACATTTTTTTTACTTTTAAATTTTATAGTCAGGGCGCTGAGACGTAAAAAAATCAAATAACTATGCAAAATCGGGGGACAAATTAAAAGCTTGATAGATGTGATATACACCTATAAAGCAACACGAAAAACCTTACCGGACAAAATTATTTTATTTATTAAAGCTATCCAGGTCGAAAATGTGTGATTAAAAACATGCTTTAAAAATCCACATCTTTGACGCCATATTTTCGTGATAGCTTCTTTAGAATGTCAATTTCTATTTTACATTCGATTTGAAAGACGGGGGTTTATAATGAAACAAGGAAAAATGAAGCGATATTATTATCGATTGTAAACTTGTAAATTAAATTTAAAAATCTACTTGATAATATAACTTTAGAACATTTCTTTTAATTTGAACATTTCTCAATTGTTCACAAATGACGTCAACCATTTTTTCAAGATTTTTGACCACCCCTCCCCCCTCCCCCGTCTGTCAACTTGTGTCAACTTTGCGTTGCCCCCCCCTCCCGTTGAGGTCATCGTTTGAGAAGAGATCCCCCTCCCCCTCCAAAAAAAACAACAACCTCCACCCCACTGGTCCTTTTGTATCTTAGTTTCTTACGCATTTTTAATTAGACATAAAAACATTTGCAATGATCTTCGTGTAATTTTTCTCTGATTAATCTCCCATCTGCATCTCCATCCTTTTCGATATACGGATAGCGGCAAAGAGACCCTGGGTTCGAGGTTGTCTCCATCTGTGCTTATTGTTTTACGTTCGTACATCACGTGAGCGAAAAAACGGAACAACGGAGCCAACAAAAACAATACGGAAGGACTTTCCCACGCCACGACGGACCACATCAAGATCACATTCAGTGTAAACATTTTCATACTTAATTAGAAAAGTCAAGGTTTTGAAAATTGTGAAGGTTGACGTCAACAGTTGTAGCACCCTCCCCCCGTCAACCAGCGTCAACTTTAGCATAAAGAGAGAAAGAGAGATGGCCATGGTTTGTTCAAACGTCTTTTATTCTCAGAAATCCTTACTTCGAATAATGCGGCATGGATGATGTCCGTATACTTTGTGTGTAACTACTTGCTGTATCTGTGGTTTTAAAAACATCCAAACGAGGCGGTGGATATGAGGATTTAGGGAAGTGTGTGACCGAGACTGCTGCTACAACGTTTACCTCACAATAAGGAATGACAATAACAGTTTTTGCTAACTGATGTTTCTGGGAAAGATTATATAATAATAATAATAATTCTTCTTTTACTGATACAGTTATTGTATCTGTTGCAAAAATTGTGAAAGAGAAGGTCATTGATAATTTCGTGATTATAGATACAGAGGAACTTCTCAATATACAAAAACAGGCTGGCATTTCTATGATTCCTGATAAACGAACTAGATAGAATTATTCAATGTCACAAAGATGAAGTGGACTGTTGGCGACAAAAGTATGGACAATCGCTCTTATTTAAAAAAAAAACAAGAGAAAGGGCGAATTATCGAAATCCTATGTAAGGAGATAACCGATTTGAAAAGTCATGATTGTCCATTGACGATAAGATATGCGAAGTTGCTGCTGTAATTCGCAAGGAAATACATTTATTGTCACCAACTTTCACTTTACTTGAATCTACTTGAAAACTCTTTACTTGAATTTTTTACAATCGTTCCATCGTCCTTAAAGGCTAATGCGAAACATATTGGTCAGTAGCAGAACAACTGTATCCAACAAAAAGACACGAGTTATTGATAGCCTCTGCCAAGATATCATCTTTAATGCACATGGAGGAAAATATTGCACTAAAAAGCACGTTCAGTTGTTTGCAGATCGCATGGCTTGAAGTGCTCCGAGTTATGTAACTGCGTGAACTGCGAGAATCTTTTTTCCGATGGAAGATGATTGTTATTCCAGTGATGAGTTTGATAGCGACACTGAATAGTTTACATATTTTGTTTACTTATAACGTTGTGTTGTGTTGATCTTTACCCCGTGAATTTCATTCAGAATTGTTCTTCAAACTTCATAAGCGATGACGTCATAGAAATACTTTCTATCATGTATATAATTCGGCATAGACAGATAATTTCTATATGACCTTTTCATAACTTTTGTTCAGTTCAAAAAATGCGATCGAATGGTATATATATTAACAATTTTAGGTGAACTATATTTTTTGTCCTATGGATGACGTCATCAAAACCAATATAGGTCCAGGAAATGGCCCTTAAATAAATTCAGATTGTCCGGTAAAGAATTTCGTGATCAGTACGATCTACCGAACCAGTTTCACTTAAAAATAATTTGTCCCTCTCGTTTCCAGTTTTTTTTACGTCTCAGCGCCCTGACTATTAGATTCCAAATTCTTTTTTCTCTTTGCTAGCTCTCAAGTCTAATTTTTCCACATCGCCCAAATTTAATCTAAGTCTTCTGTGATCTTGTGGTTTTTTTACTTTTTTGTTTATTTATCTAGTAGGTCCACATCTCAGTGATTCACTGCCTTATATATATTAGTTGTATATATGTATATCTTATATATGATTTGTATATAGCTCTCGACCTTCTTTACCAAATAAATTAATAATAATAATAATAATAATAATAATAATAATAATAATAATAATAATAATAATGCGTCTTCAACCACATGTTATACCATCTTGACTGTGTTTATACCAGATTGGCGAATTGCTTCGCACGCTATATTTGAGTCAAGATGGCACGAAAATCATCATGGTACGGAACAGCATTTAGCATGCACACTCGAAAAAATGTAAACAAAATAATTCAAAATGGCGGCTTAATTCCGATTGTTGATTTTAATTTTTAATCATAAGTTTGCTTTGCTTAGATGTACCTTTTATATGCATTCAGCCGAAAAATAATGTTTTCTATGAATGAAGTATAGTAGCTTTTGTTTTTTTTGTGATATATATATAGTGCTACAATTGTTTTTTTCTGGTAAATAATTTCATGTTTGGGGGCCGGGGGGTGGGGGGAGGGGGCGTGGCATCATAATACTTACTTACTTGATTTACTTAATAATGTTTCTGTGAATCTTCACGCATCCAACTCGTTGAGTCCAATGCAGGTCTCCATATCTGGAAGGCTGTTTCAGTCAGCTTGCCTGAACTGGACATAGCCTGGAATAAAAGAGGGTGGTCAGCAGAGACACAGTACACAGATGATAATTTATCAAGTTTTGTTTTGAAGACGTTCTTAGCACAATTGAGAAGCCCATTGAAGAGTTTTGGACCACGGAAAGCAAAGCTGCTAGCAATCAGACTTCTGTAGGGCCCAAGCTTGGGTACTCTGGTAGAACAGTTTACCAAGTAGTCTCTGGTGTGTATAATAGTAGTTTATACCACCAACCATCTGTCCACTCTCAGTGTGTTGAAAGTTGGGCACCAAACCTTCTAGAATTGACCAGATGTAGATTACTTGGTAGCTTGGTATTTGCAAGGTGTCAAAACAATTCTTTAATGTTGCTTATGGCGCGCCAAAAGGAGCTTTATTACTATTCTAGTTTATTTTAGCCTTTTGATTGATTATGATACTATCAATCAGCATTTTATTACTATCTTGAAGCAATATAGTACTATGTTGATGATTATAAAATTACAGAAAAAGAATGGTTAATGCATAACGTGATTAATGCATAACAGTAAATTTATGTTAAATGTAAGACTTTCATGATTATCCATTGTTGTAGCAGCGATGGTGTAGTGGTTAGTACCTTTGAGTGCGACCGCTGCGACCCGTGTTCGAGTCCAGTCATGTCGCATCTCAATACACCACTCCGATGCGCTTTAAAAGCAGCGTGTCAGCCCATTAGGAGCCATCGACTGACTGCACACCGGCCTTCGGGCAAGTTAGAGCAATGCTATACGTATCTCTGGCGGTAAGTCAACTAACAGTTGCAAGTCGGCGGGCGGAAGAACCAACCATTTCGGATGGAAGCCCAAGGACTAAAAACTCCCGTTACTTACTTACTTACTTACTTACTTACTTGTTTCTATAAGTATATATATTTATTTGTAAGACTTAGGTCTACTAAAGTCATGTGAATAGACCTGTTATGAACTTGATGAACTTGATAAACTTGATAACCCAAACATGCTCCTTCCAGAGGTGAACCCCAAACAGCTATTAAATTTTTTGTTTTTCTTGTGCCTTTTTTAAAACCACTTCCAGTTAATCCATTTTTGCTGTTACTGCATGTGCTTCTGTTACCTCCTTCTCCCTCCTCTTCACCACCACATCCACCACCATCATTTCTATTACCACTAGGATAAAGGCGTCTAAGTGTTTGGTTCACTGTTTTTGTATCATCACTTTTTGGCATTCTTTTTGCATCTTTAACCAGATTGGTCAGAGAAGTGACTAGTTCCTTCTCTGCCATCCTATATTTCACAAGGTGAAAGCAGCCAGAACATTTCGCTCAGAACAAAATGTATAGATTTTGTTAACCGAGTCAAACCTAGTCTAGACCTTTAGACCGAAGTTTTATAAAACAACAATGTGATAGTATAATATTCGATAAGTTAGTTTTAAGGACAACAGACGATACTATCATAATTGTTTTTTAGTATTATACTTTGTTGCTTTCATTTTAATCGCTGCTCTTCATAATAAATTCGTATTAAAGTATTATAATTAGTCACCTGTAGCATTAAATTTGGTTTCATAGTATATATCATATTTGATACGTTGGGAATAAAGCTCCTTTTGGCGCGTCATAGTTGCTACAAACAATTTGTAAAAAAGAATGGATTGTTTTTTTACCCTTATATATTAACCGTTTTGGTTTTGGTAGCAGATTGTAAATAAAAGTCAAGCACTTCTTTCCAATTTGATGTCTAAAGTTTCCCTTGTGTTCTTTAAATGTTTCTAACAGTGTATAATTAATTAATAGCTCTTAATTTTTGAAGTTGTGTGCCACCTGATTTTCTGAAAAGCATGTTTTTTTAGGAAGGAAGAATTTATGTTTAAAAAAAGATGCAAATTCTAAATTATATTTAATTTTAACAGATGTCATTTTAATGCTAAGGTGAATTGTTACACTTCCAATGAAAGTATTTTCCTATATTAAGATAAATCATTTAGATAAGAAATTATGTCTGCCTTAAAATTTGCTGTGGTTATGTCTTCTGTTCGTGATGGAAGAATGGGAGACAGGGTGCTCAAGTTTTTGAAAAGTCAATTTGAATCAGTTCTTGCTCCTAATGGACATTCACTAGTTGTGATTGGTGAGTTAGTTATTTTTGAAATGTGTTCACATCAAATTTTTTCACATGAATATTCTCTTGCATTAATCTGTGTCACCCAGTCAACTGTTGGTTTTCTACATGGTTTATCATTTTTTACTGAGAATATATCTTGAACTACTCATAGATCCTCGTGACTATAATTTGGAATTAGTAAAAAAGCCCCTTCATTTCTATGCTGATCGATCAGAAGCTCCAGAAATTCTTCATCAGCTGAATAAGCAGGTGTTAGAAGCAGATGCTTATATAATGTTACTGGCTGAATATAATCGAACTTTACCCCCTGCTTTTACAAACACCTTGGACCATGTACCTAGGGAAAGGTAAGTTCTTGATCTTTTTCCCTAGAGTGACTGTATCATCTATATTGCACATAGCAGGATTTCTTATTTGGATCCAATAGCTATTCATTACGATTATTATGATCATAGTATTGTGTTTTCTGTCTTTTTTCACTCAAACACAAATGTTTGATTTGACTGTATTGTAGCTCATAAGTTTTTCAACAGAAGTGACTATTTTCTTGTTTTAGTTTTGCACACAAACCAAGCTGTGTTATATCATATTCAATGGGTTCAAGTGGTGGATTATCATCTGCATGTGCAGCCCTGCCCTTCTTGACTGAATTAGGATGCCTTTGCATAAAACAATTCACAACAATACCAGCAGTAAGTTAATTGCTAAGAGGTGTAATAGTTTTTTATGTGGAGTTTACTCCATCTAAATCCCAATCCCAATCGCAAAGAGATACATGGCTAGTTTTCTGTAATACATGATACAGTATAAAAAGTAACATTGACTTTGCAACATACCAACAATAGTATAAAGGAAGAGAAAGGATAGATGAAGAAGAAGTATTGCTACATTTTCTGAATTGGAATTAAGATTGCTTTATATTGTTCAGGTTCAACGAGAAGTTACAGAGGATGGAAAAACCGAAAACGGCCGCATCCTTAAAACAATAGGCGATGAATTGAAAGAATTGGAATGGTGGGCAACTGCTACAAGGAACAGGAGAAAGGAGACAGGTGAAATCTGAAGTTCTGTTCTCGTGAGATAACCAGACTTTTGCACACATGTTGTTATAAAATAATCGTTGGATAATTTCATATCACAAAAAAAGCTGCTGTGTTGGGTGTTTGGTGTTGGTTTGTCCCTTACACACTTATTGCACTCCGGTATAATGTTGTGCGCACAATATTTACGATGGTGATAATTCTTATAACGTGAACCAAATGTATTGATGTATTTTGAGATGAATTTTAATGAATTAATGTCGTGTTTTTTTTTCTTTTGAGACGAACTCTTATGCTATGAAATTTTAGGTTCCAACAAAGCAAAGCAAGAATGTCCATTTTCATAAACAATACAAGTATTTATGGACAACGTTCAAAAATATTTCTTTCATTCCAAATAATGCTATGTTAACGCTAAAGACATTTTTTAGAACTAAAACCCAAAATTTCGCAGCAACCACTTTTATGTAAGTGATGCCTTTTTGTAATAAAAAAGTGTTTTGAAAAGACTTTTTCATGAAATAGATTATGGGCTTACGTCGTCAAAGTAATATAAAAGTTTCCAAACTCGAACTCAGGGTCTTATGCCCTTTTAATATACGGATGCTCCGTTGTATTCTTTAGTCACCTTTAAATGAGCTTCAAAATTACATTTGTCATATTTATATATTTTGTAATACATAAATATATTTTTTTATAATATTTATTGTGTAAATGCAATATTTATCTCAATTAATGAGAGAGCAACCAGACGGTTATTGTTTATTTTCAGTTTAATCAAATGTTACGCCTATGCAATTTAGCTTTCAATTTATTTACTTGACAGCCTGTGAGTGCTCGCCTCCCAGTGGGCAAATTTACTGAAAAATCTCTGCGAAGGAATATCTTTCCATAGAAATGTACACACTAGTTCAATGACAATCCTCTTCATCGCAGTGATCTTTTGATGATTTTTACCCACTGGTCTCGGGAGATCGTGGACTCAACTGGACTCTTTATACCAGTGAGCAAATAACAATGTGAATCGTCAGCTTGAGATCGCGTGATGTCTTGTGCTGCAATGTAAATTTAAACTCTGGATTCGAGGTTGGTTCAAGAGCGATTATACTATACAAATCTAAAATGAATTTCTTTCTTAAAAACTTTTAAAACTTTTAAACGAAGGATGATTTTCATACACATTGGCCCACACTAACAAAAAAATGTTACGTTCTCTTCATCAGGAACAACTTCATCTTCTGGTTGGACTGCTAATTATGGTTAGTCGCTAATATGTTAGAGCTTTGAAACACGTGAAATAAAAATATGATATATCCATTTTTTGCTATGAAATATAGCCTAGGCTTATTGCTGTTAAGTTTGCAAGTGAAATTGAGCCTCTGGTTGAAGCATACGAAACCTGACAGTTGCGTTGCAGTGGTGTTTTGGTTTGAGAGGGGCATGACCATGAGACCCTTTTTTCCCGATAACTAACTTAAAAAATCAACGAAATCAAGAACCATCGAAGCATTCAAATTAATGATCTCTTTTCAGAAATAGAGCCTCATAGTCACTCATCTATTTTACATGAAGAATTCCAGAGGTGGAATTGAACTATGTGCTGACAAAAGGCAAAGGCCTACAAAGGTTTTAATAAACATCAAGATGTCTATAATAATAAACACAAAAAATTTGTGTATATTATTAAAAATTGTCAGTATTAATTTAACTTTTAAATTTAGTTTTTGGTTTACTTTCTTAATGATTGTTCAATTGTTTAGGACACAACTGAATCAATGCCGAATTTTCATGCAGAAAGCAATTTTCCTTAAAAAATTATTTTCAAGCCATTGCAGGCAGCAGAAGAACCAATTACATAGGACCATTGGTTGCATATGATGTATAAGAATAATATGATGATGAAGAAGAGTGTGTTATTTTCTATTTTTCTTTTTTCATAAGAAGTTAATTGCGAATGAATGATATCACGGACTGACAGTTTGACTACGACTCTGAATTGATTTATGGAACAGGGGCCGCGACTCGACTTTTAAAGTGGTGGGGCCACATAATATAGTGACTGAGGAGGCGCCACCATGGTTGGCGCGGACGGACCGAAACATTTTTTGCAAATTTATCCCTCTAGATTGGCTTCACGAAACATGAAAAGAACAATAATAGTCTTTTTCATAATACCTGATTAACATAGTAAATTATGCCTGACCTTGATTGCAACAAAACGCATTTGAAGGCAATCAGAAAGATAATCAACTGAGAACAACCCTTGCAATGATATTCCCACATCAATGGAATTAGAAATGTATTCTATTGGTACCAAAAGTTTGTACTTCTAGAAAAGTCTATCGTTATCGATGATCCAGAGCAATAAGCAAAATTCACTTGCAGCTACTTCATAAATGGACCGTTCGTTATAAAAATTATAAAATACAGTGGGATCTCTATAAAGCGGACACTATATAAAGTGGATGTTACACCGACAAATGCAGTAACTCCGACAAAACGCTTAGCGTCTTCACCCTCTTTCGCAATCAATGCGCAATGTGATACAAAAGGAAGAGATGAAAGGAAAGAATGACGCAACCATTTGCGTGTTCGTTTGCGTGTTAAAGATATAATGAACTCTGATATGGAGAGCTGAGGATTGCACCTATGCCGACGTCAGTAGAAATAAAAAAACTGAGAAATGGTCTGGGAACGAGCAGGTTTAGTATTAACAAAGCGCTTAAACAAAGTGAAAAATGATTGGCTCTCTGGTGGACATTATCTCAGAAGAAAACTGCTGCTGACACATGTTTTTATTGACCTTATGATAGTTAATTATCTTGAAAGTGTTAGTCTTTCCGTATATTGAAGTACAAACAACTTAAAAGTTGTTTATACTTCAATATACGGAAAGACTAATGTAACGCTATGTAAGACAATGAATTTGAGAACTCTCAAATCTAAATTTTCTCAATTAATTTTATTTGCTTTGCAAAAAAGTGGTCGGACCATGGCCCCCTACTACTCCTTTCTTCCCTCGCGTAGTAAAAGAGAGAGAAGGCGCATTTCCATATCAAATAAGAAATTTGATGTTACAACGCATCATAGTGCTTTTTACCGCCTAACCGAAAAAAATATTCGGACGAGCATCACGTAATGATGGTCCAGATGATGAAGTATTTCTCACATTTTCTCCAGCAGAGAAAGTAATAATGTGGCTTTGGCTTGTAGTAGTTAGTAGTGTAGTAAGTGCGCAATCGTTGTTTCCCGTGTGTGGGGAGTATATTCTGTGATGGTGGGTGGAGCAAGAAGAAACCATATAAGTGTGGATCTACTTTGTCACAAGCGGGGCACCGTGAGGGCAAAGCTAGCTACTATCTTTATCTTTTCTTCTCTTTCCAAGAAATTTATCATAATTCAGCCGGTAACCGATGTGATTGTCAACAAACATTGCCATTTTTACACCCCAGGCCTTCGCTAAACCGAACTGCTAAAAATCACGGAATTGGAAGTTAGACAGAAGATTAAATTAATCTGTGATTTTTTTAAAAGATTTATACACTTATTTATAATGTATTCTGTATAATTGAAAGAATTCGTTTTGCACCAAATTTAGGAAATAAAATAACTCCCTTAGCATTTGCGAATTTTGCTAAATTCTGTTTACTTTAGCTCTCCTCAAGCGGAAAAATTCAGTAAATTAAACTCTTAATTCCAGCATGAAAGCATTAAACAGTGGGATAAGAACGCACCTTTAGTCTAACTAAATTTATGAATAATGAAAGTTCAGGTGACAATGACAACATCATTCTGACCTTTTGTGTATATATATAAAAAAGAGAAGAATAATGTTACTGAATAATGTCAACTCTATTTGATGACTTAGACAAATGTAATGGCTTCTACTGTGGCTCCTTGCAAAAGATTCAGGGATCCATAGCTGAGTTTAGATTGGGGTGATGTTCAATAGGGGTACTTCTTATCTACCTGTTGATATTGCCTGTCACAGAAACTTTAATTAACAATACGAAATGATAGTCAAATTTTGAGAGGTTTACTAGGTATTAACACTTTTTATGACTGCGCTTATAAATGGCAATATCATGAACGTCATAAGATCTTGAAAGCAAGAATAAACTAAGATTCTACTCATGAATATTATGCATTCATACTCAGCAAAAACAGATTTGTGTTTCAGTTTGATGATTGACAGTCCAGAATATACAGTGGTTTTAACTTGCAATCAGTTGAAAAAATTTGTATTTTCATTTAGGAAGGCTGTTTGTAGCTTTCACACGCGTCAAAAGTCCTAGGCGTACAATTAATTGCACACATCAATTTGTCATCATCATGTGAAAAAATTGTGGGCATAACGTATGATTATTATGCAATGGTATTACTTATTTCATTTTCACAGTTATCAAAAGGAGGCATATTTTCCAATCACATAAAATATCAGATCACACACATAAATTTCGAACAACTTGTGATCACACTGGTGAGATACGAAGATTTTAATCGCACGCGTAGGAAACTTTAGGAGTGCATTTTACCACACGCATGTTATTTCTAAAAGGTGAAGACTGCATAAACTCAAATCAAAACATATCCCAACTGTTTATGATGGCTAAAAACTTTATTCAAAAAGTAAAGAACAACATTAACTTCAGATTTTTTTTGAGATGTTTCAAAGTATTGTTCGTCATTCTTCATCTGTCTAACTGTTTTTTGCCTAATCATCTGTTTTTTAAGGATAAAGAAAAAATAGAAAGGGAAAGTCTGTTAACAATAGCATTGATATTATCTTATGCTAGGAAATTTATGATCTTTATTATGGGTTGTTTTTTTTAAAAAAAATTTTTGTAAAGAAAATTAATGTGCTTTCAAGAAATTGAATTAATCACACGCTTTTTTTTTATAAGAACCAGTAAAATCTGACCTGAAATTCTTATTTTTGGAGCATTTTTCAACCTGAATTGTTCTTATTTTGTTCTTTCCTTTAAATATAGTTTCAAATTTTAGCCTCATTTTGTTCTTATTTATTATATGGAATTTCCAGTAAAATAGAAATCTTTTAACAACTGGTTGCTATTCGATAATGCCCATTTGCACATTTATTGAAGGTGAAAAAAAACCCCAATAAACTTCTAAACCATATACCAGTAAGAGAATTCACATCGTTCACATTCAGGCTGTTCTTAATTTTTGGAACAATGGTTTGAGCCTTAGGTTGTTCTTATTTTGTTCTTATTTTTTGGCCAAATCTGAGGCTCATGTTCTTATGAAATTGTTCTTATAAAAAAAAGCGTGTAATGCAAATGTAATTACGCCTTCGGGGCGTAAAAAGTGCCCTTTGGGTGTTCATAATGTGCCCTTTTTCCCTTCTGCCAAACACTGCCCTTCCATTCTAGATTAGACTCTGGCCTTATAATATTCGGCCGATTTTTAATGAAGTTCCAAAACAATTTCATAAGCAGCAAACAATACACATTAATAAATATTCTATGACACTTTGACATTATCTCTTCACATAACGTACATTTTGTAGCGTATTGTATGCAAGTTTTTGATAGCAATGACAAAATATATACATAATCCAGGTCCAAATTTAATTATTTTTAATTAATTTTATTTAGTAATAATTGATTGGTAAGTTTTTTGACTTGAAGTTCTTTTTTTGGAACTGATGAATTATAATAGCTAAATTATTCTAAACCTTCAGATCATTTTGTACTTGTGATGTTTAATCTAATACTCACCACCATTCTATTTTTTTTTTTAAAAAAAAAAAAAACTTTGTCAACTTTTTGTATAATATAACCATTATTCAATTTCGTTATTACTTTTTAACTTTCTTGAGCTATGTTGTCATTATTCATCAATCACCTAAATTTTCTAATCTATCAAACGAGAAGACAGTTTAAATGGATTCTACTATTATACCCATATTTGTTTTATACTAGTTTTTACTAAAAAATGAAGATCGATAAAGATCGTAGAAAAGTACAATGAACAAATTTGGCGTCTTCAAAAAGATACTGGACGGTGTCAATAATTTGAATTCGCAGACTGATGGACCCGTTGAATATATTAATGATAGCTTAAAACCTGAGGACTTTACTCTCACAAAGGTTAGCTATGATACTCTATGATAAAGCAAAATGTGACTATTGTTGCGATTTGTTGATACTTACCATATGTTTTAACTTCAGTATTGTTGTAATCCATCTTCTTCTAAATCTTCTTCTTCTGTTTAGCTCAACAGATATGGCTTTCCATACCATGCAACTTGTCTTGCAGTAGATCATGTTCAAAAATTGCTGGCGATTGGAACAGACACTGGTGCTATCAGAATGTATCTTTTTCTGTTAAAACGTCCATGAATAAGCATATATGTAATTAACTTGAGTAATCAGTCAAGCATGTTTTCTGGTATAATTTTGAACTAAGAAATAATGTATACCCAAACCTTTTGCAAATTCAATTGAAAATTCAAGAATTCATCACATTTATGGGCCCAATTTCATATTTGTTTATTTATCTTTGCTCAACTTGTGTTGTAAATGCACATAGCTGTTCTATTGAATGCTTCTGTGTACATGAATGATTATTAGACCGTAACTAAACAAACAAAGATGTGGCAAACCTTCTGTGGAATTTCATCTCCATCACGAATCAAACGCCCCTGTTAAGATTTTATCGTTTCTCATCAACGAGGTTTATTGTTTTTCTCTTCACATGACCAATATTAAACAAAAATAAAAAAATATCTGTTATTTATTCCTATCATTGTCTGTAGGGCGGCCTTGTCAGTGTTTGTGATGATGCTAAGTTGCATCTGTGGAGCTTGCGACAGAAACAGCCTACTCTCATACAGTCTCTGAATTTTAAAAGTTCTGAAAGGTTTGAGTCATTTGTACATTGTGACTGTGTTTTGACTGGGAAAACATAATTTAATTCTCATTATCTGCTTCAGTCCTCACAATATAGTTTGAAAGAAACTTAATCTTTTTGAAATCAACACTCTTGAATGTGCTTTAACATTCATTTAGTCATATCCAAATCACTTGCTGATCAAAAGAATTTGTAATAACTTTGTGTAACAGGATAGAACTGCACACAAAATTATTGTTTTCTCATAAAATTCCATGTTTCTTTCCAGCTGTAATTTTCATAATAGCTATCTGCACCCATCTCTTAATACATTCTTAGAGTCAACTGTTTATGATCTATTTGTACACGTCCATGTTTGATTAGCAATGACCACCAACTTATTTTTCTTTTTCTTTAGAATCACAGCCCTTCATAATCCATTTGGTTCTAAATGGCTTTATGTAGGTACAGAACGAGGGAATGTGTTTGTAGTGCATATTGAAACTTTTAACATGTCTGGTTATGTCATAGCATGGAATCATGTTATCGATGTGTAAGTTAAAATTGTGATCATGATGTTGAATATGATTTTGCACAAATTACGTTGTTATCTTTTCTCTCTGAATTTATTCAGGTCATGTAAAACTCATCCTGGCCCTTGCATTTCCATCAAAAGTAATCCTCAAGATCAAAACAAGGTATATACTGTAGTATTTATCAGTTCTTGTATTCCTTGCTGTTTTCTTTGAAACTGTATAACTATTAACATTTGAAGAGTTATTAGAATAACTGATTTAAAGAACTCCAGGGTTTTTTTTTCTGCATCTGAGGGGTAAAAATTAGCAAGATATCCCGTTTTGGCGTGGAACTTAGCAGTGTCTATCTGAACATAGACATTGGTGACTAGCTATATTTTTTGAAGGTGGAACCTGTCATAGTTAAATGATATTGTTGTTGAAGAAATATGATTTTTATCCAATTTTCTCTTCCAACCAGTTAAAGCTGTTTGCTCAAATTAGTTTAGCCTGACTTCTGACAGTTCCAGTTTTATACTTACATAGGTTTGGCAAGTTATGTTTTTGCATGACATGTTTTTCATTTACCATACTCCTTTCAGTTGTACTATCTAAAAGAAGCACTAGGGAAGATAGGGTATAACTGTGACCAAGGTTTGGTGTGGCAGCCATTTTGCTTACTTTGTGACTTTATTATTAACAGCTACTCCTGAACTTTGAAAATGGTGTTTGCGTTCTATGGGATTTGCGGTCGAAAAAGGTTTTGCATAGTTATGCAACAGAAAGGGTCAGTAATGTTATGGTTTTTATGTTTTTGTTTTGTGAAATCTCATGTCTGATCAGTGTAGTTTGTGTTTTAGCCATCTCAAAATATGACCTGTGCATCTTGGCTAACTGAGGGAAAACAATTTATAACAGGACATTGGGATGGTACATTATCAACGTGGAATTTTCGAAACTGCAAGAAACCAGAATTTCAAAGCGTACCCCATGGTAAGGTTTTTTTCTTTTTTTAAAAATCATTTTACCAGCTATCTTATTATAATAATCGCATTGCATCCCCAATCAAGCACAGCATTTTTTCGGGAAATATCTCAAGAACCCAATAGGGATAAATAACTGATGTTTTTTGGGGTCCGCAATACTGGTGATGGGGTGACGAATATTTGGGTCAAAATATGTTTGGGGACGAGTTTACAGGGGCCGCGCGAGCGGGGGGGGGGGGGGGGGCCCGGGGGGCCATGGCCCACCCACTTTTTTGCAAAGTAAAATTTTTCGAATTCCTTAATTATACAAATGTGTGATCGTCAATAGATAATTAGCTTTCTATTGACAGGGTGACAGCTAAAACTATTTATTATATACCTATAAGCTTTTTTTATCTACAATAAATTTGAATGTTCCGTATGATCGTGCAATAACTGATGCGATGTTACACGGTCATTGTTGATATTCAACGGCGCAATACAATGTCTTCGCACCCGGAAATCGTCTGTTTCCTTAATCTTTTCTTTTGAAAAATATTTGTTAAACTGCCTCGATTTTACAGGCGCATTAAACCATGTAGGCTCCTGGGTATGCTTAAGATATTCTTATTTTTAATAAAAGTTAGTCCGATTATCTTTGTAAACATGTTGAGCATAAATTAAAAAGCATATTTATGTTGTCATGATGTTGTCAATTGTCACTTTGTTCCATACTTATGTGGAAAGTGATTTACTCTTTTCAACTAACTAGATTTATCGGGAGAAAACTCTTTTATTATTTTTAGAATATTGGTGCTTGTTTTGGCACTCTGAGTAAATAATATTCGCAAAATTGCTTTGGCCCAGCTGATTTTGGCCCCTCCACTTCAAAATATACGGCGCGGCCCCTGGTTTATGATGTCTTTGCAATTTACCCGGTTTTTACTAGCTCTGTAAACCTTTAACATTGGTTCCATCTGCATACTTTTTCATTGCAGCCACCAAAAATACTAATGCTGACTCAAAAGATACATTAGTTTGTTGTCCAATCACTAAGCTGGAATGGTTAGCAGCAAGAGAGAGGTAATGATGTATTAAATAAACAGGCAGTTATTATTTTTGTGGACCACCATGTTTCATGATTAATCCGATTTTTTAATGGCCAAAACTTTTGGATTTGAAATCCTATTATTCTCAAGCTTTAAAATGTTTAAATGTTCAAGAAACTCTACAGGATTAATTCACTAAAAATAAATACAAAATTCGAAAACAATACGAAATAAGTAACCCATCAAAGGGGGTCAATGAAAATTCTTTTAAAAAGTCTTTATGAATACTTCTATCTTCAAGGTATTTCTATCTTAACAGAACTTTATTTTTCGATAAACACTAGATAATTTTTTTTCTGCTCAATCACCCTCCAAAGCATAACGGTGTTCAGTTTCACTTATAAACTACTTTTCCATTGATCATCAAGTAGATATCTTTCGATTTAAAAACTGTGATTACAGAATAAGTACATTCCACACTACAGATACCAGACAAAACTTCACAATTGATCATACAGAAATGCATAACAAACCTTTTTCAGATATTCACTTGTAAAGAAAAATTGCATTTCAGCCATTTCTTTTACAAAAATGATGAAATCGGTGCAATATCAAACATGAGTAAGTGACACAAACATATAGAGATCATGCAAGTTTTGGACAGTAAGAAAATACAAAGAAGAAGAACCACATCTGGTTTTGAAGAAATCCAATAACCATATTCTGATGAAATATTTGGATTTTATATAACTCTCACCTTGAGAATTTCTCGATAAATTTACCAATGAAATTGTTGTTTTCACAAAGCTCTTTAAACATATATGTCACAGACGCATAGCCACCACACTAGGTTTATACAGTAAGAAAAATGCAAACAAGAAAAACCACAAGGGATTGTAAAGGGTTTTGTGCTGGTGCAGAAATCCAACCACATTTTTTAAAATTCACACCATTTTTTTTTATTTTTTTAATTTGTAAATATATAGTCCAAAAGGTTGACAAACAAGGAAGGCCATAAAGTGAATAATGAAGGTTTTAAAATGAAGGGAATTTTTGAATAGAGTACTAAACACAAAGTATACTTCCTAACTATTTTCTCAATCGGTCTTGAGGGTAAAAAGCACTTATTAATCCTGAAGAAAACGTTTTTACTGTAAAAATATCTTCCCTTGAAATTAACATATTGTTTTGTTCATTATTTCGTGTTATCTCTTCTTTCTTTTTTGTAATCTCTTTCTCTTTTAGAGATCCTTTGATTATTTTTTCTGGTGGAATGCCTTATGGAAATAGAAATAAAGGCTTGACTGTAATGAGAGGCAGATCGAAAAGCTTGTTACTATCAGAACAAGTCATAGACTTTCAATGTTTGATGGGTATGCCCATCCCTTCAGGTAAAATTATATATTATTTTGAATTTCTGATGTTAGGGTTTTTGAGCAATAATGAAGTGATAAATGAAGTTTCTTATACTTTGATAATAGAATTTCCGGAACCACAAGCTCTATTTGTACTTCTGCGAAATGAAATTGTTGTGTTCGATTTACTCGGTTCCATGGCTCCGAGGTATGGACTATATCACCTACACTACTTTGCAAGTTATTGCCTTTTTTTATTTGTGTGATGTGTATTTGATTGAATGCGAAGCCTGTTTTCAGCAATTAATTTCTTCTATTTTCAAGCCTTCCTTGGTTTACGATACCATACAGATATGATCTCCACGAATCAATAATAACATGTGTCCACTTCATATCTCAATGCCACAATCCTTTACTGACAGATCTGCATAGTTTAGCTACTGGACACAACAAAAATATCTCGCAAACGTCAAGTCGGGTAAAAACGTTCTCTTGGGCCATTTCAATTTTTATTTCCGTCGTAGAATTTAATAATCGTTTATTATATTATTTATATTTATATATTATATTATTTTCACTAATTCAGTCATGGCCGTTAAATGGTGGCCAAGAAGGTGAGCAAAATCAAGACCCAGCCATTATTATAACTGGGTATGTACGCCTTGTAAAGGCCATGTAATTTTTTTTTATCGACCTTAAATGGGTGTTTTGTATCAGAGAAGGTTTGGTTGTTACATTTACAACCACATGTTTAGTATAGGTTATCTTAAAACCTGACCATTCTGACCTCTGAAGTGACAGGAATATGGAAACAAGAAATAACACTGTTAGTACTAGCTTCATATATTAGCGTGTAAATATGTTAAAAAGACTAAAATGGTAAACAAGACTTAAGGAGATCTTTACAAATACGACAGAGCTCAAAAATCTGTTTAGCAAGTCTCTTTTCAGTATTTCATAGTTCTTTGCAGTTTTAGAGATATTTCATTCATGGCTATCATTGTAGCTATGATGTAGTTCACGTAAGAAAATTGATCACGATACTAGTAGGGAAGTGCGAATCTTATAGATGTTCAAATGTGTTTTTGCTTACTTTTTAGACATGCTGATGGAAGTGTCAAGATATGGGATGCAACTTCCAGTAAGGATTCTCACAATTTTTTTTGTGTATTGTTGTTGTTGTTGTTGTTGTTGTTGTTGTTGTTGTTGTTTTCATGAAGCGCAAAATTTACCATATGAATAATGTTATAGGCATGTTATTACTATGTCACAAGTTCTCTGTCGCTCGTCTATTTGAACGTCAAATGAGCCGACAACCCAGTACGACGAGCAACGTCAGCAAGGCGTCAAGCAGTGACCAGTTTGACGACCCATTCGCGATTCAGCAGATTACATTCTGTCCTTATGGAAGGATGATGGCGGTTGCTTGTCAAAGTTATTTTGTGGGCGTATTTAAATTTTCAAAGACTGACGCGATCACCGAAACTTCAGTGAGCTACTTTTATCCCACACACGTTAATGTGCATGCTTTTTAGATATATACATGTTTTAAATAAATCTTCTTTTCTTTAGACTATCAACGTGAGTTTTTGTGTGGAGGAAGAGTGTTCAGAGACACCCGACCGGAATAACGAGTCACTAAACGACCCTTTTACCGAATCTGGCCTATCAAGCTCTGCGTCACAAAACACATTATCGTCGTATTTCGCATCACAAACGCACCATCCGCCGCTGCGTACCACCGCCATCAAATGGCCACCTGGTTTCCAGCCCGTCTGCGTTTGCAATCAGTTAGCGTATGAGCCGATGCCGAATATTACTGCAGTGGCTTTAAGTTCATCATACGGATTGTGAGTGTCGATGTTCTTCTGCACTCATCACACTATGCATGATTTGTATTATTACTTTCCTTCTGCTTATCGTTAGGGTTTCGTTCGGCAATGCAATCGGTGTAGCCATCGTAGATTACATTCAAAAGGTCACCACCATGGTAATCATGAACCATGAGCTGGCTGGTAAGATTTTCAATCACTTACAAGATGTTTGACTTACACCTGATCTCAGCCCTATCAAGACCTTCATAATAAGTGTAGAGGTTTATCAAAAATCGTCAAAAAGTCACTGCGACGAAGAGCATTTTTATTGAAATAGTGTGGTTATTTCTATAGAAATGCACTCCTTCCCAGAGATTTTCAACAATTTTGCTCTGAACTTTGCCCTCACGTCACCAGATCTTTACATGTGCATTTGTCCTTTAGCTCCTGGAGACTGGACTGTGGCACCCTCCAACTCTCCCAAAACTCCAGTTAGTAAAAACGTTAGTCAAACTTCGCTAAGTAACGATCCTGTTCCTAATGGCCATGCAGCAACACCAACACCTGATCACAAAAAACACAAGGAAAGTAAAAGGAAAGACCGTGTTTCGCGAGTAATTAGTGTGAATGTCGATCAACTGAGTCACCCGAAATTATCGAAGAAACCGTCCGGGAATGGCGGTAGTAAAGAAAAAGAAGATGGTGGCTGGTGTAGCAGGGAACGAAACAGTGAACATAACCTAGGTTCAATTCACGCGTTGACGTTCGCTTGTTCATACACACGAAAAGGAGGTTTGTAGCCCGCCTTTTACTCCACTCATTTTTATATACAATTTTATACTGAACACAATATTCCTATTCTGGTTCAACTTATGTTTCTAGGTAACCTTACCTGTCCTGCTTTGTGGGTTGGTACAAGTTCGGGGCACACATCTGTTGTTGCACTCAGTATACCTACCAGTGCCCAACAACGGAAACTACAGCCAGTGTTAGGACTGTGCACAGGTAGATCTATCCATCTAGTCCGGACGTATCAGTAGATTTTGTTGTTGAGTGATAACTTCTTAAGGCATTCTTTTCTAGGCACGATAAATGAACAACGCCACTGCGTATTAAATATCACACTTCTTGATCAGTATGGAAACATCTGTACTCCACCTTTCGATTTTTGGAGAGACGACGCTAGCCCCAATCCCTCTGCAAACCGAACGAACATACAAACAATGAATTCTGAATCCACAACACGAACTTTTGTCGCCATAGTAACCGAGAAACACATCAAAGTGAAACGATTGCCGACACTAAAACAATTCAGTGTCGTCGAACCTGTCGGAAGTGACGGATTCATCATCAAAACCGACTCCATGTGCATCGATAGTAAGCGCGATCTTCGCCGTCTCTGTCGAATCGATTAAATTCTCCTTTACGGGTTTTGTCGTATTTAAACTTTGAAAATATCCGATGATAACGCCTGAACTTCCTGTTTATTTTTTTATTGTTTGTATTTTAGGCGGCAATTGTGTCGGCTGCTTGACGACGGAAGGTTCTCTCAAGATATTTAGTTTACCAACATTAAGACCATTGCTTAATGTGGACTGTGGTATTTCCATCGTTGACTACAGGTCAGTTTGTTTTTTTTTACAGTAGTTTTACACGAAAATTGTTCGAGATCTTGCTCAGAGTATATTCAACTGAAAAATCACCATGACATTAATACGGTGAAAACGCTTATAAAAGAGTATTTGTGCAAATGAGAAAAACCCTGACCCTTACCCTCACCCAAACACATTTCGCAAGGTTAACACCGTAAAGTGTGATGATATTGAAACATATTGTCATGTTTGTTCAGCCTAATTGCCCTCACTATGCGAATTTCCATCTTCAATGCGGCAGTTTGCTTTATTATAGGATGATTCGGACCTTTACGATGGGAAATGGTGGCGAAGCTGCCTTTTTAGGTTCTCCTACTGAAATTCAAAAAATCGCTTTTACACGAGAAAAAGAGTTCGTATATTTTTATGTTATTGTAAACTTGTTAAATTCACTTTACTTGTAACTTCGGATATTGGCATTGTTTATCTCTGTAGACAAAGATTTGTTGACGCAAACGGATGTTTGTTTACGTTACGACAACTTCCGGAACCAAAACCCAAAGGTTTTCTGCAAAGTATACTCTCACCCACACCTTCGTCACTTGACCGTGAAGAACTTTGTAAGGAGATATTGTAATTCTTTTTCAAAAGTTATACGAAATCTTTTCCCCAATGTAATATTCTTTATTGTGGTGTTCTCTAGTCGGTCCGAAAAGTGGCAACTCTCGAAAAGTTGCGTCGCACGTGTATGGTTCGGGCGTTGAGTCGTTACGGGAGCAAGCGGATACTGTGGGCGGTGCTTTATCCAAAGCCAGACAGGTAAGAATAACTTTGTTTGTTTATGTTCTTTTGACTTTGTCTCGAATATGTGGGTCTGTATCCGTGATATATATCAATCTAGGAACTGGTCGAGCGAGGTCAAAAGTTAGGACAACTGCAAGAGCAGACCGAACAGTTGATGGGTAACGCCCAAAAATATGAATCACTTGCAAAAGCGCTGGCTGATAAATATCAAAAGAAAAAGTGGTATCAACTATGATACAGCATCTTATTCCGTCTCATCGAACAGTAGATACCGTTACGTCGGATTGATACGTCGGAATACATGTTCACACTGGCGAAAAGAAAAACACAAAGCATTGATCTTAGCTATATTTTTCTTAATCACGCATCAAATTTTTAGGTTATAGTTAAAAAACGAAGACATAATTAAACAGATTCTTTTTTTCAAACTGCAAGATTAGACCGTGTTCAACCCGAGTGGAGAAAATCATCATAAAGTCTCTGCGACGAAGAGCATTTTTATTGAAATAGTTTCTGTAACTCAATAGAAATGTACTCTTTCGTAGCAGTTTCAGCAAGTTTGTCGACTGGGACCATGTTTACTGCTAGACCTTGCAGTAGACCTTTTCATGAATTACGTCACAACAACCAATGCAAACTGAATATTAATGACGTTTACGCTGCTTAAAAAGAGAAACGACACCTCAGGGGGAAAAGTTTTCACGAAATTCTTTTTATAAGGTTAAGCATGTAATAATTCATAAGCGTAGAAACGAGGCGAAGTTAGTAATGACGTAATTTATGTAAAGATCTGCCGTTTTAACGTTTAATGCAGGGCGTAACACTAGGGGCGTAACCCTCGCTTTTCCGTACTGATCTTTTGTGAAGTTTTTGAAAATATTTACAACACTGATGTTTTTCACAACTTTTCCATGGCGAAAACAAGGAAAGAATATGTTATATATCGAAAATAACATGTTACTATATTTTTCTAGAACTTTTTTTTTTCCTTTTTTATGTTTCTTTTTCTTCGAAAACAGCCATCTTGACTTACTTTGTCCCGCCACAATAAAGCAATTGAAAAAGAGCGTGTTGTTGATTGGCTAGAAAACGAAATATGGTGCTGGTTTAATTTATTTATTTTTTTCTGTAAAATAATTTTTTGTAAAGTAAATAGTATAGCATTATTGGATGATAATAGATGGGGCGTGACACTCATCCAATCCGCAATAGATGGGGCGTGACACTCCTCCAATCCGCGCACTAGTGTCACGTGTTATTCAATGGATTTCCAGGACTGAATATTATGTTGCCAACTGAAAACTTTGTAACAAAAGTTTCAAAGAAAATTTCTTCAATGGTTTTTCTACATGAATTTGTCACGTGGTATAGTTTTTCCCCCAATTTTTACTCTAGAAGTGTGTTTGTCAATATATAATCTTGCTCAGTGGGCAAAATCGTCAAAAAGTCACTGTGACGAAGAGCATTTTTAGTGATATGGTGTGTTTCTATTGAAATGCACTTCTTCGCAGGGATTTTCAATAAAATTTGCCCACTTTGTGGTGAAAAGTTTGTGTCCTGGTTTAATAACAAAGTTGAGAGTACAAACTTAAGCGATGATCACTTCTTGTCTTTTCCTATAAAAGCCACCCTCCCTGGTAAGTGAAAACAAGACATATAGTAATGGAGGATATTTGTATTTGCTCGAGACAGGACGTACATCGTGAAGTGTTCGTGTTTTTCCCATCACGAATAAACTGTTATTAGCGAAAATGCCCGTGTGACGACATCTACTTTCTGCGCTGTGCTTGGTTTCATAATCGTTCTCGGCGAAACGGTACGCCGGATGCGCAAAACTCCCGCTTGGGGAGAAACATACCCTTCGAACCAGTGCAGCACCGTATGTTCTCGAAGTATAAGAACCGCCGGAGCTTTACAGCGACTTTATTTTGTGTGTCGTCATTAATAGTATTCGTTTCGTCGTATCATGGAATCTTTATTTGTCCATAATCGTATTTTAAAGTTCATCTTCTTAGGTCTTTATCGTCGTTATCGTTTATGTATTTTGAATGTTTGTGTTAGTTAGGTTGCTTTCCTTGTATTCCGACTTCGGTTCTCTTTTCGGAAGTTGTTCGGTTGATTAGTCGAAAGTATGTGATTCGATTTTCACTGTACATTTGTTCCGGTATTGATTCTCTCGTCGTTTGTGGTGACATGAAAGGAAATAAATAAGTTGATTAGTGGGTTAAGTTTACCTCACGTGTACGTTTCTGTATCGCAGAGAATAAATAAAGCGTGCGTTTTCTCTTTTATAGCCCTCCATCGCTGTAATTGTGCACATGCGCATTGCTCTCCCATTCTTATTGCCGGAACCGAAAAGAAACTTCCTTTCCGACTATTCTTCGAACTGTCGGAAAGGTCGCTTCTTGTCTTTTCCTATAAAAGCCACCCTCCCTGGTAAGTGAAAACAAGACATATAGTAATGGAGGATATTTGTATTTGCTCGAGACAGGAACGCAGGTTATAAAAAAGAGAGAGGTAAATTTGATGAATGAATGAATTGATGTTTGTTAAATTAAATATTTATATTCTTTGTAAGTGTTAATCTTTGACATTTCCCGTCTTTGATGTATCTATCCCTGGAGCTGCTTGTCAACCATCTACCGTGCTTCCGAATATGTCTGTCTGAAATGCCTGAGTTTGCAGCAGTGGAGGCACCTCCAGATCTCAAGGGATGCAAACCGTAACGGTGCAAGTTGTTTCCCAATATTGGTTGAGCGAATTTAAGAAAGGATTCTCTCGCCGTCGTGTAAGAAATGGGCTTGGAACCTAAAGCTCTGTGACCTGCATGGGTCTTGACCAGTCGGCAGATGATAAAATTATCAGGAACACTTCTTAGTTCGGCTTTGTCTAAATATTTATTCAACCAAAAAACGGGGCAGTATGCTGTGCCTGTTTTGGATATCATGATCACATGGCCTTCTCTTAGTTGGTCAGTTTTGGATTTTGGAAGTAAAATCTCGACGTGTTCAAGATGAAACGACAAATGTTTTACTTGAACAGACAGGAGCTCACTGATTCTCATGAAGCCAGCAAACCCAAGGAGTGATAACACGAGAAATCTCAAATGCGATAAATTTCCTTTGTCGAGCTTGTCGATAATTTCTTTAAGCATATTGGCTGTCAATGGTTCTTTTTGATTTTTTGTAGAGTATTGGGCCGAGAGTCTCTTTGCCCCTTCAAATGCTAATTTGACGAATGGATGTTCTGTAGGTGAAATGAAGCCTGAGTGAATGTGGCCCCAGCGTATTCCCATAAAAGCGGCTGTAACTGTGCCTATTTTTCCTCCCTCTGCTATGAGGTCATTAAGATATGTTGCGATAAAAAAAGGATCTGCTGGACAAGCTACTACCTCTTCAAATTTTGAAGTCCATGCTTTCCACGCATGCCAAGGCGTTTTATATTTCGCTAGGGTGGATGGCGCGTATGCTGATTCAAGTAAAACCGGCAAACTATCTGCCTTAGCCTTCAGCTCTCGACTTTTAATTTTATTAAAAGTTTTCCAAATACCACTCTGATGTTCATCTGAAATGAATAAGAATTAAAAGTAAAGTAGTAACGTGGTAATAACAGGAGGGGAAAGTAAAGGGGTATGATGTAGTGTGTTTTGTATGTCTATTTACATTCATATTTATATAAAAATACAATCGTTTATTCCTTCATTTATCTATTTGATGTGGTGGATCTCGAAGGGGTGTTCGCATATCTGCTGCGTTTCTCCATGTGGTTGTGACGTGTCTTTTCCAAGTGTGAGGTTCGTCTCATGTGGACGTGCCCTTCTCGCTTTTCGTGAGCGAAAATCGTCTCATGTGGACGCGCCCTTTTTCTTTTTACGAGCGAAAAATTGTGTCGTGTGAACGTGCTTTTGTGCTTCATGTGAGCATGTATCAACCTGTTTTATGTGAACGAGAAGTCTATTAATAAAGCTATAGTACGAAATTTAGGAAAACCTTGAAACACGGATTGCGACATGGAGTAATTGATGAAATGAGGGCGCAAGTACATGCAATCTTTAACAAAGTCTTGAAAGTCTTTTCCGTTCTTGGTGATAATGGGCCAGAAATGTGATGATTTCCATTCGGGGATAAGCAAAACGCCTGTAGCTTTGCAGAGTTGTAGATGTTTTACGGTTCGGATTATTTGGCTTGTTGGAGGGCACAACCAGTTGAAATCTCCTTCCCAGTTGCATGTGAATGCATTAACGGCTCTGGTGTTAGGGCACAAAAAACGTGAATTGAAAACCTCTAACTTGGTGTTTAGGTCATCTGCGAATCTGTCAACCGTGAATTTTCCAAAGTGTTCTTGAATTTTGTTGAATGAAGCTAAATCTATTCCCCAGTTATCAGTGTCTTGAAATTTAGATAAACTATCGGCTACAACATTTTCTTCTCTTGGGAGCCATTTAGGTTCGATTTCAACGTTGTGCTTTATGCATAGACCGTAAATGTCCAGGGAGATGTTATGTAAAGCAGGCTTTGTGCTGCCGTTTAAAATAATTCGTGCCACGTTTTGATTATCTGAGTGCCAAAGAATTTTCTCGTTCGAAAGAATTGAGCCAAAAGAAATGAGCAGCAGCTTTACAGAGAGTAGTTCGCGGTAAGTTGAACTTTGATTAATTTCTGACTTTTTGAAATCTCCTCTGGCAATGATGTTTCCTAATCTTTCTACGATAAACCCTCCGTAACCAGTATCACTGGCGTCGGAATACACGACCTTTGTTGTGTCCGGCTTTTTACGAAAAGCAAACCCGTTGCAAAATTTTAAATTCTTTTCCCAAAATGTTAGTTCTTGAGCGACGTTATCACCTATATCCCGTATGTCGAACCAGGATGATCGGTTTTCGATAAATTTGTACATGCCCCTAGTAAATAATCTGGTTAAAGAACCAATTCCTAATCCCATAGATATGATGTGACCGGCTATTCTCGATAGAAATTTAGCGGATGTCGCTCGAGATGAGAGAACGGATCTAATCATGCACGTCAAGGCAGTGATCTTATTCTCAGGTACGTAAAACTTCATTGTTGTTGCGTCGATCTCGAATCCTAGCCATTTTCCTCGTTGGGATGGTGTCAGGTTTGATTTTTCGATGTTGATTACGAATCCAGCCGATCTTAAATCCTTTTTGATTATTTCATTACAGATGAAATTGGCTACTTTAAAGGTTTTGGCCCCGGCGATCCCGTCATCTATGTAAATGGCGCACCTGATTCTCAAGCTTCTCCATCTTTTTATAAAAGGCCTGGTGCATTTTGTGAAAACGTAGCAAGCAGATGCTAGGCCAAAAGGTAAAACCTTGAACCTGTAAAATTTTATCGTGCCATCCAAAAATTCCCAAGCAAATCCCAGATAATCGCGACAAGTCTCGTGAATTTTTATATGATGATAACCGGCCTTCAGGTCGAACGTTCCGAAGTAAAAATCTTGTTCAAAGCTGTCAGCTATAGTTTTAAGGTTTTCGTATTTAAATTTAGTAATTTGGATATTTTGGTTGACGTGTCGCAAATCAAGTACTAAACGCAGTTTGCTGTGCTTTTCAACAACGGATAATGGGTTCACGCAAATAGGCATTGTGCTCACTTCCTCGATGCAATCATTCGTTAAAAGCTCGGCAATGCTTTCTTCGACGAAAGTTCTGTTCTTTAAACTGGAAGCGTTGTTTTTGGCATAGAAAGGTGAAGGTCGCGATAAAAATGGTAGACGATAACCGTGTTTGACAATGTTGAGGACAAAATCTGAAGCGTTAAGAGATCTCTCCCAGAATTGGAAATTTTGTTCCAATCTGCCTGCTACCATTGTTTCTTGTTGTTCCCTAATCCAAAAGCGTTCGTGTGGACCTGGAGTGAAATGTGATTGTTGGAAATATGGGGATAAGAAGCAAACAAGTAAGTGCAAATGGTGTCAATGTTACATTATTTTGGGTAATTGTCCCTCGAATATTTAAGGTTTTTCATTTTATAACAAGACGATAAAAAATGCCCACTTTTACCACAACCCCAGCACAACTCTGACGAAGAAGGCTTGTACTTTGTGTGGTAAGTAGTGAAACTTTTAGCAGGGTATCGACGTTTCTCGGACTTCCTTTTGTCTTTTTTAGAATTCGCGGACTTAATCGCTTTCGCTAACTGCTTTTCGTCGCTGGAATCGTCAGCTAGTTCATCTCTTAAATATTCTTTGGCAGTCAGCCAATCTTCCCTGTCAGCAAGCTTAATGACCTTGATGCGTTTAAGTAAGATTTTCTTACCCTCTTCCAATTTTTCTTTTGCTTCTTCGATGTTGCTTCTCCCAATGTCTTCCAATGCATCGTCGATTAGTTCTAAAACTTCGTTATTGTGCTGGAACATTTTCTTGTTTCCGTCTTTCTTGAATTCATATTCGTCCAACTTTTTCTTCTTCTTCAGGTTCTCGATGCTGTTATAACACACTTCCTCAGCCACACGTTTGGCTTGCCCGACGAGACGAAGTTCTGCCTGTTGGACAGTAGCATTGATAATTGCTTGGATTTCAGGAGAAATGTTAGACATCACGTAAACGTTTCTGAATCGCAGTTTACCTCACGTGTACGTTTCTGTATCGCAGAGAATAAATAAAGCGTGCGTTTTCTCTTTTATAGCCCTCCATCGCTGTAATTGTGCACATGCGCATTGCTCTCCCATTCTTATTGCCGGAACCGAAAAGAAACTTCCTTTCCGACTATTGTTCGAACTGTCGGAAAGGTCGCATCTCGTGGACTTGTATCATCGAATTTCTGCTACTCCATAATGCAACTCGTTTTACCAATGTTATTCCCAATTTCAGTTCAGGCCGCAATATCTTATCAGACTATCAAACCCGACCTCGTTTCCATTCGTTATATTGTTACATGCTTACAAGAAATTACTGAGGACCAAATTTGTGATAATTTTCATCAAATTGCCACTCAAAACGAGGCGGGATTGTTCAGTTTTGTAAAATTACGTCGTTTGAAAAGATATCAGGGAAAGGTTTATTACTAGTATATTGCCGAAAAAGTTAGGATGGAAATAGGATATACATTATTAATATTTATTAATATGGCGGTGAGCAAGGTATTTCCTACATAAAACTCATGGATCTTATGCTGGCATCTTGTGCTAGCATTTTTAAATACATAATGTCTGCATATTTCTAAAAATTTGACGTCAAATCAGTAGCCAGATGATTTGTATGCGTTTTCACAAAAACTCTCTTTTAAGACTAGACGCTTATTTTTTGCTGTGACAAGTGCTTTCATAAAAATCAGTTGCAGATACAAAATGCGTAGTGTATTTATGAAACAAATGATGAAAAAACGTCATCATTACGAGCATCGTTGCCTGATGATGGAGAAACAGATGATATTCAGCGAGTTATCTCCAAAAGAAGTCGCTGAAGATAAGGATGATGCATTGTCAGTCGTCAGTTTTGGCAGCGCGTCGTCATTGCCGATATTTCACGATGAAGATACTTTGTCGTTGATCAGTTTTGGTAGTGTCTCATCGTTGCCGATCTTCCACGATGAAGACATCAAACCAGAGATTAGTAAACACCCCTTACTGATCCCTGTTGAGTCATTGAAACTCTCCACACACGTTGATAGTAAAGCCAACACCGATGAACTGAAAGTTATTCCAGTTGTAAGATGGGAATTCCGATTTGATGACAGCATGTCTATAGTGTCGTTTTGTGAAGACGATGAATTCAATCGATCAGAAGACGACCTCCACAAACAAGATGTAGTGATCTTAGGGGAAGATGAAATTGTTCAACAAAATGGCCAAATTACAAAACACGTCACTTTCTGTGATGAAACACAGGAAGAACACATATGTATGAAGAAATCTCGAAAACGCATAAACATTTTTCAGAGGCTTTCCTCTTGGTTCAGAAAGAAAATAGAAAAAATTTGCGTTTAAATTCTGTATAATGTATTGTTTCCCAATGTTCTTTATTTCAGTAATGGACATATTCTGTCAGTTTAATTTTGAAGTCAGACCACAAAAGAATGTCTAAAAGTATTATGAAACCTTCACATTATTAGCAGGTCTCGGAAAATCATGTTTCGTTTACACGAAACTATTTTTCTATAAATTTGTAGGGAAATATATACAATCATATAACAGGCTCGTCCATTTTAGGAGTCTCTCTAATACATAGACCAGACAAAAGGCAAGCCCTGGAGAACACATTTTTTTGAAATCCCCTTTAGAATCATTCAATAATTTTGTTTCTCCACCAATAGAAAGCTTAGGAAATTTGTTCTTAAATTCTTTTTGCAACAGACTGATAAAATGTTTTCCTTCAGACAGGGAGACCATTGACTGCGATTGTAAGATTTCAAATCAATCCGCTATCAACGATCCACTTAGCACTTGTGAGGAGCGGGATTGAAATCCAACTTCATCAACGGCCGAAAAGCTACGGAACTTGAGGGTAAACACATACATCATTGTGTTTGTATGAGGTCCCTGATTTATGATAAAAAAAACCGGATAAGTGCAGTGATGGTGTAGTGGTTAGTAGCTTCGAGTGCGACCACTGCGGCGTCCCATGTTCGAGTCCAGTCATGTCGTATCTTAATACACCACTCCTATGCGCTTTAAAGGCAGGCGTGTCAGCCCATTAGGAGCCATCGACTGACTGCACACACTGGCCTGCGGCCAAATTAGAGCAATGCTATACGTATCTCTGGCGGTAAGTCAACTACTAGTTGCATGTCGGCGGGCAGCTACTAACTTACTTACTATCTTATCCGTTGATGAAGTTGGATTTTTGGCTGCTGCCTTTGCATGATCATTTGGAGACACATTCGTGCATTTTTTTGATGTCGCCATGCATTTCTTGATTTCTCTCTCCCTCTTTTACCAAGTACTCCAGTTAACTTTAATGTATTGATAAAGTCGAATTGATCATGATTGCCTAAACCATTGTATTTTCCTCTCTCTGAAAATTGATAGCATTTCGTTGTTTTCATTTCCATGATTATTTTCAGCTTTCATCCTTTTGTTGCTTTTATGTGTATTTGTACATGGTATCCGTAGAATCTCAGATGCATCCAGTCGTTGTTTTGTTTCAGCATTTATCGTCTATGATTCACATCTATAGGTCATTGGAGATAACACTACGGATTTCAAAGAATCGTTCGCTTCTTTTCCTCTAAAAGTAAATACAGCAGTCGAGTCCCGCTATTCGGGCTCTCAATGGACCAGCAAGCTGTAAATGTTGACGAGACCAAGGTTTTTTGTTTGAAATAGCGCATTTTGAAAGAACACCACCTATAACATCAGGGCGTACCATCATCCACCAAGCGAAATGGCGTAGGCGGTGTCAAAGGGGACGCGAAGTGTTGTGATACACTCTTGTTTATTATTTGTAAAAGTGTACATCAGGCCGAAAGTGTTATGAATGCGACTCCCAATACTGTTGTAATACAGGAAACTAATCATGATTTTCTATATTATATTTGTGTTAGTGTTTTTAAAGTGCCATGTGGTATTTTAGGGTGAGTTTAACTCGAAAAATAAGAGCAGGCCTCTAAAACTGACTTGTGGAAGGAAGGTGATTTGTGTGGTGGGTGCAAGAGAGAAAGGGAAGGGGAAAAAGGGAATTTGGCTTTGTGTCTATTGTATTGAGCTGTTTACGCATACTTTTTAGTATACAAATATTTATCATTCAAACATTCTCTTATATTCCTTTAAAATTGATTAATCCAGTCGAAAATGTGTTTAAAAGGAAATATATGCAGCTATTTGCATCATATGCCAATTGCAATTCAGAGTTGGTAAGAATTTGAAAAAGCATAAACAGAATGCAAAGAAATCATGTCAACAATAATAAAAATAAAAATCAGCTAATGGGAAATATATTGATCGAATCATTGCGTATAAATGCTCTATGATGATGTATATGTTTTGTTATCTCTCGATGATTAGATATAAAAATGTATATAATGTACTATATTTTGTTGCTAAAGTATTCAATTATCAAACACAATTTGTTGTGCGTCTTTATATACACTATGAAATAATCTTTCACCAAAGCAATAAATGGAGTAACCACAAATACCATATATATTATAAAGATTATTTAAGGTTAAATCTCTAAGGAGCTTTGAATAAAATTATGTAGTGTACAAGTGGTTTGTAAAGTAGACATGAGATTTATCTATTAAGAACTGAATGAACTTTGCCTATCGATGACAGCTGTAGCTAATAGAACGTAGCGATAAAAAAACTTGCTCGTTCATAGCACGATAAACTCTGATTTATTTATAATGACTGAACGGATAATTAGAAATATGAATCACCCTGTTCACCCTAAAATGTAATTTCCACTAATTATCACACACTTGAAATTTTACATTGAATGGTCGCAAAATATATGCCTGGTGTGTTTATTGTATGTAATATCAAGGTAAATTGAAAATGATAATGCCACAGGATAAACATGTTATTTACACTGAAATCTTCTGGAGAAGTGAATGACCTTCCTTAAATAGCATTTCTTTTTCTCAAATTTAGCTTTTTTCTTTGTCAACTGTGACATGTTTAATTGATAAAGAAATTTAGGTCTTCAGATATTCAATAAAATGTAAAAAATTATTTATGTATACAGTGTTGATAAACATTAAACATGAAGTTTAAAAATAATGAAAATAATAACTCAAAATTAACATGGTCAAAATCTATGGGTGTATATACTAGATACATTTCCAGTATATAATCTTTTGTTTTAAACTTTACAAGTATATATCACATGTACTCTTTGATAAGCAATTGCACTTACACTAAATAGATGATCTTTACGTGTTATCAAATTTGTCTATAATTAACTTATCGTATATACCAAAGTAAATTTTACTCCCTCTTATATACTATTAAATTTTACGACTGTCAATGACTAACTGAGGTTCAATAAAATTTCTTACATAGATTTTCCATTCTTATAACAGTTTTTCAAACTTTTTGTTTTTAAACTTTCACAACCGAAAGTCTATTATGGAATTAGCATAACACAAACTTAAACCTTTGTTTTCCTTATTCCATATAGAATGCATGTCAAAATTGATCAAGACAATCCGTGAAAAATATTAATTTTGGGAAAATTTTATTATTAGCAAGCCTGACAACTATTGCAGTGGCTCATTCCTATTCTTATTTATGTTTTCAGGAATCACTCTTTATCAATAAAATTTATGAAATTGAAATGATTAGAATGACTAGAGTGTTGATTAATGGCGAATGAAAAGAACTTTAACTGATGGCCCTTTTTTCCTCTGGTAACAACATTTTATATATCTGTTTTATTTTCAAGCTTATAAAAGCATTACCAAAATGCAGTCACAAAAAGTTTAAAAGAATTTTTTATTAAATTTGTTTAATTACCATTGTATATAATTCTGAAATTACAAAATTATATTTTTTCATTCTGTCAGAAAAATGAGTATATATAAAGATAAATTTACCATCTCCATGTTTTCATTACTTTTAGATGTTTGGTCAGTTGGCCCGGAGGAAAAGATCAAACATGAAAAAGCATTCCTTGCCCTGAACCCAATAAATGGAAAGATTTCTGGTAAATATATAATATTACTTTTTATAATATTTTTTGAGTTTGAAAGTGCTTGACTTTGACCAAAAGTTTACATGAATTGTTTTTTGTTTTTGCCATGTATCCATGTATCTGGTAAATAAATGAATGAAAATATACACCAAAAAGGAAGCTGTCTCAAGTTGCTTTTACAAACACTTTGTAATCAGAAGCAGATATTTTTATCTGGACCAAATTTACTGGGGTGGAGTAAGATTGATGACCGGTGATAAGTCAATTACCAAGCTGCATGTCATCTCCGATGAAAGCCGAAAGCTTAAAAATTTTATGAACAAAATTATTCAAAACAGGAGAATAGTTGCATTAGTTTTTAAGTTGTTTTGCTTTAAAACAGCAGGGATTTTTCCAAGCACTTTCCTATCGTTGCTATGGTAATTTTGAAATTTCCTTTGTTATATGAATTCAATTCTTCGGCTAACGGAAGTATATGAAAACGTAAAGTGTAGTTCACACTGTGCGTTTAGATTATACACTGTCGATAAACGGATTTTTAAACGCGGTTGTAAAGGAAACTTATCCAAAATGCGTTTAAAACGATAAACATATATTTTCCAAACAGCAAATACGCTACAAAAAAGTAACAAAAAAGGAGGCCATTAGAAATTTAACTTAAAAAACGTAGAAAAACTAATCTTAAAATATGCAAAAACTAGTAACATTCAAACGAGACCAGAAACACACACACAAAAAATATACTTACTAAATAACAGTCTTAAAATACAGGGATGTCAAAAACCAAAAAACCACAGCTAACATGACTAACATAAGTCACGTATCGCAACACTAACATAAGTGTACACAAACGCCTTACAAAACTGACATGAATTTATACATACATCTAAAAAACGAGCAGCAATTACAACAATTACTGCTACATAAATGCAACTAGGGAGGAGAACCAAATGGCTGCACGTGCCGTGCCTCGGCTGCAATATCTGGCTCCCTTCAAGATAAATACATTATCTTGAAACTATTTCTCTAAGTAACACTTGATCTTATCCGCTCTCCGTCTGGGAATCTTCCTTCTTGACCAATAGAATAAGTTTATTGACTGGTCTAACATAAAACCCATTAGCATTTCCAATAGTAACAGTTCGTACCACGCCATCGTGACTTACGTGCACGTTTTTAACAATTGCGATACCCCATTCGCCTGGTGGTGGAAGTACAACTTCGGACTTGGCTTTGAGGAGTTGAATTGGAAAAAGTGGCATCGGACTGTTGCGGTTGTTGGTTGTATCGGCTGTTTACGGACGGGAGTTGACGATGGCTTTGACTTCCGTCAACAACGTGCGAAACGAGTCGTCATCTAAGCTTTCACCGTGGTTCTTCAGTAATGATGAAAGGATCGCTCGTACCGACTTGACTTGCCTTTCCCAAACGCCACCGAAGTTGCTTGCAGTTGGAGGATTTCTTATCCACGTTGGGTTGATCCAATCTGCATCTAGACTTAATAAGAACTTATTGAATTTTAAATTTTAAATGGAAATCTATTGTTTTTCACTATCAAATTGTTTTTGCAAAATTTTCATAGTTTGGCCTTTTCTCTTGCCTAAAAAAGTTCTCCCTTTCGACATTTCTCATTTCTTGGCAAAGGGTGTGATATTGACCGTATTCCTTTCTTCCTTTGAATATATCACGAACCCAAGTATGTTTTTTTTTTCATTATAGGTTCATCATCATCTTCAAATAATAAGTAGGATGATATTGCTAAAATTTTGTCAGTTTTGCATACCAGAGTTCGTCATTTTTTGTTGCACTGCTGTTCTTTTAACAAGAAAAACTTGTTAAAATAACTGAAAACAGTTTATATTCAATTTTGAACAAAAACAACGTGATCATGGACATCAAAATCGCTAAAATTCTGGAGATTTCAGGGGCTTTGCCCACCAGTCTGTACCATGGACTGTATAACTCGATCTTCTCTAACGAAAATGAGAGTAACCAAAGTGCTTGGAAAAATCCCTGAACAGTATCCTTATGAAACCAACCTGAAAAAGAAATGTTACTGACATGTGTGATTCTACCAGCTGGTTCTTATAAATTGGATGGACTATATACTTTTTTGTTTATGAATTTATAGGTGAACAGTCAAAGAAATATTTCATGAAATCCAATCTACCAACACCACTTCTTGGACAAATATGGTGAGTTTATTTATTAACTGAATAACTTTGCTAAAATTCAATGAATCTTGTGAAAGTTTACAGTTATTTGTAGTGATTGGAATGGCGTTGAAAACTGACATTTAAAGTTATGCACATACCAAACATATTTCGGAATATCGGAATAGGGAGAATAGGGAGATAAAACTTATACAATTGACCCACTTTAATTTACAAACCAATCACGCTGATGTGTACGAAAGGATTGATGAAGCAGATTATTTTGCTTGTTCATGTTTTGTCATTATTGATATGATGCAGAGTTTCATGAGCAGTTTCTTATTTTGTCAGCAAAATTGATTTTAGGACATTATCAGATCTTGATAAAGATGGTAGAATGACATTACAGGAATTCAGCATTGCAATGCATCTTATTGAATGTAAGATGAGTGGAATTGATATTCCCAGAGCACTCCCTACAAGTCTAAAAACTTCCACATCACCTTCAAACCATGCTTTTCCTACTCCCTTGCAACCAGTTAATGGCCACTTTTCTTCGATGAATGGGCCAATGGTGAATCCAATGGGTGCTCAAATGCCAAGCACAATACCGCCTCAAATGATGATGGGAAATGTTTTATCTCCTATGCAAAACTCTGGCATGTACAATATGATTGGGATGCAGCAACCCCTCAATTTACAACCAGGAATTAATATGCAAACACCGATGATGATGACGCATTCAATGGGAATGAATCCCACTGGTGGCTTTAGTGCCACACCAGGACCTATCAACCGTGTCGGCTCTGTTCCCGTTTCCATCGGATTAGGAAACCACCAGCCGATAATCTCTGATAAATCGTTCACATTACCGAACAGTTCTTCACAAGGATTTGGTAATTTCAATCAATCTTCAGTATTTTCAAGGAACCTATCTGGTGCACCTATGTCAAAGCAGACGAAAAGTGGCTTGGATTCGCTTTCAATGGACAGTTTAACAGGATTTAAAGGAATTTCTTCACAGCCAGCATTAACCACTTCGTTGGGTAGTATTTCTGCTCCTAATCGTTTGAGGTATACACAGATGTTTAAGGCAGCGGACCATGAGATGAAAGGATCCTTATCAGGTTTGTATTGTAATAGGTTGTTTAGATACAATGGCAGATTGAATAGGCTAATGTCTAATGGCAATTTCTTATTTAGGAGAACACGCTAGACAACTCTTAATCCAATCGAATGTTAATCCAGCCATGCTTGCACAAATTTGGTAGGATGCATAGTGCCTTAATTTTGCTTGTTACCTTGATCTATGTTTTCTCCGGATGCTATTGTTGCATTGTGGTATTTGGTGTAGTTTGTTTGAGCTGTAACCAGGAAAAGTCAATCTAAAGATTTGAAATTTCTGAATAAGGAAGAGTTTCAGCAAAAAAAAAGAATTAGTTGCATTTTGTCTCAACGATCTTTCATATAAGTTTGTTTTGTCTTCTGACGCCTTCTCTTTTTTCATTCTTTCTCTATGGCAATTCAGAACTTAGATAGTTCAAGGACATGAATAACCTAATGGAAGTTATTTGACCTGTTTAGGGAACTTTCGGATATCAATAAAGATGGTTGTCTGGAACTGGACGAATTTATTGTCGCTATGCACCTTATTGATTCTGTAAAAATGGGTAAAACCCTTCCAGCAGTTTTGCCCGTTGACTTAATCCCACCTCATCTCCGAAATTCTTCTAGTGCTGATAGGGGAGGGAATGTGGAACAAATGCCTGGTAAGAACACTATGATAACTCTGCTAAAGTTGTTAAGTACGGATCAAGGAATCCTTGGATTCGCAAGCATAATTTTTGTATTGGTATGTCATTCTTAATTAAGGTACATTTGAAGAAAGACGTAAACTTAATTGGGATAAAGGACAGGCTGAATTGGAACGTCGCAGAAGAGAAATTCAAGAACGACAACAGAAAGAGAAGGTTCGAATGCAATTCCGAATAATTTCATTTTGTTGTAACCCTATACATAGTCATCATCGGAGTAAGTAAAAACTGTTCCGCTGATGAATTTAAAACAGTTTTTACTTACTCTGATAAGTCGAAATATTAGATACAAATCTTAAAATATACTTGTTTTGTTGCTTTAATTCTGATCCAAGGGTTACAACAAAATGAAATTATTTAGAATTGCATTCATACTATATTTCTTTAAGTTATCATATGGTACAAGAAAGGTTCCTTTAATGTTTTTTCTGAGTTTTTGTTAACATTGAACATTCTTTAAAAACTTGGAGAAAGTGCATCTGACGGACTTTTTATATTTAGGAAGAAAGAGAAAGGAAAGAATGGGAAGAAAAGGAGAAGAAACGAATCCTGAGGTTTATTTTGATAATTATATTTCAACAAGTATCCTGGGTAAAACAATTTACGAGTGAATTCCCTCCTTGTATCAAAGAATAGGTCACAGAAAATAAAATCACAGAATATTGAGTAGAAAGTCATCCGTCTTGTACAGCTCTTAAAATCTATCGAAAAAATTTGTTGAAATGTCTCCTTCGACTAAAGATTACCAAGATATCGTCAGACAAAGGTTTAACAAGTGATGTCGCAGTGCTGTCCACAATGATTTTAAGACCTAAATGTTTTGGTCATCCCATGGCAAATGTTCACAAGTATTTGTCTCCTACTAACTATTTTCTCTCTTTCCCAGGTGGTGATTTTGCTTTGGTAAAAATATTAGAAGCCTTATTTGAATTTAAAAGAAATACACCAGTAAACAAAATAGGAAGTTTTTGTTTTCTAACTGGAAGCTGCAATGCAGTCTATTAAGGAATTTTAAAGTATTCTCACTGGAAAATGTTTACTTGAGTCCCAAAATAGCCATTTTGGTAAACAATCCATCTACCCTGGGATCAGGTCAACTTTGAATGCTAAACTTATTCTGCCTTGATCAATCATACAATAATTTTAGTCAAATATTTTGTGAAAATCAAAAGTGAATGAAACCCTAAATTCTTGTATGCACTGACTTATGGTTAGTCAAACTTATTTTCTTGGTGGTAAATTTCGACATTGACCTTCAACATTGAGCTCTGTTCATTCACGCCACTTACTTCTGTAATAAATATTATCTTAATCAAAGCTCAAAAGTATTTGTTTATATGTGTGTGTGATTGCTATCACAATAAATACTTGTGCACATGACCAATTGAGCATTTTTAATTATGTTCTCAGGGAGGAAGCAGAAAGAAAGAGACAGCAGGAACTCGAAAATGAAAGAAGACAAAAAGAAGAAATGGAAAGAGAACAAGAACTTCTTCGAAAGAAAATGATTGAGCAAAGACATGTAAGTTTTATGATGTTTTATTGATTATTGCTGGACACCAGCCCATCACCCGCCCAATTTTAACATTGTTATTAACGTTGTTATTTCTATTGGATTTATAATTGTTTTAGGCTGCACAACTTGAAGCGGAACGACAAAGGCAAAAAGAATGGGAAAAGAGGCGAAAAGAAGAATTATTGAATCAAAAGGAACATGAGGAAAATATTGTGAAAGAATTGAAAAATAGGCTGAAGAAATTGAAAGAAGAGCTTCTCTCCGAGGTATTCTAGAACTTTGTGAGCCATCATCATTTCAAAGGATTTTTCAATATCTTTCTTGCAACTGTGGAAAAAAAAGTGAAATAAACGATATTTATTAAAATATCTAATCTTAGTGGCTATATTTCAATAGACTACTTCCCGTGATACCCTGTCAACTCAGTATCAGCGAAAGAAAGGAGAAGGTTTGGAGCTGCATGCTGCTATCGAAGAACTAGCACATTCACGTGACAATCGCATGAAAGACATCAGCCGACTTCAAAATGAACTACAGGTTTGGAATATACCTTTTTTCCATGTGCATTCAAGTTGTTTCTGTTGAAACACCATTGGAATCAAGTTTGAAGGTGTTGAGAAAATGCTTCCCTTCCTGCCAGTCGAAATATTTGTTATTTGTGAGTTAGTAACAGGAAGGGATTCCCACTCGTCATACTTGCTCATAACTTCTTGGCACCAATGTCATTTTGTCAATGTCAATGTCACTTGTGAAGCTATGTTCATCCTTGTTAACATTCTTGATATTTCATTATCAGATATGGTAATTGTGACTTTCAAATAAAAGGCTTTCACTTTCGAACTTGTATGGATATGATTTTAGACTTTTACTCTTTTACTAGTTGTAGTGTTTGCAACTTTGAGAAAAAAAACAGCAGAAAAAAAGGTTTTATTGAAAAACATTTTTATTGATTGACCTAAGGCTACCTATATTAATCATTCGTTCATAGTCTTCCGCGCGCATTCCGAATAACAATTCAATAATTGCCCATTGAGTTTGATTATTTTTCTAAAGTTACCAAAAAGATACACTCAAGTTATAAAATCATGAAAAAATAGGATTTTTCTTCTTTTATTGTTGCGAAGTAACCAATATAATACTGGAGAGGTAAAATCGAAAAACAATACATAATTGTTCATAAACTGCATAACCAAAAATTCTTACAAATTTTGAAAAATAATCAAATAATCACCGCATCCCGCATTGAGATTTTTGCATAAAAAATGCCTATGAACGAATGATTAATTACAGGTGGCCTAATACAACCTAAGTATTCCAAGTAAACTTTTTTGTGATTTATGGTAGAAAGATTAAGATAAATTGAAGCAGCATCGTTCTCTTGAAAATTCACCATTTCTCTTGTCACAATACTGAACATTAAGAAAATAATAAGCTTATGGGAACATCAATCTATGTTTCTGATACCTAAAGCAATGAACAGTGAAAACCAAATAAATAGTAGCATCTTGAGTTTCCAGCACTCGATGTCATTCTGAAATAAATGTGGATGCCAACAAAGCATATTAGTATAATAGATATTGATTTAAGCTATTTACAAAAGACGTTCTTTCCGAAAAGTTAGCCTAGTATTGTTAGTATTGTTAGAATACTCTAAATGAAATCAAACTAAATATATGATAGTAGGTTTAATTTTAAGTGATGCGATGATACCATGTTTACAAGACAGTACCACAACAATCTTTCTAGTTAAACAGCGTATGAATAAACAAATGTATTTCACTTTCAAAAAGGCTAGAAACGTTGAGGAAAAAGACAAAACTCGACTTCTTCCTAGTACTTTTTATTGACTTGGAAGTTGTTTACAGTATGTGCTTTGGATTTTCGGCAGGTCTTATTTCCTCTCTTCTGCTCTTATTGCATGTATTGCTCTACTGCTCATTACTTCAAAAAGGTTAGCCACGCCAAAGTGTGGAGTTAATCAGGGTCTAATCTAGGCCGAAAGAGCGTCCGTTGATCGGACGCTGCCTTTTTTTTGAAAATTGGTTTTGCTTTAAAAACTGCAAAAATCACTCTTGTATAGGGGGGTCACAGGTTTAACCCACCGAAATAAAGCTCAGGTTCCCCTTTTCCTAAAGAAAGTGCCCTTTTGATGTTCATAATTCGCCCTTTTGCCTTCCACTGGATGCTGCCCTTCCATTCTAGATTACACCCTGTTAATAAAACCATTTTTTCCACACTTTTCAATGCTTTCTGCCATTGCACATATATTTGTTTTTTCCAATGACTGAGATGTAATCATAGTCAATCATAGTCTTCCAGAAGATTCTGTGAGTAAGATATTCACTAACAGATCTAGGTTGATTTATTTTCATTTTTCTCTTATTTTTAGGAATCCAATAAGAAGCTTAATAGTTTGATTGTTGAAAGAGAAAAGTTTGCCCTGGAACTAAATCAAAGAGATAGCACGACAACAAGTTGGTTTTATTTATTGTTTGTTAGATTACTGTGTGGAGATAGATTTAATTACCTATCATTTCTTGTGGCCTTCAGTCAAATAAGAGTTGTAAGTATTGTTTGTCATTCATGCACATTAAACATATTGCATCAATGTCAAATAACTTGTGATAAATTGTGAAGTAACTTTCAAGTATTTAAGTCCCCAGTATAAAAAAAGTAAACTACATTATGTGTTTCCATGTTGTTATTGTGACACTGCTCAAGAAAATATTTCTTTTTAGGTGAAGCATTAGGAGCTATAAAATCTAGTGTGCAACAAATGAAAATGGGCATGACTCGTTTGAAAAAGAACCTAATTTCTTTGGAAGCCGAGACCGCCACTGTTTTAAAAGAATCTAATGAATTGAGTGAAAAGCATAGAGTAAGAAAATTGCTTGTCATACCTATTAAACCTGTGTAACTTTCTAAATGAAAATATTTTCTCTTGGACTTGATTAAAGGAGTTAAAAGCGCAGCTTAAAGTCAAAATGGATGAGAACACACAATTGAAACAGCAATGTGAAATAAAAAGACGGGAAGAGTTTGAAAGGAAAAAAGCCTTGGAAGCACACCAGCGGAAAATAGAAGAACAGAACCAAAAACAGAGAGAATTTCAAGAAAAACTGGAAGCAGATCTGAAGAAACAGCGTGAACAGGAGCAGGAAGGTCGGTAATTATTTGATCAATTCAAAAGCAGATACTAAAAAAAGTGTTACTACATTGAATGTTTGTTATGAACACATAAGGGATTATTTCACTGTTGCAGGACTCTTCATGGTTAGCCTCCAGGTTTTTCTGGATAATGTGTATTGAGCTTAAGTAAATGTTTACAAAGCCACCCTTTTTCTTGATTTGTTCTTAGTCACCTTGTGAACAGCAAAAAATTACATAACTTAGATTGTCTCTTACTTTTAGCAATGAGGAAAGAAAAACTCCTTCAAGAGACTGCGCAAAAGCAACGACGTGAAGCGAAGAATGCAGAGATGGCACAGAAACAAAATATGGCAAAACTACATGCAGAGGCTGCTATTTATAAACAACAAAGCTTATTAAAATCTAAAGATGAAATTGTACAAAAACAACAAGATGCACTTACAATGTCTGGTAAGGTTCCACCATCACGTCCACGCACAAGGCCACAAGGATCCCCGGTAAAGCAACCAATTGCAACCTTAAATCTGGATATCTCAAAACTTGATAACAAAACCAATAAATCAACAGCAGCTCCTTTTGAAGCAAACTTTGATGCAATAGGTCAAAATGAATATGCCAGCATTTCTGATATTTCACCAAACTTCTCAAATAACCAAAAGACTTCTGAAAGTCTTTTTGACATTGACTTTTCACAACAAAAGACCAAGAAACCACCACCTCGGCCCAGTGCTCCAGCAGCTCATCAAAAAAATAATAAATCTCTTGAAGACGCACTAAAGAAGCAGCAAGAAATTGAACGGGAAAAAAAAGAAGAAGAAGAAAAGAAAAAAGTATGTTTGTTCCATTAGTGTTATTCTTTTTTCAATCCCTCAACCAACAACAATTAACATTTGTTAATTGGTCCATCACTTATGGCGTCATTGAGCACATGTTTTAAAGTTATGGTGAAATAACAAAATTCAATTTGAACGTAAGAAAAAATCATAAAAAGACCTTTGTGAACAGCAAAACTATATTTTTCATGCAATGTTGCTTAAATCAAAAAGAAGATTTTGTCTTGTTATTTTTCTACCTGCCTTCTTACAAAAAGCTGAAAAGACGTTTTTGTGTTTAAAGATAGATTTTCCTATAAAATTGAATTATTCAGGCTGAAGAAGCAGAGAAAAAGAGACTGGAACAAGAGAAAAAGGAAATTGAGCGGCTAAAAAAAGAGCAAGAAGAAAAAGAAAAAGAAGAGGAACAGCAAAGATTAAAGGCTGAACGAGAAGAAGATGAAAAGAAACGGAAGGAAGCGGAAGTGAAACGGAAAGTTGAAGAAATGCAGAGAAAGAGATTAGAGAAAAAAGTACGTTAGGAATTTTTCTTAATAACAATGAAGTTATGAGCCCTTTTCCTTGTAGTTTGTTTGAACCTCCAGAACCTCCAGGACCCCCAGAATAATAGTGTAAATAATGTACATACTTGTATATATTTTTATAACTGAAGAGTTTTATCCTGTATAAATATTAGTCCATAATAATAATAATAATAATCAAAATATGAAAATATAATCTTGTTTATCAGAATGCTACCAGCAGAAAAACATCTGAAAATCAGCCTGTTTCAAAAGCTGCTCCAGAACGTCCATCCGCTGGTAAGTCACGTGCACCACGTGTAAATGTGGCGTTGATTAGATACTTGCTTGAATTTTAAATACAATTTGATTTAGCACCGATTGCTCAATATGTGCCACCTGTTAGCAAAACTGCTTACAAAATGATGTATGCTTTTGAAGCAAGAAATCCCGATGAGTTAAAATTGGAAGAAGGAGATATTGTACAAGTAATTTAATATGACTTTTGACATTCCTTATGCAACCTGTTTTCTCCATGTGGTTTTATGCTGAGCTGAACTGATCGTGGCTCAGTGTCTGAAGAAATGTGTTGCTTTTAGGTGGATGAAAGTGATTCTTCTGTGCCACCTGGTTGGCTTCGTGGATCTTGCAAGGGTACTACCGGATTGTTTCCGGCTAACTATGCATCAAAATTGCCAAGAGAAAACTTTAGTGATTATGTTGACTTAGATCCGAGATCAAATGTAAGAGATATGAACTTACTTTATTTTGCATTAAAATCCTCTTGTCCATAATCATTTTTTTTTTTATGTGGTAATACAGGTTCCTCAAGAAAGTAGTACTCCGGAAACACCTAAACCGTTAGCCAAGCCACAGTCCAAACCGCAGCCGAAACCACAAAGTCGGAAACCTTCTCAAAGTCGCAATACTACGCCATCTGGCAGTCGACCCAAATCAGCGCTTCTTCCTTCTGGAAAACTAAAAGGGTTGCAGCCGGTGGAAAAATCTCAGCCTGTTAAGCAGACTAAAACATCAGATGCCCATGCAGATCTGTTTCCACAATACGATTTTGTTGTTGGACCTGCAGTTTCAGGGACATCTCAAGAAGACCTTTATGCAGTTCCTTTTAAATCCAAGTCAACGACTAATTTAATATCTTCTCAACAAGAAAGCCAAGTAAAAAATGTTTTTCCGGATAGCATGTATCAAGTTCCTGGTGAAGTAAGAACTGTGCAAATTAGTTATTCATTCATTTCTATGGAGAGCATGTAGGAAATTCTCTCATGCAAAACGACCCCATTTTATTTGAAGGTACTTGCTTCAACTCCCAGTGGAAATGTGCAAGCAGTAGCCTTATATCCATACCATGGCAAGAAAGAAGATCACCTTAGTTTCGATAAAAATGACATGATAAATGTGCAGCAACAGCAAGATCAATGGTGGTTCGGTGAATTCAATGGAAAAGTAAACATTCTTATCAACACTTTTCTATTTGGATATCATAATTAAAGTCAAACCTCTTATTAGAAATCTGATTATCATTAGGCACCCTTACAATTTTAGAATTGCATTCGTATGTTGAATTCTTAACTAAAACTTGCGTGTCTAAACATTTGTATCGAAAAGAATCACAACAGTTACGAAATGTTTCTCGTTTGATTTTGTTGCAGTTCAGTAGTTGAAAATTGTTGTTAGTTATTATGTTATGGAATTTTTTTCCCTTCTCTTGCCAAACGAGAGTTGTCAGATTGATTTTATTAAAAATAGATTCAAATAAAAAAATGACTGACATCCTTTTTGTTGGTTTTTATAGTCTGGATGGTTTCCCAAGTCGTATGTCAAGCTAGTTGGAACATCAAGTGTTCAACAAATAGCCCCGCCTCAAGAAGCATCTAATGAAACAGTAGAAAGTACACCTGCAGATAACAAAGGAAATTTAGGCGGTACGTTTGTATAAATTTGTTTTCTTTCTCTTGTTGGAAGAGTAAGCATGAAATAAAACAGTAAAATCTTTTAGAAGGAATTTCCTTGTACGTATAAGCAAAGCTCAGCAAAAAAAGGCATCGTGGCTTCACTTACCATAATATAAACAACCTCCTTGTGTCTTAAGACTTACAAAAACATAGATGTAGATATTGCAATGAATTTTTCATTTCTCTTTGAAATGCAGGATACTGTAAATCCTCTTACAAAACACATAATTCACAGAAACTGGTCCTTATTGAGATGTTACTGCATTAAGACTCAACTGAATGAGTGCATTCTGTAAAGCGCAGAATTTAAAATTTTCACTTGTCATTTTAGAATGTATTGCGTTGTTTGATTATTCTGGACAAGAGGGTGACCTGTCTTTCGTTGAAGGAGATGTTATTGCTGTTAGCAATAATGAGGGTGAATGGTGGGAAGGAACATTAAATGGTGTGTTTGGATTGTTTCCAGCAAATTACGTTCAAATGAAGGAACCCGAGGTAAAATGTGAAGAATAGATTTTGTACCATCCGTTGAATCGAAACAGTAGTTTGCTGACAAATTTTTTTTTCCCAGGTCATTGTGAATAAGAAACCAGAAGTAGCACAGGTCTCTTCAAAATATACTGCTAGCAGTGATACTGAGATATCTTTTAATGTCGGACAGTTAGTTCATGTCTTGCAAAAAAATCCAGATGGATGGTGGAAGGGAGAACTACAAGTAAGTATACGTCTTTTGATAAGAATTTATGTAAGACGTTTAACTTATGATTTCCGATTCTCGTACAAAATCAGTTAACTGCTATCATACACTGAGAATGTTACCAAGATAGTAAATGATATTCATAACGGAACCAACATTTTTTTTAACTTATACTAATCAATACCAGGTGCACCAAAAAAGAAGTGTATACATTTGAACTGATGTTTTGAAAAAAAAATACTCTGTTATACGTCTAGAGATTTTTTTTTACCTGAAAGATGAAAGATTAACGTAGATTTTGATGTATCATATGTGAAATTTCGTCTATTTCTTAAAAAGTTATGAAGCAAAACATTTTATATCTACTTTTAAAAAATGTCATTTTTAAGAAAAAAATAGGGTATTAATGTTTTTTAAAACAATAAACGTTTTTCTGTATCAAACATTCATTTTACACTAATAACACATGAAAAGTTGTGCTCAAAGGGTTATAAAGAAACTCCCAAGGGAATAAAGAAAAGTTTAAATTTTTCTCAAAAATTTGTCAAAAACATGGAAAAGACCTCATTATTGATAGTAAGAGAGAAAAACATGGCACAGTTAACAAATCAGCAACGTCTTATTTTGTGAATGTCAGTTGGAATTATACATAGAGTATATACGTATCATCAGATAAGGTTGTTCAGAGAGACTTTCGTCGACTCAACATTAATAGGCGTAGTATGTGGTGGCAACAAGATGGGGCATCAGCACCTACAAGTAATCAAACGCTTCGGTACCTGTGCGGTCAATTCCCAGGCAAAAAGACATCAGCAAACATAGTGATTGGCCTTGGCCACCATGACCTCCAGATCTTGCTGTGTGTGACTTTTTCCTCTGGGGATTTCTTAAGCCGCAAATTTGGACGAAACTTCTTAATCAGCAACCAAAGAATTTGAGGGAACTTTGAAATGAAATTGTCTATGCATGTAATAATCTGCAGCCAGCTATGCCCGTTAGAGCTTTCACAGCTATGGTGTCTCGAGCAAGAAAAAGTATTCAAGCAAATGGAAATTATTCTTCAAACGAATAAAAAAGTCTTTCGAAAATAAAATTCGTCCTTTTTTTGTTTTTATTCCCTCTCAAATCAATTTAAAGTTGATTTTTTCTGTAAACAAGTAATGCACAATACAAAAAATTAAATTAAATTTAATACCCTATTTTTTCTTAAAAAATGACATATTTCAAAAGTAGATATAAAATGTTTTGCTTCATACCTTTTTAAGAAATAGAAAAAATTTAATATATGATACATCAAAATCTAAGTTAATCTTTCGTCTTTCATTTAAAAACAATCTCTAGAGTATTTTATATCAGTTCAAACATATACACATTTTTTGGCGGACCTGGTACTATCTGGAAAAACTGTTATTCTAGGTTGTTGTAGGCTTTACAACTTGCATCCAAGATTTCCAATTTATTACAACAAAAGATCATCTTAATTCCAATGCTTCTCTTTTCAGGTGAGAGGGAAAAACAAACCGAATGGCTGGTTTCCTGCATCTCATGTGAAATTGATGTCTAAAAGTAAACAAGAACCGTCTCCGGCATCTCCGGCTACGCCTGCGTCTAATGATCAACAACATGAAGATATTTATTCTGTACCTGTCAAAAGAAAAGGTACAAAAATCTTTTATGTCAACATTAATGTTTTTGTTATCATACTCGAATTTTACCATTTTCTGGTAACCGATTTATAATGGCTTTTGGCTAGGAAGTGTTTTTCTACTTATTGTTTATTTTACAGACCAACAAGAGCAGGTGCTGGCCATGTTTTCGTACACTGCTCAAAATAAAGACGAGCTAACGTTTTACAAAGGAAGTGTCATAAATGTTATAAGCAAAGATGGCGATTGGTGGAAAGGAGACTTAAATGGGTTTATTGGTGTTTTCCCATACAACTATGTGCAACCGTTAAGAAGTGACATGCAAGAAACAACAAGCCAGTGTAAGTAACTTACTTCAGTTCGAAACATTTATGTTTATATTTGCAATCAATGTATTGCTGATGATGTCAAATCCTTAATTGTGTGAAGATCGTCCGTGATTATTTTTTTGATTCATATATATCGATGTATGTTTTTGTTGGTGTTCATATGTGACAACGAGTTGTGTTTTTTTGTATAGTCATGTTATTATTGTGCGCTAGTTTAATGATTATACAATACAAATCAGAAATCTCCTAATTTTTTGAAAAATCTTGAATAAAACTTTGACATATTTGTATTTTTTAAAATAGGAAATATATTACCTAGTTGGTTTTGAAACTTACATTTTTTCGTTTTTTTCAGTTTCGTTAGTGAAATTCTTTTCTTCTTTACTTTCAAAATTTAGGTTTCAAAACTTCCCAAAAAATATTTGACTTGTAGGATGAAAATATTAGACAAAAATTTTCTTATTATTTTGTTTTTATTTGATTTGTTTGTTTACTCGTAAGCATATTATAACATATTATATATAATCTATAATCTTGTGCCATTTCTGCTTTCATGAACTGAATTGCCAAAATGATAAGATATTTTCTAATATTTTTTCATTATATTCAAATCTTGCACACAACTAATTTAGAGTTATGGATTGGATTGCTATACGTTTATATACATAATATGTATTTACAACTTTTTTTTATTTTGCCAGCAAGTACAGATTAACTAACATAGTTATATTTTTTGTGTTTGTTTTTGATGTGCACATGATAACAGTTGCTATGGAAGAAAATGTTTTGTTCATCTGTTTTGCTGTGCAAAGTAAAAAAAAAGAGAGATGGGTGCAATACCCCAAATTGACAATGCCCTGTATTATGAAAACAATAGTTTGTTAATTTTGAAACTATTTCAATTATTAGAAATAAATTTTCATGAATGAATGAAACGTTTTCTTCCATCTCTACCTTTTCCGTCATGGTAACCCATCATCATCAGGACGGCCAGTATAACAAGAGTGACCCTTTAAGATTTGCTAACAATCGCTGTAACCTCTGATATAAGCCATTAGCAAAACCTAAAAACTCAATTCATCAGCCAGGTGTTATTTAAACTTTGAGAAAAGAAAAGAAATTCATTTTAGTCCTCGTCAAATAGTTAGTGTAGCCTGTGTACCCATTTAAAACAAATTTTTTAAAAGGGATTTGTGAGAATGTTAAAAGTAAGTTCATTTTCTTATATGCATTCCAATTTTCTTTTCTGTTTATGGTTAGAACCAAAAACAGAATGATCTTTTCTCATTGTAGGGTCTGGCTCTTTCGACTCAACTCTGTTGAAATCAATGTCAAAAGCTGAACGACAGAGACAAGTGAGCAAATTTATGTCAAAAATATGTTTTCCTATACAGTTTTTTAATATTTGAATTCACTTAATACTTGTCACTAGAATCACATCTATGAATTGATTAACACTGAACAAGATTACATGAACGACTTGAGTTTAACCTTAGAAGTGAGCAAAATTTTTATTTTTTTATATCTATTTTATATTTTGAACCCAGTGGGTGAATTTGCTGAAATAGCACTGCGAAAGAGTGCATTTCGATACAATAATATACACGCTATTTCAATAAAAATGCTCTTCATTGCAGTGACTTTTTTGACAATTTTGCCCACTTGGAATGTGCTTCTTTTTTATTATTTTTCATTTTTTAAACTTTTTTACCTTAGGTATTTTACAATCCTCTTGCAGAATCTGGTATGCTGAGCGAACAAGAGTTGCATACTGTATTCATTAACTGGAAGGAACTGATCATGTGTAACATGAAATTCCTCAAGTATTATTCCTTTTTAACATACAGTTTGCCTGCCTATTTGAACCCATCAAAACTTGACAGTGTGAACCTTGTTAAATTTATTTGGGTCATTTGTTTGGTTTGGGTCAGGGTCAGGCTTTGCCTCAGTTTTTCAAACGCTTTTATAAGAATTTTCACCAATAAGTTTGATGGTCTCATAATTGGCAGATAAACATACTTCAAACAGCAGAATTTTTTATCATTTGCCAAACGGAAATGGTGGCTTTGTTACATTTTTACTTTATTACACTGAAAATTTAGTAAACAACTTGGGGAATTGTGTTTAAGAGGGGCGGTGTTTATTATGTGGGATTTGTTGTTTATTTTGTTTTATCTTCAGTTTAACTTACTCTTTGCTCAAGGGCGTTACTTGTTCGAAAGAAAATGTCTCAAACTGACAAAATTGAAGGGATTGGGGACATCGTTGTGGAACAGGTTCGTCAAACCATCTTCAGTCTGTATCCGTCAAAAACGCAGACCAGATTTTCTCTTTAGTATTTTCTTTTGCTTAGCTGCCACGCTTCAGTCCTTATATCCGTTTCTGCAGTTGTATGTTAAACGCATGCAGACTTTTGCAAGACAAAGTCGATAAAGATCCAGAATTCAAGCAGTTTGAAAAGGTTTGCATTCAGAACAACATGATTGTCCCAAAGTAAATGTGTTTTCTTGCATTTTCTGGGTGAATCTGTGTTATTTTTGTTCATACTGATAATTATGAAGACATTATGAAGCTGCAGTTAGAATTTCGTTGCTATCACAGCACAACTGAGCGTGGGTGTGATTGTGTTGTAGAAATGCGCTGGTGATCCACGGTTGAAACAGAATCTTTCTCTCAGCAGCTACTTGCTGAAGCCTCTACAAAGAATCACAAAATATCCTTTAGTTATCACAAACGTAAGTTTTTTCTTCTGGAGGTTTCGCCAAATTTTGTTCGAGATATTCATATTAGCTTTTTTTTGCATCTAGATCTTGAAATACACACCAGAAGATCACTTCGATCGAACAAATCTTGAGATCGGATTAGAAAAAGCCGAAGACCTGTGTTCCCAAGTAATTTATCAAATTCTCCACACTACCATTTTCATTTTATTTGAAAGTTCTAATTTCCGCTCTATGGTGTAGTCTGCCTATTAAACTCGTGCCACAACGAAAGCGAGGTCTCTTCACCGTTTAAACCGTTCTGGTTAACTCCTGCTGTTAATTTCTATAACCATATATTTCTGTTCTGTTACGATAATTTTTTTTAACATTTGAAGGTTAAGGCGAAAGGTCATGACAAACATATAGCAACGCTCAATTTTTAAGACACTCATTGTTTCGCTTGCTTCAGGTAAACGAAGGAGTTCGGTCTCAGGAGAGTTCAAATCGCTTGGAGTGGTTGCAAGAAAGAGTGAACTTAGAAGGTCTGGAAGAGGTAAAACACATAAGAAACTAGTAGTTTTGAAAGAAGATCTTTCGAGGGAAATGCAATAACGTTTATTTGAATAAATAATGTTTATTTTATAGAAATTAGTTTTCAACTCACAAACAAACTGTCTTGGGCAAAGAAAATATCTACTACACGGAACGTTGCATAAGGTTCGTTGTTAGTTGTTATCACTACGTTCTATGCAGCGCACTAATGATCACTATACATACGTCCTTTGTTTTCACTACGTTCTATGCTGCGCCACAATGATCACTATTCACACGTTTGTTTCTCCTTACTTTTAGCATAAGAGCAACAAAGAACTGAAAGCCTTCTTATTCAACGATTTTCTGTTGCTATGTCGGTTGCACACGCTCTCCAAACATAACAACGCCATGTTTCATCCCGACAACGATGTCAAATTCACTATATACAAGAAGGTTAGCCACACATCCACTGAAAAACGTCTTTGTTAAATCTCAGTTGATTATATGTATGTATTATATTGTATTTTCGTTTGAAGGTTATGTCAGTTTGACGGGTTTTTTTTCAACCTTTCAGCCGATATTTTTAAACGAAGTAATTGTGAAGGCGCCCACAGATCCTGAAGGTACGATGTTCTCGAGCAAAAATAGATGAATATAGTTTATTTTCCATAAACATGAATTAATGCGATGTTTTTTCTCCATATTTCAGTGAACGACATGTTGTTCCACCTGTCGCATATCGATCGTGTGTACTCGTTTAGAGCCGAAACCAAGAATGAAAGGTTTGGACTCTAGTTAACATTTTCCACCAATTCAAACACGGTCGTTAATTTCGATTAATGGCCTATGTAAATTCTCGTGCGACAGATTCGGAAGACTGTAATGAACTGAAATGAAATTCGAGTCACGTGCTACTAGTCACATGACATTGTTTATAAATATATAAAATGGTAGCAACGGCTGCGTGATATCGAAGTTAAGTAGTAGAGTGTTTCGCTGTTTGGAATCGTGACAGAGTTAATATCCGCTCAGCTCGAGATTAGGATTGCAGTTTGAAACATTTTTGTAATGGAGCTTAAAATGTTCTTGGACCTGTTTTACATGACCCTCATTGATAACAGCTTCAACAGGACTAATGAGGACATTCTAGGTAAGCAGTTATATAAAATACATTGATCAATTTCATCCTTCAGGAATACTTGGGTGTCGACAATTCAAAACGCCTCACAAATCTTTATTGAAACTGAACGAGAAAAACGAAATCGCGCAACTAGAGGTTTGTGTACATGACCAATAGTACTTACAGTCCTTTGAAGATATTTGAACACGTAATAGTATGTTTGTCTCTCTTCTTTGTTCGCAGCTCGTTCGTTATGCGAAACTGAAATGGGTCGTTTGGTGGTCACCATCATTGAAGGTGCAGATCTAAATCCCTCTGACCCTACCGGTAAAATATCCGCCTTTAATGCTTTTTCAAAACAAGAATAATGTTTGTGCGTTTCAGAGGAAATTATAAAGCTTTTTTTTATTATTTGTTTAGGAACCAGTGATCCCTATTGTGAAGTCAGCATGGGATCTCAAGAGCACAGAACGAAAGTTATACCGAAAGATCTGAACCCGAAATGGAACTCTACCGTTCGTTCTTTTGATTGTTTTGAGTTGGCTAGTTCTTACTTACTAGACCTGCTTTCGTTTTTCTCACTATTTGATTTTTTTGTCTCTTAGATGGTGTTTAATGTCAAGGATTTAGACAAAGATGTTTTATGTATTTCTGTCTTCGATCGGGATTTCTTTTCTCCGAATGGTGAGTAACCGATTTGATCCCAATTCTTATAAGAAGCTTTGAATGAAGAGAATGGAAGTGAGCCTAGATTTTTTTGTGTTGCTATGTCGTTCCTATGGGTAGTAAGTGTGGTTCAAAAAGCTTAGTGGTCTGGTCTTTCAGTGGTTCGAGATTTTACTGCTTTGTTCCCAGTGATCAAAATCGTCGAAATTCACTGCGACGGAGAGCATTTTTATTGAAATAGTGTGTATGGTTTCACTCTTTCACAGTGATTTATCAAACAAATTTGCACACACTGTGTTTTAATTGATGGAGAGTCGTGTGTGAATAGATTAAACCATTTTACAACAAACAGAAACAAACTGAAAAAAAAGAAATTCCGTAGAAGAAATTGACTAGAATCGTTTTGTTCTTTTTTTTTAGATTTTCTCGGACGCACAGAAGTGTCTGTAGCCTCTATCATGGCTGAAGGCAAAGGACCAATCACGAAGCGATTACTGTTACATGAAGTTGCGACCGGAGAGATCGTGGTCACACTTGAACTTCAAAATTTAAAATTATTATAAGAGTATGTTTACCTGCCAATATGACACCATCAAACTTATCAGTGAAAATTCTCATAAAATTGTTGAAAAACTGAGGCATAGCCTGACCCTTACCTCGCTGACCCAAACAAATTTAACAAGATTTACCTTGCTAAGTTTTTATGGCCGCAAATTGGTAGTTAAACTATATGTAAACACAAAATATGGTCGTATAAGCAATTCTTACTATGTTTAACTGACACTGATCCGAATGTTCATTGATTTATTGATATTCCAGGAAATTTCCAAATCATTATAATAATATTTCCATGAGTTTAATTTTCTGAAAAGATTTAACGTTGCATTCACCATCTGGAACAATTTCGTACTTTTCTTTTGTTTTCCAACATGATAAACAGCTTGTGATATAACGAAAGTTCATAGAATAAAGAACTGGTAACGAAATAAGCAATAACAATAAGAGAAAAGATTTAACATGTTGAACCAGCCTCGATCTTGTGCAGCGATATATCACGTGATGTCATTATTGTTACGCGATCATAAAACCTCGATTCTTTATTAAGCGCTTAAAATGACTTTATATTGTCAGCTGATAAAATACAAAAGATTTGAAAGCTGCCTGATATGTACTAGAATGCGATTCGAAAAAAATGAGTTGATTTCCTAATCCTACCAGTTATTTTTTCTATGGACTTTTTTTCGAAACGCAGTGTCTCCCAGTGGACAAAATGTCAAGAAGTCATTGCGATTAAGGTCATTTTTATTGAAATAGTGTGTATATTTCCATAGAAATGCACTCCTTCGCAGTGGGTTTCAGCAAATTTGCCCACTTGACTACATTTATTACAAAGAATGTTATAATTAATGACAAGAAGAAATATGAACATTTTTGTTCACACGTGAGTCAATATCCAAGACTGTTTCCATTATATCGTATAGCCTTCGATCCGCTCCTCGTTTCCGCTCTAATATCCAATAGCAAGCATGTCGTCCCCAGTGGGCCCAATCGTCAAGAAGTCAATGCGAAGAAGATCATTATTATTGAAATTGTTTGTACATTTTTATAGAAATGCACTCCTTTGCAGAGATTTTTTAACAAATGTGCCGACTGGGATGTCTTCATACCAGTATGGAGAAGTGGAACATACGCTGTTGGATACTTTAATTTACTCCAGTACAAGGGAAACTTAGTCCAAAATCAGATGACAGATTCGTGGCTAACAGATTGTCACGTGATATTTACATCAAATAGTTTTATTCAGATTACGCTTCTAATTTTTATTTTATTATTATTATTTTTTTTTTTTTATCTTAATGTTCGTGTAGTATTTGCGTGTATATATAGATATAAATATCCTAAAGCTTTTCCTGTATATCTTTTCAAGCTCTTTAAAACGAGGCTACTTCAAAATGACTTCATTTAGGTAAGTCAGCTAAACGGTATGAGGGGAAAACCCTTTTCATTCATATTTTTCATTCGTCTTTGAGCGAGTTTTCATTTTCATAGTAAACGCAAAATAGCCTCCACCCTCGTACACAAGCAAATAGCCTCAATCATTCTAACTATCGTGTAATTATCGTTTCGTCTTTGAGATGATTTACATGTAGAAAGATGCAGAGTTATTTGTTGGTTTTTGTTTTTTGTAACTTTTCTCCACACTGTGACTTTCGATATTTATATATCTTTTTTCTTTTAAAATTAAATATCGAGAGAAGTAAAGGCAATTTTTTCTACTGTCAGCAGATACACAGAATGTCTGGTTCCCATAAGATATCCAAAGGATGTTGATTGAATCTTCCCTTGTCTTTAGAAAGTCCCCAGAACAACGACGTTGTTAGGTGCAAAAAACGGTTTTGAACAAGCCGAATCTATTTCAAAATGTGATCGTCATAAATTTTGTTCCGGCGCATGCGTAGAAGAAACTGATCACTACGGCAAGAAATTTCAATCCTCCCGTTACGAATTTCGATACGGGTATTTATTTCACTACGGCTCCCGGTCAAACCTTCAGCGATGTTTACATGATAACGGCCGTACTGAAATTTTACCCGTGATGATTTCAAACCTACTTGAGAAGTAGGTTTGAAATTTCAATTCGGCTTGGAAAGGTATGAAAGTTTTCATATTTCATTGTTTTATCATAAAATGTGTTAACAAGCATGCGCATGTTAATTAAATTTTGCTGACACATATGAAATAAAAATGTAGAATGTGCTAAATTTTTTACCTGATGATGTGCTTAGACACGAAAAGCTTCGTATTTTATTATTTTTATTTTTAATAAATACAATTTTTAAAAATTTCGTCTTTTCATTTACTAGTAAATCTATTGTTTCGATTTTTACTCGACAAAACTCGCCAAGACCGTATCGAAATTTCTCATGTAAACAGATAGCCGATTTCAAATAGCTTAAAATTTCAAACCGGTTGGAGTTCACTACGGCTCTCATGTATGTAAACGCACTCTTAGCTGTTTGAAATCGGCAATAATTGCCCGTATCGAAACTCGTAACGGGAGGATTGAAATTTCAAACCGGTTTAAGTTCACTGCGGCTCTCATGTAAACGCACTCTTGGTGGATTTGGTTTCTCCATCCATTATGAACATTTTTCAACATTGAGTTATTACCTAATAAGACAAACGTTTAGTTAGACATTTCTCAATCTCCTCTCAAAATGTAGTCACTTTGTCTGCTGCGCGCGACTTTGATTTGTCCTACCTTATATCGGGGAAAATTTCATTGGGAAAAATTGAAGAAATTTTTTCCAAATGACGAAAATTTTTTACGACGAATTACTGAGTTCAAAAATGCCGAAATTACGGGAATGAGCGGACTAATAAGATATTTTGTGCAAAAACAGGAAAAGAATATGTTTATAGCTCGAAAGTTTTTTCCCTTTCTCCTTCTGGAAACTTTAAAAATAAAAATATTTGTCTTGAAAAATAGTCTTGATGATACTACAGTGGAATCTCTATAAAACGGACACACCATAAAGCGGACATCTCCATAAGACGGACAGTAAACCCAGGAACGGATGTATTCCCGGTCAAACTCTCATAAGGAAATCCCTATAAAGCGGACAAATATAAAGCGGACATTCCGTAAAGTGGACGGTTTTTTCAGGAACGAAATGGCATTTTCCCTTGAAAATACTCTCTCTCTCTAAAGCGGACAGGGCCAAAAAAAACACAAAATAGATAGTCAAATCTTAGCAACTCTAGACTGAATTTCTAAGAGTATAGAAGAACTGCACTTGCGAAACAAAAAGCAACAATCCATTAAGGACTTTCTTTTGTAAACGGGACGATTTTTGTTTTTTTCTTTCCAAAAAGATGTGTCCACTCATTGTTGAACCTTCTGTTGTATTCCCAACCTCATCCCCGAGTTCTCTTAAGAAGAAGAAGCCAAGAAACCCTAGGGGAGAGGCTGTTCCAAGACCCTCTTTTATGCAGTAGTGTTGTTCTTATGTGCCAATGCATGACTAACTTTTTTAGTACTAAGGAAGTGTCCATAAATTTGTCCAAAAATAGATTTTAGAAGTTTTATTGGAACTTTCTATAAAGCGGACACTCCCGTAAAGCAGACACTTTTTCCAGGAACGAATGGTGTCCGCTTTATAGAGATTCCACTGTATCTATAAAGTCTTGGGGAGATTTTCGTTGGAGAAAATTGACAAATTTTTCGACATGATGTGACGAAAATTTTGGTAAGATGCTCATGTCGTCTTGCATATAATACGCGATAAACGTTTTATTGATCTGTAATGTAATAATACTATTCGTTATATATCTATGTATCTATACATCTATACATTGTATATCCGTATATCTGTATATCCGTATATCTGTATATCTGTATATCTGTATATCTGTATATCTGTATATCTACATATCTGTATATCTGTATATCTGTATATCTGTATATCTGTATATCTACATATCTGTATATCTGTATATCTGTATATCTGTATATCTGTATATCTGTATATCTACATATCTGTATATCTGTATATCTGTATATCTGTATATCTGTATATCTACACATCTGTATATCTGTATATCTGTATATCTGTATATCTGTATATCTGTATATCTACATATCTGTATATCTGTATATCTGTATATCTGTATATCTGTATATCTGTATATCTGTATATCTACATATCTACATATCTACATGTCTGTATATCTGTATATCTGTATATCTGTATATCTGTATATCTGTATATCCGTATATCTGTATATCTACATATCTGTATATCTGTATATCCGTATATCTGTATATCTGTATATCTACATATCTGTATATCTGTATATCTGTATATCTGTATATCTGTATATCTGTATACCTGTATATCTGTATATCTACATATCTGTATATCTGTATATCTGTATATCTGTATATCTGTATATCTGTATATCTACATATCTACATATCTGTATATCTGTATATCTGTATATCTGTATATCTACATATCTGTATATCTGTATATCTGTATTATCTGTATATCTGTATATCTGTATATCTACATATCTGTATATCTGTATATCTGTATATCTGTATATCTGTATATCTGTATACCTGTATATCTGTATATCTACATATCTGTATATCTGTATATCTGTATATCTGTATATCTGTATATCTACATATCTACATATCTACATATCTGTAGACTTTTTTTTTTGTAAGAACCAGTAAAATCTGACCTGAGGCTGGCTGTTCTTATTTTTGGAGCCTTTTTCAGCCTGAATTGTTCTTATTTTGTTCTTATTTTTTGGCCAAATCTGAGGCTGGTGTTCTTATAAAATTGTCCTTATAAAAAAAAATGCGTGTAGTGCAATAAATAAAATGCCGTTACTAAGGGACGTTATTGTATGGATAAGTATATTATATTAGGCGCCAAAGAGGCGTTGCTTGCCGCCCATTTTCAGCCTGCGTTAATTTCACGAACAATAAAATTATAAAATATACAAAGCTTCTCGTAAGAACAGGCATACATTATCAAGTTATAAATTCTAACATGTGTTTTTAATATAATAAAAAAGTAAAGTCTGTTCTTAAGTTTTGGAACAAGTAAGATTCCATATCGAAACCAAAATTCTAGGTAACACTAGAAATAGCAGGAAAATATCTGTTTACTCAAATACGCACAAGAATTATGTATTTTTGATCCTTATTGAAATAATGATCCGAATTTTTGTTTTACCTCCTTTTGTTATTGGTCTTCTATTGGATCTGACCTTTATACTCATTCGCACTGTTTCAATGAGAAAGAAGATATCTTACATAATTGCCCTTTCATTTTGATTTTTCAACTGATTACATTATAGTTCATGTGACAAATTCAGTTCATTAAAACTTCATGGTGAAAACCTTGTTAAATGTGCTTGGGTCAGTGAGCATAAAATTACGCCATGCCTCGTTCTTTCAAACATTTTTGTAAGACTTTCCTACAAAACGTTTGATGAACTCAAATTGTCCCATGAAACTACTCTTAGATGAACGTGTATTAATGAGTTTATTGTGAGGGTGTTATACTTATTACAAACCAGAACATTTCATGGATTTATGCGGTGTTTATAAGAGAAAAGATTCATCCCGCTTAACCAAGGTCCTCGCTTTACGGAGATCTCGTCTTCCTGTAGAAGTTTTTTACTGAAAAATTTATTAGTGTATGCGAAACGAGCTGCCATGCCTTGATCGGGTCAGGCGGGATGAAAATTTCTCACATGAACACTGTCTTGCCTAGGCATAATGGTTTTTGTCACAGTATGCAAGCGGAAGATTTGATTATATTCTACAATAACCCAGCAGTTTTAAGTTTTATCAACAGTTTTGATTCATGGCTTTGTTTTTTTGTACAGCAATCTCTTCCCTTCTACGTCTTTTGCGTATTTTTCGAAGTTTTGTGTTTTGTTGCATCTATATTTTAGTCTATATTAAGTTCATATTTTTACTATTGTGTTACTGTTCATAAAATCCGGTGTAGCGGATTATTTTAACTCCCTAGGAAAAATGACTCCCCCAGTTAAAATAAACTAGGAAATAATGACTCCCCTAGAGTAGAAATTTCCTAGGAAATAATGACTCCCTTAGTAAATAAAGACTCCCCATTATTTTGGATTGAAAAATGTCAGGGAGTCAAAATAAACTGGTTAATCATGACCCCCGCCCCCATCATCAAACCCCCGCCCCCATCATCAAAAGAAGTCATTGCAGTGCATATCTTTAACTATAAACCCTATAAACCCTGAGAAAATTTAATGACAAAATAAGTTATCATATACCTTATAATTTAGTCGAACGTGCTTACCACACTGAGCTCAGCTTCAGTATTTTCCAACTAACTCGAAGGCCCAATTGATGCTGTTCAAATATACCAAAGTTCAGTCAAATCTGACCATTTTTGAAGTCTCCAGGCTGCCCCAAAGTTTTAGCCTCGTTTTGGTGCAAAACCCCCGTCCCAGGCACAAAAAATCAAAATTTCAAAAACACCCCAAGATATTCACCCAAGGAACAAGTGTGCAAAATTTCAGCCAAATCCGACCATTTTTCAGGCTACCCCAAAGTTTTTCGGACAGTCACACAGACTGAAATACACACAGACATTCTCAGATTCTAGCTCAACTGAAGTTGAGAATAAGGTATTTGGTGAAGGAATGAGTAGACAAAATTTAAAGTTTTTAAAGTCTTGACGTCCAAGGAATGGCCATATGAATTTTAAAAGTTTTTAAGCAAGATTTAGAGGGGAGTCATTTTAAACCAGGGGAGTCAGGATTTCCTAGGAAATGTTAACTCTAGGGAGTCATAATTTACTAGTTTATATTAACTGGGGAGTTATAATTAACTAGTTTAATTTGATGGGGGAGTCACTATAAACTAGTTTATTATGACTGGGTAGTCATTATTTAGGGGAGTTAAAATTTACTGTGACACCGGTACGCATATGAATACGCATATAGAATAGGTCTTTTTATGCAAACTAATGCGTTTAGTGTTATGTGCTGATTTAAAGTTTTGTTTTTGTTGTTGTTTCTTTATCCCCATTCGATGAACTGTGCTAAAGCTTCCAAACCACTGTCATATATGAGCACTTTGTTATTGTTAACAGACGTATTACAAAAAATGCACAAGTTGTTGCTTATTACTTTTTTCGATTCTTGTCTATTCCAAAATAGGAATAAACAAAAACAATGAAGCTTGCTGTCATATTTTAAATAACATACGGTGCTAAGTAAGTAAGTAACGGGAGTTTTTAGTCCTTGGGCTTCCATCCGTAATGGTTGGTTCTACCGCCCGCTGACTTGCAACTATTAGTTGACTTACCGCCAGAGATACGTATAGCATTGCTCTAACTTGCCCGAAGGCCAGTGTGCAGTCAGTCGATGGCTCCTAATAGGCTGACACGCTGCTTTTAAAGCGCTTCGGAGTTGTGTATTGAGATACGACATGACTGGACTCGAACACGGGCCGTAGCAGTCGCACTCAAAGGTACTTACCACTACACCATCGCTGCATGCTAAGCTTGTGTTTGCACCCATACAATTAAATAAGAGCTACTGCCATGACCTTGAGACAGGTACTACTATTTGCGAGAGGATCACTTGAATTTTTAAAGTTGCTTATTCGATTTAGGTTGTCCATTGATTGATGTTTGCTATGAAGTGTAGTGCCAAATGGTATACCACATGTGTTAACCTCCACACGTGAAAAGAAACAATGCAATACCGTAGGTTCCCCGAAGTTAAAGAGCTGTCGAGTCTGCTAATCAATTTGATTTTTGCGTGTCATCATTACATGTGTTGTTTTTAATTTCTTAGATGACCCTGTGGTATAAGTACAGAGAACAATGATGTCCGAAAAGAAACTTCCTTTCATTTTAACACCCAATCCTTTAGACATTAAGAAAACAAGTTGATCTTTAAGTCAATCAAGCCGATACTTAAGCGTCTTTCACTTGCTAGTGCCTTCAATGTTGTCTTAGGTGATTTTTACAGTGCTACCAACAGGAGGTGAAATCATAACTAGTGCAAAACCTACTACAATACCGATTCATTGATGATAGCATGAGATTACTACTTAAAAATCGACTGAAGTACTACTTAATGTTAGAATAATGCTATTAGTAGCAATGTACTACTACCGTATGAATGATACAGCTGTATGTAAGAATAATCCTACTCGCGATCGAATTACACTGTTGGCGTCTGAATGGTCCTACCATTAAGATAAATGATAATAATAATAACGGTTTATATTTCAGTTCCAAAGTTTTACATTTGGCTAATTCTACTGAAATAGCGAAAGACTAGTGTATGTGCACGATGATAAATTAAATATTAGAAAAGTAACATTTGCTAATAAACATATACTTCAGAAACAAGAACAAGAAGTTTGAGAAGACAAGGGTCAAAAATGAAAAATGAAGACATGCGTATGGCCTAAACTTCAACGATGTTGAGATTTTTGTAGTTACTATTGTAGCCGCCCTATCTATGTATACGGAGACAAATGGCCCTAAACTATTGTAGTGAGAGAAATAAGTAAACTATGAAGAACAGAAAAAAAAATCATATGGTCACTATACACTGTAACCAGACTCGTTAAACCGAACCGCAGAATTGTGGAGCAAAAAAAAAAAAAAAAAAAAAAAAAAATGAAATGCAACTAAGAGACAGAACGACATCTGGCAAGTGTGTGTTATTTTTTATGTACAAGCTTTCGAGTTTTCTCTTCGTCAGGTAAAGTTGTAGAATGTTTTCTGGGCGTATAAATAGGTTTACAGTTGGATGATTTAAAATTGATATTTACAATAACGAAAATACAATAAAAAAAAGATCTTGTTTACAAACAACTGAAAAAAATTATAGTAAATAGTAATTATAGTAAATAGTAAAAGTTATAAATTGAGTGATTGTAAAGAATAATTAAACTAAGAAAAGAGTTAAGTTAATTGTATTAAGCATTAACTTTGTATTAGCCGCCATGGTGCCATCGCCGACCCATGTCCACCTGCTCTGTCACCCCACAGACCTCATTAAACAACATATTTCGTTGTCAACGGCAACAACTTGCGTTCAGCCACAGACAGATTCGAAATCGGAACTTCTCGTGTACAGTCAGTGTTGTACCTTAACTTTTCTTCAGAGTGTCCCCCAGTCTGGCAACCAGTGCCCCAAGCTTTTAATTTTGGTTGCCGGAAAAAATACCTGCCCGAAATATTTGCACTTAACCAGCGATAAGCGAGGGACGTATAATGGGAACACTGAGGTTCAATTCTAATGGCTCCTGGACTGTTTTATTTTCCAAAAGCTTGTTTTCACATGTTTTCAAAGCCAAGTCAGCGGCGGTCCTTGGAATAAAACAAAAATAATAATAAAAAAACGTTATCTCTAGTGGTTCACCAGCCAAAAAAGTCACGTTCGATTGGGGATGCAATGTATAAGTTTCGCACTGACGATGCACACACAATATTTTATTTATTCATTTATTTCTGAATCTTTATACAGGATAAAAACTAAAGTATTTACAAATGTATACAATATATAAAGCAATACTTCTTTCCAAGTTTGTCCTGTTATTAAGAAAAAGAAAAAGAACAAGGCAAAAGGCTAAAATAAGTCAACAGTGGCAGTATCATATGTAGATATACAGATATACAGATATACAGATATACAGATATACAGATATACAGATATACAGATATACAGATATACAGATATACAGATATACAGATATACAGATATACAGATATATAGATATACAGATATACAGATATACAAATATACAGATATACAGATATACAGATATACAGATATGTAGATATACAGATATACAGATATACAGATATACAGATATACAGATATGTAGATATACAGATATACAGATATACAGATATACAGATATACAGATATACAGATATACAGATATGTAGATATACAGATATACAGATATACAAATATACAGATATACAGATATACAGATATACAGATATACAGATATACAGATATACAGATATACAGATATACAGATATACAGATATACAGATATGTAGATATGTAGATATGTAGATATACAGATATACAGATATACAGATATGCAGATATACAGATATACAGATATGTAGATATACAGATATACAGATATACAGATATACAGATATACAGATATACGGATATACAGATATACGGATATACAGATATACAGATATACAGATATACGGATATACAGATATACAGATATACAGATATACAGATATACAGATAATACAGATATGTAGATATGTAGATATACAGATACAGACATACAGATATACAGATATACAGATATACAGATATACAGATATGTAGATATACAGATATACAGATATACAGATAAATACAGATATACAGATAAATACAGATATACAGATATGTAGATATGTAGATATACAGATATACAGATATACAGATATAGGGATTATACAGATATACAGATATACAGATATGTAGATATACAGATATACAGATATACAGATATACAGATATACAGATATACAGATATACAGATAATACAGATATGTAGATATGTAGATATACAGATACAGATATACAGATATACAGATAATACAGATATGTAGATATGTGGATATACAGATATACAGATATACAGATATACAGATATACAGATATAGAGATTATACAGATATACAGATATACAGATATGTAGATATACAGATATACAGATATACAGATATACAGATATACAGATATACAGATATACAGATATACAGACATACAGATATACAGATATACAGATATGTAGATATACAGATATACAGATATACAGATATACAGATATACAGATATGTAGATATGTAGATATGTAGATATACAGATATACAGATATACGGATATACAGATATACAGATATACAGATATGTAGATATACAGATATACAGATATGCAGATATGTAGATATATGGCTATACAATGTATAGATGTATAGATACATAGATATATAACGAATAGTATTATTACATTACAGATCAATAAAACGTTTATCGCGTATTATATGCAAAACGACATGAGCATCTTACCAAAATTTTTCGGCCGCAAGATGGTAGATAGAGCTATGCCAAGTGGCGCCCGCACAAGTACACACGAGATAGTTTTTGTAGAGTTTTTTATTTTTTGTTATATTTTTATCAGCCAAATATCTTTTCATTTTAACCGATTTGAGTCAATTATCAGCAAAATATCTAAAAGTTCCTTTGATAATATTTAGCCTCCATCTAAAAGCTCCATCATGCATAATTGCAATAATAAATTTGTTTGTGTCAGAAGATTGTGGTGTCACTCATTAAGTGAAATTTCACTTTCTGGTTTTGCGACTGATTCTGTAGTCTTCTAAACCTTGAAATATTAACAATGTCACTAGGAGACATTGAACTTCAATGTTTATAATGTGCTATGAAAATTAATAAAAGATTATAGCTATATATACCGTAAAGCGGGGTGACTTCGATCAATTTTGCCACTATCTTAAAAGTAACTTCCGAAATACTAAACCATTACTTCTGAAACTTTGGAATCATTACATTACATATTTCTTCTATTTCAGTGCAAAATTTCACATTAACTAAAATTGTAATTCCAGAGAAATAACCTGATCTTTCCAAGAAAACGACAATATCGATTATGGGGTGACTTCGATATCAGCTTATGAGAAGTGCCAAATTACTTATAATTATTTTGACAATGTTTTTAAAGCGCCATTATTACAATATTAACAGACCACCATTTGTTATCAGCGGTAAATGTTCGACCGTAAAAGATCAGCAAATGTTAGTAAAACAAAAGACTTTACGACGTTCACACATGTGTGACCCTTGTTAATACGAAACGAAATTAACATTGAAATTTCATTGTATCTCAAACAAAATTTTTGAGATCTATCATCAAGGGGAAAGAGCACGCTTATTAAAATTTCTTCGGCAGGTCATTAAATCTCCCATGAGATACGACGACTTTTCACGAAGTTCTTGCGAACATGTAACTTATAACGATATAAAACATTCGGTTTTTTCGTGTTTTTATAAACATGATATTATCAATAAAGGAATAAGGAAAAGAAAAGCAGAATATAGCGGTGAAGAACAGAATTTATTTCAGACATATTATAATTTTCTTTACATTCAGCCTCTATACTTCACATATGTGCCAAAAATGTTCAGGCTAAACTCTTGAATACGACGTAGAGCGATGACAAATGTGAGCGGTGAAAATTTTGATGTTTTTCGTCGTTAATTTCTGAAGAAATTGATCGTTTCCCTTGAAGACGATTCTGATGATATTTTACAATAGGAATCTAAATGAAAATCTTGAAAAATATGAAAAACGCACTTTAATTTCAGAGTTTTAACAGTTTATTTTTACTGATCGAAGTCACCCCGCTGATCGAAGTCATCCCGCTTTACGGTATCTGGTATAGTAATGCAATCATAAGAACAGAATCAGAGAGAAATCTGAACCACGTTTTAGCTGAGACAGAGCATTGCCAGGACTGACAAAAAGCTTGTTAATCAACATTTGTGTTGTACGCCTAATCATGTTTGGTCTCAGTTTATTTGTGTTCAACTTTAGAAACAAAATCAAATCCTTTCAGAATGGCTTCAGAGGAAGAGCTGATGCGTCAAATGATGGGTTTCAGTGGATTTGGTAAGTAGTTTTACAAGTTTTAAATATTGAGAATTTAGTTCAGAACAAATTACATTTATGACTAGAGAATTTAATACATTTTATTTTTTTAAAACATACTAGCAAATGAAAATATCTAATTTCATAAGAACTAAACACGTGTTTAGAGGTTAGAGACTATCCTTAATGTAAACTAAGAAGGACTTGACCATAAAATTTAATGAAATATACCACTCTTTAAAATAAAAATGGTATGCATTATATGCAATAAGATATATGTGAACTTCCCATCTGAGTACAATCATGCAAGCCTTAAAAGGTTTTTCTGGAATTCTCAGGTTTTCTGTTTTTTTGGGGAGAACTTATTGTTGATATATATTTATTTTGTACAACAGGAAAAATAAAATGATAAGATAAACAAACATTGATAGAAAGATTATTTGTAAGGATTTTGACATGGTTTAAAGTCATCAATGAGTCTAGTTTTTTAAGTACCTACTAGCTTTCCTAAGACCTTAGTACTCTTCAAGAACTCAGTACCTCATTTATGGTTTGACACTTCATAAAAAAGGTCAAATTAATCCTTAGTGTAGATCAAATCATAAATAAAGCATTGTCCCACATAGTCTAACAAAAAAAGTTATTTTATACTTTAATTGGAATAATTTTTACGAGATAAATTTGGAGAGTTCAAAAATTCGCAAAATTTTTTGGATTTATTTTCACGAATAGGCACTTTGAAAAATTTTGCGTGGATTAATTTTCACGAATGGCTGTTTCGAAAAATATCTTGTGGATTAATTTTTGCAATCAAAAAGTTTATGATTGAAAAAATAGACCCTTCAGGTAACGATAGCCTTCTATTTCATCAACTGTTAGATTGCATAACGCATTAACATTTGTGCTCACCTCCAACATTGAATTGTCACCCATGTTGGGTCGACATCACTAAATGGTTCCCAGTTTGGCAGTCTCAGACGAATAGCGTCAGCAATCTCTACTGACCCAATCCATTGTTGATTACTTCCTTACCATCAGTAGAAGAGATGTATTTATAGAAGGCTTGAGAGTTGACAAACTTAAATTAACATCTACCTCTTCTGAAGCTTTTCCTCATTCCAATCGCTTGGGAATTTGGCTGGAAGATCTCTTGGCTCTATATTTAATGACAATTATAAAATTGAGTATGAGCCGAAAAAAAATAAAAATGCCATAAGAATATTGTAGCAACCAAGAAAAAAATGAGCCTAAATCCACGGACATAAGAAAACTATTTTTTGAAGGATGCCAAACGTGCCTTCCCAAATGAAAAAAACAAGAATAAAATGTCATCGTCTTAGATAATTTAGTGATATAACACTTTTCTTAACATTGATTTAACTTGTGTTAGTTTTGTCATTTCTTGATCCAATGAACGAACAAAAAGAAAGAAACCAAGAAAAACAAAAAAAACAACTGGATTAATTTTCGCGACCCAATGATTTTACATGTTTTCGCGATACAAACTTTTGTGAAAAAGGCAAAAATTCCCGAAATCACAAAAATTAATCTCGCAAAGATTAATCCGATTAATAAAGTCTTAAAGTTATTTTTTATAATCAAATGGGAAATATTTTCTTAAGAAGCAACTATTGGTTAAAGGATATAAGAGTAGGTAAGCTTCAAATTTCGAAACACAAAATTGTATTTTGATAAGGAAAATGTTTTGGGTCTTTAATTTTTGCCACAGTTATTTGCTCCTGGAATTAGGTACTGGGTACTAGATTCAGTTGCAACTAATTTTCAGGTTGCTTGTCAACTTCTTTTCTGGACCTCTTGCAGGTGCTGTTCAGCCTCAAGCATTTAAAGATATTTACCAAAGGAAATTAGATGAAGCAAAGCGGGAGAAAGTCTCTTCAAGCAAAGTTGTTCAGGACAAAAAAACAGTCATTGATGATCAGGATGATAGTGATGATGAAAATATTATTGGTCCTCTACCTTCTACAGAAAGCGACAACAAACAAAAGGCTCATAATGTCGAAGCTAGTAGTGAATCACGAAGCACTGTTTCTAACAAGAAAATTGACAGTGATGATGATGATGACGATGATGGTGGTGGTGGTGAAGAAGATGATGATGATGGTAATGATAAGGGTGATCATGAATCAAGTTTAGTTGAAAAAATCCCTCAATCCCATGAAATCACTCTTCGGCATGGATCTAAAGTGGTGTCTGCTTTGGCACTGGATCCTGCAGGGTCACGATTAGCCACTGGAAGCTATGATTATGACGTAAAGTTTTGGGATTTCAATAGTATGGACATAAACTTGAGGGCATTTCGTACACTTCAGCCAGGAGAAAGCCATTGGATACAAACCTTGCAATACAGCTTGACTGGTGATATGCTCTTGATTGCAATGGGAAATGCACAGCCACAAGTACTTGACCGAGATGGGCACCAAATTTATGAATGTAAGAAAGGTGACCAATACATTGTTGACATGAAAAATACGAAAGGACATGTGTCGTTTGTTCGTGGAGCCTGCTGGGATCCTAAAAGTCGTGACAGTTTCGTCTCCTGTGGTGATGATGGGACAATACGAATATGGGATATTAATACTGTCAAAAAGAATAAAGATGTCATCCGTTTAAAAAATGCCCAACAGAAAAAAACTGGCTGTACATATTGTTGTTTCAATCGCGACGGAAAACTAATTCTTGGCGCAGGTCAGGATGGTTCAATTCAGGCTTGGGACACCAGAAAGATGTTTGTCAACACAGCTTTTAAAAACTTGTATGCCCACCAAAATGGATGCGAGATCTCCTGCTTGTGTATGTCATATGATGATAGAACAGTAATTTCACGTGCAGGAGATGACACTGTGAAGCAGTGGGACCTGCGAAACTTTAAGCAACCCGTCGCCGTGGCACAAAATTTACTGACTTATTATCCAGTCACTAAGTGTGTACTTAGTCCTGATGAAAAACTCATCTTGACAGGAACCTCAGTAAAAAAGGATGGTGAAAATGGACGCCTTGTTTATTTACAAAGGGAAACGTTGGAGGTAGTTCATGAAATGGAATTTGAAAAAACATCTGTTGTTTCAACTTTATGGCACCCAAAGATTAACCAAATTTTAGTGGGGCTATCAGATGGTTCTGTTAAAGTATTGTTTGATCCATCAAAAAGCAATAAGGGTGCAACATTATGTGTTGGAAAAGTCAAACGCAAACGTGCCGATCCTAGTGATCTCATAATCAAACCCCAAATTATCAATCCACATTCCTTACGGATGTTCCGTGAAAAGAGAGCAGACACTGTGAAGAAACTGAAAGCTAAACAGCGTTTAGATCCAGTTGCGTCGCACAAGCCAGAGACGCCGTTGGCTGAATCACATGGTGTGGGTGGACGATTGAAAGAGGGAATGAGCTTGACAGGTTTTGTCGTGCGAAATATTGCCCTGGCTAAGAAAGACGACCTGAACCCAAGAGAAGCTGTGTTGAGACATGCAAAGGAAGCGGCTAAAAATCCTTTTTGGATATCGCCTGCTTACGCAAAAAGTCAACCGAAACCAATTTTCCAAGAAGAGAAGAAATCTGATGATGAAGATGAGGAAACCGATGGAATCATCAGTAAAAAACCAAAAACCGAATGAAAGATCTCCTAAACACTGTACACAGAATATTTTACATAATCTTATTTTTGCCGTTGCTGAAATTTTTATTGATTGTTAAACACTAGAAATTTCACAAGAGACGTGCAGTGAAGAAGGAAAGCTGATTTTTCTGTTCTTTAAGGAAACGTGAATTTTTATTATTAACTGCTGTTGCATTCTTTGCATCCTTTGGTACTTTAAAACATAAAAGATCATACAACCCATGTTTTATCTCATTGAAGCCTTCTAGCTACAACAATGTAAAGATGCGCCGTCGCTTTCCCATGTTTTTCAGTTTCTAGTAAATGTTGTCCATACTGAAAAGTTAATCATGTCATTAGGAACGTTTAGTTGGAACGAAATTGAAGTGGTAAATAATTATCTTTAGAAATGTCTATTATATTTTGTTGAGAAATATTAACTTGAGATGTACCTAAAATCATCTACCATGAATTTTCGTTTACTGGCGAAACAATTTCGGAATGTGCTCAACAGTTATAACAAGTGTTTGATAGTTACTCAAGGTAGTGTGAGTAAGATCGCCATATGTAACTACCACTTAGAGCAGGTTTGTTCCTATTGTTTTTGTTTCTCATCTGATTGGCTGAAACTTGTTCTAACAAGTTCGATATCTTCTAACAAGTTCGATTATCTTTAGAAAAAATCCTCATGGGTGCACCTTCTATATGAAGAAGATGAAAAGAGTTTCTCTAGAATTCGTGAATTAAAACAACAGCTGAATGCTGCACTGGTATCACAAAGAAACCATGAGAAGGGAGACCTTTTACCATATGTATTTACTAACTTTTTTTTATGGCGTGTGAACAATGAAAACAAAATATAAGGATTTAGAATGTTTTGACAACTTCATGTGCATAATCCCAGTACCAGTCCTTTTATTCATAAAACTTGAATGTGCTTTTTACAAACCTGAGAATATCACTTTGTTGGAAGAACTGTAGTTTTCCCACCCCTTGCTTCAATTGCAGTTTTAATCTCCATTTACACCTTATCCTATTTTTATAGCTGTTTGCACAAGATTTCGTGACATTTTACACAACACTGAAAACAATGGTGAGTTGAACTTTCTTTCCTGTTCTTGCATTTTATCATCTGTTGAAATATTTCATTTCCCTGTTCTTGTATTTCTAGGAAGACAAATGTCAATTTTTTACATTGGTGGCTGAAAAACTTCGTAACGACGAGAATTCTATAAATGATAGCATGACAAAATTACAACAAGCTATAGTGAGATGCTTATTTTAGTGTCGCTTTTACTTCTGACGGATTCCATTGGATAACTTGTTAGCAAATTGGGCTTCTATACAGTGACGAATGTATTAAAGTTCTCTTGTTGTTGTGAACATTAGATAATGGGTCTGTTACAAAAGTACTTGTTTTATGTCGGACAAACAAATCGATACTTAGGGCTATATAAAAAACAGCACGTTTATGATACAATATCAAGCAAACGTTTTTCGAATGTATAACTAGAATAGAATTTACAAAATTCCAAAACATGATTTCTACAAGGATGATAGTCAAAAAAAAATTGAAACAAATAGTCATCGTGTCGGATGGACAAAATGCTTATACTTTTGTAACAGACCCTAATGTGTTACGGAAAATATTATTTTTGTTGTTGCGATCTTTGCAATGGCTTTGAGTAATTTCAACCTGTGTTCCTTATAAAAAAAGTTTTGTCTGATCAGTAATGTGTTTGATGTAATCTTCATCGTTCATTCGTTCTTTTTAACAGATGGAGGAGAGCGTGAAAGTGCAGCGGCGTGAATTAGATCTGGTACGCAGTTTAATCCCGCCATACAAACATTTATTTGATGATGTCAGCAAATTGCAAAATGGTATTGGTTTTCTTGTGAACATGAGAAAAGATTTTCTAGTAGGTATAATTTAAGACTATATTGAAATACAATATTTTGCATGTTAATCGCCACCAATGGTCGATCATGACAAAAAAACTGTGCATTTCATAAACTTGTGCAATTGAACGAATTTAATGCGCCGTGCGAAAATATGTCGACCGCTTCTTTCTCCATTTCCACTGTCTGTGTGCGAAAAGGTTGACAAAGAATACAAACCAGAGACGTGACCTTTTTCTATAAAAAATGATTGTCTAATTTAATAATTTTGAATGCGAAAAGAAAATGCGTCTATTTTTGCGCCTGTTTTCGCTTGGTTTTCGTATGTCCATGACACCATTCCGCAATCCTTTGTCCGCCCACTTGTACGATGATTGCAAACTTGGCCTTCTGTGCTGTTTTAATATTGATGCTACGGCTTTTTATAAGTTTTACTATACTTTCTCAAGAGCTTTTACTGCCAAAATATAAGAAAAAACTGCGACATTTTTCATTTCTTCTGAATTTTTCATACAAAATACTACCTATATTTACATTTGAAATCATTCTGATACCTAATGCCTGTTCTAGAGAAACTAAAAATGGTCAAAGATCTGATGCATTAACTTTTCCCACTCCATTCGTCTTACGTTTAGATGCTACGTAAAAAGAAGATGCTTCCACAGAGTCCGCAACTACTTTCGTTTGACATGTATTTAAAAGAACATCTTGCAGTTTGGTTTGCGCAAGGCTTCTTAGATCTTAACGTAGTGTCTTGGGATAACTCCTCGGCTAAGCTGTTGGAAAAAGTAAGGAAGAAGAGAAAGATGTTGTTTTCCTCCTATCATCGTTTTCGACGTTTTTGTGAAAGTGAATCTTTTGCGTTGAATTGACTTTAGGTCATGAAGTATGAAGCGGTGCATCCTATGAACTCTTGGCAAGAACTGAAAATGAGAGCGGGTGGTCGACCTGGGAGGCGTATCTTTTCATTCTCTCATCGCTTGATGGGCAGCGAGCCACTGGTTATTTTGCACACGCTGTTCAGTAACACAATACCTGATAGCATTCAGGTAGTTGATAAAAGTTCTTTGTTATCGAACGTTTTTCCTGCCTTCCCTGCTCCTTGATATTGTATCTGCATCTTCCAGGCTGTTCTGAACGACTCGGGAAACGAGACAGTGAGCGAGGATGATATGACCACGGCTGTGTTTTATTCCATATCTTCTACGCAGAGAGGTATTAAAAGTCATAAACCCTAACCACACGTTATTATTGGATTTCCTTTTCCACCTTCGCTGAAAAAAATGAGAAACATACGAAAGAATTTCATTCAATTCAAGATTTTTCACAAGTTTTACCATAGGTTCAAGACGATGCATTTGTTATTATTTTGTACACACGGTATTTCTTTTTTATTCAGGCCTTGATGGTATCGGATTGGGTAATCTTTTGATTAAGCGCGTGGTAGAATATCTCGGAAAAGAGTTTAGTAATATGAAAACTTTCGTGACTTTGTCGCCGATACCTGGATTTCGGAAATGGTTAGACTTTCAATTCAAATTCATTGATCAAGCAGGTCGGTGAAGGTTTGATTCGAAGCGAACCTTTTGTTAAATCTTATCAAGCTCATTTGATTATTTTTTCAGGAGAGATTCCTTCTATCCTGAATGGTTTCGATTTTGACATACACGAAGTGAAGGTTGGTAATATTGTTCATGGTCAAATTCACTATCTTAAACATACGATGTGTTATTGTGTAATGAGTTGGTCAGTTCGTGAATAATGTTATGGTGAATTATACGAGCTTCTGTATCATTGTTGCTTGGTTGCAATGCATTTTAGAATCTACTCTCACATGACAGCTGGTATCAGGATCAAAGTGTTGTGGCTTTTCTGAAGAAACCATTAATGCAACTATGTGTCAGGTTTGTATAAACTGAACCTTTTGTCAGGTCACAAATAGGTAGTGGGTATCCGATAGCTTCCCAGTCGGCAAATTTGTTGAAAAAACTAATGGAAGTACACATACTAGTATACACACTATTTCAATAAAAATGCTCTTCATCGCAGTGACTTTTTGAAGATTTTGCCGACTGGGATTTTAGTCCTTTGGATTGTATCCGCATGTTAGACGTATCTACAAGTTCATCAACCCATTTGTAGGTATTTGACTTGTGAGAAAAGAAGAGGGTTTGCTATAGATCCGGTCGGTAAGTTGCATCGATTATGTATTCCTTTCCAGTGGTAAAATCTGTTGCGAAGGAGTGCATTGCTATAGAAATATACAAACTATTTCGATGAAAATGCTCTTCATCGCAGTGACATTTTGACGATTTTTGCCCACTGGGTTACCTTTTCATATGTTTGTTTATTTTTCTCTAAAATCTTTCAAAACACATTTTATATTAGCCCACTTTCATTTGCGTAACGGTGCATCGCTATGGCGCCTGAATTGGTTAGGAAATACAAGTGCTCGAGGCATGAACGCTTCATATGGACTCATGGTGAACTATTTGTATGATCTGGAACAAATCGAAACGAACAATAACGACTATGTAACTTCCGGAAAAATAAAGACTTCAGCTATGCTTGATGGTTTGACGGTCCAAAGACTGTTCTATGATGACTGATCCTGATGGTGAAGATAAATGGCGGACAGATCTTTTATAAATAAATTCTTACTGACTATTGGTTTATAATTTATAAAATAACTTTTTGAATATCTTTTGGATATCGGAATATTTTTTTATTTACGATCAAAGTATAGATTTCATATCTTCATTCAAGCAATCACTGAGACGCTTGAAGTTCAGAAAAAAAGAAAATATCAAATATTGTAATTATCATAAAAGTAAAATATACACAATCTCTACCATCCTAGACAAAAAATACGTGACAAAACCGAAAAAGAATGCATTGAATTGTTTGAGGTAAGGGATTCGACAGTGTTAGTCATAGAGGCTTTGTCAAAATTTAGTAACGATTTGAAATGAAGCTTAAGTTAGCATTGACACAGTGACCACAAAGGAAATTTGTACCTCCGTTGATAAAACATAAAACTATCTTTTATTTTTATATATATATATATATATATATGATGGTGATTATGAGACGACGAGTAAAGTTCTGGGATAATACCCCGGAGGGGCAATTTATTGGGCGGCAGTCATCTGGAGAGCACGTTTCCATGTGGAATTGTCCTTGGTACCTTGAAAACTAGAATATACTATCAAAGATTTTTGTGACATTAAATAAATCAATTTTTAACAATGAAACGAATATTTGTTTTATTCTTATCTATTCCATTTCGACGACACTTCTTTATTTTGGAATTTATCAATCCAATGTTTTGGTAATACCCAGTGGCCCAATGTTTTGAAAATCTCTGCGAAAGAGTACATTTCCATAGAAATATGTAAACTTTTCAATGAAAATGCTCTTCGCCGCAGAGATTTAATGATGTTTGCCTAGTAGGGACCTCATTTCATTGCGAATCACTGTTTTTTAAATCGTAATAAAACACGTGATGTTTCCTGTTCTTTGTATATTCTTCAAATACAGTCAACAATCTTGAATGTGAGGCTGTTTCTCAAAATGTCATTTAAAAACGATAGATGAAAAACCCGTGCTTGACAGGCCAATATTAACAAATCATATTTCTGAATGGATGAAAAATATGTTTTGAAAAATGCTCTTTACTCCTGACGATGTTACCGCGCGTAGGATTAGGAATGTCATTGCTGCCTGCACCTTTTTTTCATTGCTGTTCGTATGTTTCTTTGTTAAAAAATATGTTTCGAAATACATGTTTATTTAGTTCATGACATCATAGAAATATAAGAAAAACTGTTGGAAATGCTGTTAACGCCAACGAAAGGTTGTTGCTTGCTTCCACGTCTGATGTTGAACTGGCTGAGAGACAAAAAAAAAGATTCTATGGATGCTATGGTCCAATGTCACAATCACACAACGCAAGATCGTGCAAGCAACATCGCATTTGTAAATACTGTGGAGGTAGACATCCAATTGGTCTACAAAGTTAACAATCCCCTAGAGATAAAAGTCCATTCAGCTGAAGCATCAGGTGCATCTACATCCAGTCATGATATCAGCTACCAACTCATCCAAAGTCATCAATACATTCGCTGTCTTAGATAGTTGCAACCATGTTATCTTTGTTATCAACAAACTCCTAGATGATCTTCAAGTCTTCGGAGCTTCAACAACTATAACTGTGAAGACTTTGTCAGAAACAAAAAGAACGGAAACCAAGGCTGTGAAAGCTACAAACAGTTCTTCAGACTGGATCCCCCAACCTCGAACCCAGGGTCTCTTGCCTTTTCCTGGATTCGAGGTTGTGGATCCCCTTGCCAAAATCGTACTCACATGACAAGATTGACGTATCCAAAAATGACATTGCCACACCAACCAGAATCAAACAATGGAAGTATTTGCAGAGAATCGAGAAGCAAGTTTGCCAGACAGATGACATAACCATTGGTCTTCTTGTTGGTGCCAATTCAGCTTCATGTTTAGAACCTATTGATATGATCTCCAGTGAAAAAGTTGGACCATATGCTTTGAAAAGTTGGTTGGATTATCATTGGTCCATTATCCTCCGAATTAACTGGTAACCAACAATTCAAGTGCAACCGAATTCTAGCTGAAGAAGTCGCTTCGAACCATTTACGATGTTTTTCTACTCAACATGAGGTCAAAGAAACCGGCATTTCAGACCTTTTGCAAAAGATATACCAAAATGATTTCACCGAACCACTACTAAAGATATCACTTCCATTAGCCGAATGTCTTTACACCATCCAGGAATACTCGCAGAATGATCTCAAGTTTCTAGAAATCATGAAGAAGGAAAGGAGATTCATGGATGGATACTATACCCACTAAAGTCTAGCATTGATTTGCCTAACAATCGTCATCAAGCCCTTCAGAGACTCAACCACCTCAAAAAACAATGCAACGAGACCCTTTGTTATCTAGAGATTACCAAGGCTTCATGCAAGACATGCTACAGAAAGGGTAAGCCAGACAAGCTGCCAGTACTGAGCAGAAAGACAAAACATGGTACATACCACATGGTACATACCTCATTTTGCCGTCTACGATCCGAACAAACCTGGTAAGGTCAGAATTCTTTTTGATTGCAGTGCAGTATTTCATGGAACGTCCTTAAATCAACACCTTCTAAGTAGGCCAGATCTAACCAATCAGCTGGTTGGAGTTTTGTGTCGTTTCAGACAATCCGAAATCGCCATAATGGGCGGCATAGAAAAGATGTATTACCAAGTGCGTGTGCCTGAGAGTCAAAGATACCTTCTGAGATTCTTATGGTTTGAAGATGGTAATTACAACAGCGAACCGATTGACTACGAGATGAACGTTCACATCTTTGGTGCGGCTTCATCACCTGGCTGTAACAATTATGCTCTGAAAATGTCTTCAACCAAAACGCACAATGAAGAAGTCAAATCTACCATCAGAAAGAATTTCTACGTCGACGATTTATTGAAGTCAGTGCCAACTCCTGCAGCTGCAACAAGATTACTTGACGAACTAATCTTGGTTTGCCAAGACTCCGGTTTCAACCTTAGAAAGTTCATGTCAAACAACTTCAATATCTTGCACCATCTGCCAGAAGCCAACAGAAGAAAAGATATTAAAAAGATAACAGCCAAAGATTCTCAAGAGACAACAGAGAAAGCGTTGAAGACACCTTTGAATTGTTGTTGGCAAATCAAAAGTTGCTCCACTCAAGTTCATCTCCATGCCAAGACTGGAATTAACAGCAGCTGTACTTTCGGTCAAAATCTCAGTCATGGTTAAGAAGGAATTAGAATTTGACATCGACCAAGAATTTTTCTGGACAGACAGCCTTGTCATACTCAGCTATATCAAGAATGAAAATAAACGTTTCAAGATCTTTGTTGCAAACCGCATTCATTTCGTAAAAGAGAACTCAAGTACCTCAAGATGATTTTACGTTCCTACCAAACAGAATCCAGCAGATCATAGCTCACGTGGTCTGTCCACAGTGAATGGGAAAGAAAACGAGATGTAGACACACGGTCCTAAGTTCTTGTGGAGTCAACCATTGGTCCTTCCAGATCAGCAGACAACGTTAGTTAAAGATGATGATCCAGAGTTATCAATTAATGTGTGTGTAACTACCATCAGTGACAACGTGATCATCGACCATCTGGTGAAAAATGTTTCAACCTGGCCAAAGATGAAAATGATAATGGTGTACGTCAGACGTTTCATTGATAAGCTGAAATCAAAAGTTAACGACAAAAGATCATCTTCAGTAACAGAACTGGAAGCTGCAGGTCACACCATTTTGAAACTCCTCCAAAAGAAATACTGGCATATGCAATTGCAGCAATCATCAAAGAAAGAAAACTTCACTGGTAAATTACTCGCCTTGAATCCGTTTCTTACAGTAGGTGGACGTCTAAAGGCAGCAAATCTTCCAGCTGATATCATCCATCCCGTTATACTACCTCAAGAAAGCAACATTACCAAAAGAATTGTTGAATGGTGTCATTCTAACATTGCTCATAGTGGAAGAGACCAAACGCTGAACGAAGTGAGAAGTTCTAAATTTTGGATCCCCCAAGAAAAAATTCCATTAAAAAAGGTCCACTTTTTGACTCATTATAAAGGTCCACTGTTGTTTTTTAGCATAAAAAATTAAACAAAAGAGTTATTATTATTATTATATTTTTGTTTTAATGTTGAACTTGTCATCCATACGTTTGAAAACAATCGTTTCCTTGGCAGAAATAGCCGCAAACAGAGCTTTTAGAGCTTCAAAATATGAAAAGTTTTCTTGTCGCCCAACCATGGTGGGCGACATTTTTTCCACTACGTAAAAAGGTCCAAAATTTTCTAAGTTCGCCCCTCCAAATAAAATTCCGTAGCTCCGCCTCTGTTACTATCAACGTGTGTGGAGAGTTTCAATGACTGAACAGGGATCAGTAAGGGGTGTTTACTAATCTCTGGTTTGATGTCTTCATCGTGGAAGATCGGCAACGATGAGACACTACCAAAACTGACCAACGACAAAGTATCTTCATCGTGAAATCGGCAACGATGATACACTGCCAAAACTGATGACTGACAATGCATCATCCTTATCATCAGCGGCTACTTTTGGAGATAACTCGCTGAATATCATCTGTTTGTCCATCATCAAGCAATGATGCTCGGGGGGGGGGAGGTGATACTACTGTTGACGTCAACCTTCACAATTTTCAGAACCTTGATTTTTCCAATTACGTAAAAGTTTTTTATGAAAATGTGAATGAATGTTTACTTTGATGTGGTCCGTAGTGGCGTGGGAAAGTCCTTCCATATTGCTTTTGTTGGCTTCGTTCCGTTCCACCTTTTTTCGCTCACGTGGAGATTGATCAGAGAATTACACGAAGATCATTGCAAATATTTTTACGTCTAATTAAAAATGCGTAGAAAACTAAGATACAAAAGGACCAGTGGGGTGAAGGCTGTTTTTTGGGTTTTTTTGGAGGGGGGGGGGGGGGGGGGGGGGGGGGGGGGGGGGGGGCTCAAACGATGACGTCAACTGAGGGGTAGGGGGGCAACGCAAAGTTGACGCAGGTTGACAGAGGGGGGAGGGGGGGTCAAAAAGTTTGAAAAATTGGTTGACGTCATTTGTGAACAATCCCTTAACATACCTGAAACCTTCAAAGTTCAAGATATTGAGAAGTCGTGAGTCGGCTATAGGTTATATAGATGAATTCTTGTCATTCTGCTTACACAAGGCCGTCCAGGTCTCAGAGCAAGATTCAGAGGTGGTGAAAAATAAAGAAAAACGAAAACAAGGAATTTTCACTAAATAAAATTCTGCTTGGATTGTAAATGAGTTCTATGCTTCACCCACTAAGGCTGAACCATTATCACAGACAAGATGAGTTATATTTGACCAATGAGATTTTACTACAATTCTCGTTGACTTTCGTGCCCAGTAGAAGGAGTTTTGGTCAGCTGGAAGAATCTGAAATGTTATGTTTCACAAAATTCTTTTATTTTCAATAATAACAACAAAACGGTGAAAGTCAACGGTAATTGAAATTGATGAGGTTTATTGTGAAGACCAAATACATCAATCGCATTAATAGCTTATTTAAAGTTTGCTGATGTCATGTTACCATAGTAACAATTCTAGATCCACACGAGATATGGGAAAGAACTTGATTTTTTATCGGAGTGATAGCTTCTTGATTCAAGCAAGAGAAAACCACACGAGATTATTACAAATGCATTCACGTTTCCTCACGGTTATCGTAAGTAAATAATGTATCAGTAGCTTCTTATCTATAATACATAACTCAAACGAAAACGTTCAATACAATACAAAAGTGTGGATAAGTGAGACAGATGGTTTACCACAACAGAATTTCTTATCTAAAAATAGTACTGAAAATGAAAGGGGGAAGGTAAAGTTTCACTTCTAGCGTTCAACTGCAAAAATTGAATATCTTTTTAATAAAATGGAATTTCACAAATTTAATCTTTTGTTTATCAGTTGAACAAATTATAGAAATCAATTAAAATCTTGTTTAAACTGGAACAAAAGATTCGAAGCAATGAAATAAATGAGACTTTAATTATAATTTAAGTCATAAGTATGAATCAGCAAAAAACAAAAAACAAAAAAAAAATAACCTCAGCAGAAAAAACTCATGCCCTTTCATAAACAGGAAAAGAAGTATTTAAATAATCCACAAATGATGGTGTAGTTAAACTAAATCTTACATCACAAAATATAATTAAATAGCAAAAAAGAACACAATTTTTACAGTTTCTCGTGATGCAAAACAAAATTATTATCAATGTGCCACTCTTTTTATGACATGTCCTGACATGTCCACCACACTGTTAACAACTTTACTCAATCAGCTGCTTCTTGTCATCAACAACAACTGGTGAATTTTCAAATTCAAAGTGAAACTCCAATTTGCCATCATCTTTAACTTTCTTTTCTTCATCCATATCAACTGTGACGCTATTGTTGATTGGAGCCATGACTTGCAAACCCTAGAAAACAAAGAAAATGATTATTGAGAAAATACTGTGTAACTATCATTATCACAATTGATATTGGACACTTTGATAGATAAGACACTTACTCGTCTTCGGTTTCTTCGTCTGATACACAAAGAGCAGAGCAATACAAATGTGATGAATGATAAAAATCCCATGGAGAACAGAGCCAATTTTGCTTTCCAACTGAGACGATTGTACCAGCATCTAAATCCATGGTGATGATGGTGATGATGACCGTGGTGATGATCATGGTGATGATGGTGGTGGCCATCATAATCACATTTATCATATGGTCGTAAACCTTCAGTTGGGAGACGTGGATATGAATCTGAATGGAAATATTGAATTTCAGAATTTTTTATATATATATGAAAACCTTTTTACGCATCTTTTTCAAATAATAGGCAGTAAAGGTTAAAAATCAAATTTTTATAGTTACCTTTGAAGTGCACATGGTGGTCCAACTCAATGGGTTTCCTGTGGACTTCACTTTCCAACAATGATATTTTTGTCACTATTGGTTTGGCAGTGGCAGATTCCAGGATAACTTGGTGAACTGTGACTTGAATGAAATTCAACCCTTCAATTTCCATGAATTCTTCCTCAACAACAAAAGTTTTTCTACCATTCCCATCTCTCTTCTCAGATACAAGAACACGTAATCGAACATGTTTCAATTCAGGTTCTTTTTCGATACCATTTTCAACAACAACTAAAAACAAAATTTATATATACATGAGAACACCAATAATTGAAAAGACAAATTGATGAAAAATGAATGATTATCACTGTATATATAATCATCATTTAATGAAATAGAAACTTATCACTCATAAAGCAGAAAAAGATTCATACTTAAATAAAGTCTCATGTGAACATGACTCACAACTCCATGTTCCAAACTGTTGTTGTTTAAGTGAACAATGCCATCAATAAGATGAATTCGCATTTGTGCCTAAAAAGTTTTTTATTTAATGATTATTTTTGCTCTTTCTGGAGAACAACATCATTACGATTAAACCATTTTGCTTCTCTCAATTGATACTATAGTTAAATTTTTGTCATAATGGCATCAATCCATAATAGTATCATTGTATTGACCATTAATGACACACAGAAGAGAAAAAAATCTTTTTTTCTATAGTATTTTCATCAAGTTTCAACAAGTAAACTTGGATTTTGTGATGGCGTAGAGAATTAACTCACAATCAGCTTGATATCTTCTGAACCATCCCTCTTTTTCAAATCGATAGAGATCCACTCTTCTTCATTCCCTTTGGAATATTTTGCGTCCAAAATACTAACTTTTGCATCGTGACAAAAAGCACCGATAACAAATAAACATCCAACCAGTATTAAACGCATTTTCAAAAGGTACACAAAACTGAACAAATTAATCTTCCTGTTTTGTTTCTCTGTTCAATCTCTGCCAAAATCGTTCTGAACATTTTTTTTTCGTATCTGCTTTATTTAGGTTACATCATTAAGAATAATATCAACTTTGCTATTCGTAATGGTCTCACGAAGACTCTTTGCAGAACGTAAATCATTGTTTTAATTCTGGTAAACGTGCGCACAGTTATTATTTATTTACTAGTATCCCGGGTAAAACCTTTTTGCCGAACTTAACTTCGAAAACATTAGGTCAAATCCAACATTCCCGTGTATGTACCCCGTGACGAAAAAATAAATCATAGAATCACAACTCAAAAGTGTACCTATGTTGTAGTGCTCGAAAAGCTGATCAAAAAAGTGTATGGGATCGTTTCGCTACGACCTACCGTTGCGGAGATATCGCTGATCAAAGATTTTGTTGACGTCATATCCACAGTACCAAATAAAATTTAGGCCCAAATGATGCGTCACCCCATCACCCGTATCACTGACCCCCGAAAACGTCAGTTATCTCTATTGGTTCTCGAGATATTTCCCAAAAAACGTCGCGTTCGATTGGGGGTGCAATGCAATGATTCCCCGTGATCATACAAAAACTGACGTCAAATGATGCCACGTGCTTTTGGAATGATCGTGAAAAAAGTGTCTCTCGCGTCTACGTGGTTTTACGCGCACATAAGAGGACGATGACCGTAAATTTAAATTAAATATATCACTCTCTAAAATAAAAGTGGGATGCACAACGCGGATTATTATAATAAGATTTCACTAAGATTGTTAAACATGCTGTATATTGTTTGTTATTGTTGATGGTTGCAAGATAAAATCATACTTTGAAAGGAGGAAGAAAGATTACGTCATCTGAGGGTACCGTATAATCTCAATTCATGATGGTACCACACATCAGATTGTGTTGTACAAGGTAACCAGGTATAGATTGGCACTATATAATACTCCTGAACGACGGATAGAGAAAATCGAAATATGAAAGCGAAATATGAAAGGAAATTACGACCGTTGTGTTGATTTCTTTTTGATTATTATTACAGTTATCCTTACTTCTGAAGTATTACGGAATGTTTTTATTGCCCACAACAAAACAAAACCAAAATGTTGAGCTTCAGGTACCACGTGCTTAAAAACAATACTTTTGCATTTAAATGATTATTAATCTCCCTTGAATTTATAGGCGGTATTTCTTTGAGATTGAAAAACAATGAAAATAAGGCGATAGAAAAAGCGATAAAATTTTTTGCGATAGGAAATGAAAAAGTTTTCAATTGCAAAATTGATATCACAGAAAAGTCGATTATAAAAGCAACTGAAAAATTGAATAGGTCTATTGTTTTAAAGTGACTGTGTGTTGTAAAATATAAAGATAAGCAACAAGTTATAGCAAGAACGGGTAGAAAAAAGCAACTGAATTTGCATCTCTTGCTGATAAGGAAATATCCCTGTCGTACGTACGTACGTTCACGATAAATTTCCCGAATCCAATACATGCGTTTTCTTTTTCTTTTTTCTTTTTGTTTAAAAGCAAAGTAGCACCGAGAACACACAACAGTTTGCCTTCACTATCCATGGTTTAGAATTGAAAAGAAATTATTTTTAAAAATTTATTCTTTTCAGTGGACACACACATAACAGGTGTTTACGGTGTTTGCGACAATTTGTCCATCGTAAAAAAAATTTGCAATAGTTTCTATGGCTTTCAGTGGAAACTTAGCTTAAAAGTACTCCAATACCTCCATTTTCACCGATTCGCAATCTAAAACTAAAAGTGTACACGTGGTTCGCGCGTAAAAATTGCATCAGTCAGTAAAAAAGTGCGCGCGCGCATAAAAATTCAGACTAATATCAAACACACGGTGATCGAAAGTATCGAATTTTGTTGTTCTCCTTTCAAAGTATGATTTTATCTTGCAACCATTGTTGATGGTCTAAGAGCGAAAGGGCACCAAGAAGTCATAATTTTATCAGTTTTTCCACTTCACAGCCAAAGCCTCTTTCCCTTCATATATCATTGAGGATGTCTAATTTGAGGTTCTTTTCTTAGATTCCACTTCACCAAGGTCCTGCAATTTTTCGATGTTCAGGCACTATTGTTAACTCAAATCAAACCAGAGTTAACAAAAATAGGTTTCAAGTTCTAATATGTATTAAAAGAAACTTATCTTATTGTTTTATGAACCAAGTAAGCGAATAAAATCTTGAAGTGTAACAGAGAGCATCTTCACCTAATGAGTGGTTAAATTTCGTATACCTAATTTAGACGACTGACAATAATGTCAATGATATAGCACAGAAATCTTAGAAAGAAAAGAAAATGAATGCAAATGGTACTCCATCAATGTATTTATGTTATCTCCTAAATTATCTTATCTTTTGATTAATGCAAAGGAGGGATGTTTCAAGCCGTATATGGTGTTGTTTTTACTGAACACTAAGTATGAGCACTGGAGACAGCAAGTTGAATGCTTGTCCACAGACTTTCAACAAAAGCTATGAAAAGAGTTACCGTTCATTACAATTATCTTTCAATGGACAGTATACAACCAAACATTTTTGGCTGATGCTTTGTGTAAATGCAATAGGTTACTTTTTTGATGGTGCTTCATTAGGTTTTCCTGATGCTGGCACTGTGCAAAAAGTTCGTAAAAGTCCAAGACCTACTACATTCGGACAACAAAGACTTTATGGATCAATATGATTTGGGTCAGGTACAATATTTGGTAGTTTTCTTGTTGATGTTTTTATTTTTTTCATTAAAATTTATTTAACGTCAATTAGAAATATACAAAAATAAAAATGAAGTTAAAAAATGTTGTCTCTCCGATGAAATGCAGTAATACATTTCAAAGGAGAGTACAACTAGCCCAATTTGGCTAATTAAAATTGACGGTCAAAAATTAAAAACAATGATAAAAATCTCATATTTTATCTCCTTTGAGTAAAATAGTACCTTTGTGCACACAGACGGCATTTACAGCTAAGATCGGGCAAAGTTCTTATTGAAGATGAGAAGGTACTAAGATTTTTCGCTTCCCTAACACTAGTGGGAAGTTCATTCCACAGGTTTGCTCCTATATATGACACTGTCTGTAATCCGTGACGTGTAGTTCGAACAGTTTTTCAAACCAAGTCACACTGACGTCTAGTTTTGTAAGGGATATCCTCCTTGAAATTGAAAACGTTCTCCATATAAGAAGGGTTGAGACCTGTTTTAGTCTTATACACTAATACACGTGTTTCTTATACACGTGTTTCCTAAAGCATCACTGAACTGTTATGCAGGAGTTTTCCTTGGCTACCCAATACTAAACATTGGCTTATTCTTACTGCGCAATGGTTGTTATATGGCTTGTCATTTAAAACAGTTTCAGAAAAGGCTAGCTCTAAAAAAACTTACATGTTAAAATCAACTCTAAGAAATGGACATGTCATATTTTTTCTGCTGACAGTATTGGTGAGTGGTACATCACAGGGAATATATATCTACTATACCTTGCTCTATCTGAAAGCACTTGGTGCACCAACAATATTAAATGGGATCTGCTTAGCTGTTGGTTCTTTTCCATGTATGTTGAGTTTTCCTTTCTCACACAGAATTATCTCATTCCTTGGAGGCAGATGGAAAACCATGGTTGTGTGCTGTAGTTCTTACATCTTCAGATTTTTAACTGTTGCATTTATTAAAAATCCCTGGTTAGTTTTGATTGTCCAACCACTACAGGTTATTGGTCTGGGTCTTTTTATAGCAACAGCCGTAGAACATGTTAAACAGATCAGTAAAGTGGAAATACAAACCACTATGTATAGCATTATGAATGCTTGTTACTATGCTATCTCCATGATTATAACGAATGTAATTGGTGGGCAGGTCTATTATAAGTATGGCGGACGTATCTTATTTTGTGGTAGTGCAATTTTTGCTGGCATATGGACCATGTGCATTGTTCTATATATCATCGTTTTTGAAAGGAAGAATGAGGAGATGAAAAAGGATGTTGAACTTTAGAACCTTCAGATGCAATAGTTCTTGTAAAATTTCATTTTGTCTTACTTACACAATGGCATTTATTTACAATCTACAATACAGATAGTATTCACTGAATAAATAGTTATCATATACATTTCAGGACATATTTGTTTTGGAACTTCTGATTTTCAAGGTTTCCATTAAAAATGCAGAGGAGCTCAGTCAAAATTTGCGTAGGAGAGTTTAGTCATTAATAGAACAGAAAAATGTGTAAGTCGACACTTAGGAATAAAGGAATATCCTTGTTTTCCTGATTTCATCGCTGTCTCATTTTAGTTCCCTAGATCTTATTTTAGAAGTTTTATACATGATTTATATTTTAAATTTTAGTAGGTCCACATCATTCTTTGACTGTCTTGTAAGTATTGACCTTCTTGATTAAATAAATTAATAAATGAATAAAATGAATAAATAAAAACTCTATAGAAAAATATTCAAGTTCAGTTTTTATTTAATTTGTATTCAGTTTATTTGAACAATTTTGTAATTTTCATTTTTTCAGGTTGAACACACATACTTACAGTTACAAACATGTCAGTTTTCCTGTGATCCTACCACGGGATCTCTGTGTGCTTAAATGTGTGACTTTTGCGTTACAGTAGCTATATCTATATACTATATGTCTTGTATTTTTAGCTCAGACATTTATTAACTAAATAAAAGATTGATAAAGTATAACTTTGCATCACATTTTAACAATGTTTTTGTTTCAATTCATATTATTTCTATGAGTGAATGCAGTTAGGCAAGCTACAATTGTGAATTTATATTCAAAATTGCTGTTCCCTCATTTTTGGCACTTTGAAATCCGTGTGTATTCCTAATAGGGGCTCACATCAGTGCCTAACACTGGCATCACTTGATGTGGTGGACATTTCACAAGGCCATAGATATTTTGTTATATGTGTTCTTATTTCAGCGAAGGTACCATAGTTCTAATTATGTTACATTTTTATAGATAGTTTGTCATTAATCAAAGGACAATTATCTTACACCAATAAAAATAGAATATTGTTATAAACTGTTGCAAGATTCTCACCTAGTAAAATATCCACTATATATGTCTAATGAAATAGAAAAACCACCCAAATACATTATGATATTACTCCTGGGTACAATTAATTTTTCCATCTCTGATAAAAAATACTTTAGGTACTAAAAGTATTGGTATATTTAGTTTTTCTTAGTAATGATATTATTACAATGTTTTCGTGGGATATTGCGAACTCATTCATACTCAAATCAAAATTTGATGATGCTACGAAGAAGCCAATCTACAATCCAGTACTTTTTAAATGTTAATGGTTTGTCACCTATGAGAAAATATAGAAACCAAGAGCATCAACATAAAGTTATCCATAGATCGCAAAGTTTACATGTCAATAGTGTTAATCAAAAACCAAAAGATAGGTAAAATTCTTCTTATTTTTTGTTTGTTGAATTGATGCTATATGTTTAGTTGATTCTGGATCAAACCAAATACTGTCACATGATTTTCAGTAATATGCAGATTATTGTTGTTTTTTTATAAGAGAGAGAGAACCAGAAAAATAGAGTTAGAAAATCTGGTTATAAAGTCGAGTTATGGCTTATGACGTCATAATTTCAGTTATTAACTCAAAATTTTTCGTTTTCAATATTGATTCAAGTTACTAACTCAAAAATATATTTGTCGCTTCTAAAACTTGAGTTTAGTAACTCGAAATTAAAAAAGTCAAATTTTAATTTTTCAAAATAAATCAAGTTACTAAAGTTTTCAATAATTTCTCACAATTTATCATGTCTGGTTGAATTTCAAAATATTTCGGATCGCAAAATATTATTTAAAACATTACAAGGTGCATTTTCAAAATAATACCATCTTCTTTGAAACCTTTGCATGTAGAAGAAGTTTATAGCCCTTCTTTTGAATTCAGCTATTTTATTGTAAATTATGAATGTCTAAATAAATGATTATTCTCTTATTAATGATTGTTATTGGTAGTATCCCGGGTAGAACTTTTTACCGAACACGATGTGTCAAATCCCATGTTCCCATGTGCCAACCCTGTGACGAAATTTTAATGACTAAATCACAACTGGAAAGAGCACCCGTGCGTGTTGTAGAACTCAAAAAACTGGTCAAAAAACATCAGTCCCTGTTGGTTCTCGAGATATTTCCCCAAAAACGTTGCGTTCAGTTGGGGATGCAATGCAACGATTCCCCCATGATGATAAGAAAATCTGACGTCATATGCCACGTGCTTTTTTACTAATTGTGAAAAACGTGTCTTTCGCCTCTACTTGATTTTATGTGCAACTAAGAAGATTTTGACTGTAAAACTGAATTAATTATATCACTCTCTAAAATAACAGTGGGATGCACAATGCCGATTTTATTATAATAAGATTATTTGAAAGCCAAATTCCATAATTTAGTTGAAAAAGGGCAAAGTAGGCCAAAATTAGAGGCAAATTTTGAAAATTGTTCAATTCTATTGAAAATTTCCTAGTGGAACAACTTTGTGATGCTGATTTAGGCCAAATTTGGACCAGATTTTTAAAATCGTTCAACTCTAATTAAAATTTCCTCACAACAATTTTTAGCACTAGTTTTGATTTACATTCATCTTTTGTTTTAGAGGCTTAGGGGAGAATTGTATTCCCTGAAACATGTTCAATTTTTGTCTAAGTTCATGATTGAAATATATGATTGGGTTCTTTGACGAAGTTGATGTACAATCAAAAATTTTTAAACCATTGTTTTAGTGTTGCCATAACATTTATTGATCGGACTGGCACAACGATTACTGTTAATGCAGATATTGGAGAATCAATTCTTGATGTGGCTAGAGACAATGATATTGATGGCATTGAAGGTAGCAACTTCATTTGTGAAAACAGAGTTTATGTGTTATTTTTCACTCTTCGTTAGCTCACAACTCATTAAAATGCTAGTTTACAATGCTAATTGTTGTACTCAATGATTTTCTGTTGTTATTAGATAAACTGCATTGTTTTTAAGTTCAAACAGTCAAAATCTTAAGAAAATTGTAAGGCTCAAGTTCCAAAGTTCAGATATCTTGTTTTTCAAAAATATACATAACCTCATTCTTTGTGAGTTTTTTGGTGGTTTTTTTTTTGTAGTGCTAAAGATCAAACCTTCATCTAAGTTGTCAAATTTTAAAATTAACAAAGAAAGGGTAACTAGTTAAGCCAGTTTACGCCAGTAAAAGTTCAGAGAATCTCAAGAAAATCTCAAGAAAATCTCATCCTCATTTCCAGTAAGAAATTTGAGGCTGGATTGGGAATGCAATCCAATTCCCTTGTGATAAAAAAAAAACTGATGTCACACCATAGATTGGTATCCATCTGAGTCTTGCAGCGAATTTCTTGAAAGTATGCAAACTGAAAAGAACAAACTTTACCTCTTCTGGTGTATATATATTTTAAAGTTTTTAATGCATAAAGAAAATTAATACATTTTTGTTTCAGAAATCCTAACTTGTAAACAATTCCAAGTAAAGACTGACACGTAGAACGCCATTTATATCGAGTTCTGTTAATGTCTTTTATTTCTATTCTACTTCATCCTAAAAGAGAATAATAGGTGCTCAAAAATTCGAACGTAATTAAATTTCATTCCCGATTGAAGTTAAAATTAAATCTTTCTTTAAAAAAAATAATAATAAAGTTTTAAACATCTCCAGGCTCCATTTCTCTAAACACTAAGCATAAAACTATCCATATGTCAAGGCCTACTCCTAAACATTATGCTTCAAGCTTTTATGAGTAGACATACATACATAACAGGCAGGAGAGGGAGAGGAAATTCAGATGCGTGTTTTCTTAAAATGGTGTATGTGTCAACTAACAAATGCAGGCTGGCTACGCCTCCTCTCTAAAGTCCTCTAAAGTCCTATTTTTGAAAAATGTCCTCTAAAGTCCTCTATAGTCCTCTAAAAAACTGTTTTGCTAGAATCTCCTCTAAAATCCTATATATTTTTTCAGGTAACATAAAAAATGCAATGGAATGTTTTTTATAGTAGCCTATATTTTTGAAGTTTGAGTTTTATCAGGTCACTTATAATTTGTCATTTAAGGCAGCTGCAAACTGTCAAATATTTTCGTTTTCTGCATCGATGTTGAATGGTTTGAAAATTCTTATAGAAAAATAAAGTTTGAATAAATAAAAATAAAAATTTGAATCCTCTAAAATCCTATTTTTTCTTCGAAAAATCGTTGTTTTTTTCCGAAAAATCCTCTAATTTTGAGAAGAAATGTCCTCCAAAGTCCTCTATTTTTTTCATTAAAGTTCTGTGGTCACCCTGAAATGTGTCCCAATTGTGGATAAAATTGTCAAAAATCACTGTGATGAAGAGAATTTCCATTGAAATAATATTTCAATAGAAATGTATTCCTTTGCAGTGATTTTTCAATAACATTTGAACATGGTATATTATGTATGTACCGCTTTAATGTGAGTAAATTTGCATTCCTTGAAATTAAATTAAATGCAGTTCCGTAGTTTTCCTTTTGTTTCAAGGTTCGTGTGGGGGACAAGTGTCATGTTCAACTTGCCACTGTATATTGAAGGAAGATGATTTTGAACGTTTAAAGCTTGACAGAATATCTGAAGAAGAATTAGATATGTTGGATCTGGCATACGGGTTAACTGACACGTAAGTTGCGTTAGTCTCATTAAAACTAAGTATAAGACCCAGTGAAGCTTCCAGCTGTCGGTTTCGGTTGGCTTGTCCGTCCTACTCCTAGAATACTATGATGAAATTAGTATTTTGAGATACTCGAGAGTGTTCAGACCTGGCGATTGGCGATAACGACGGTTGATATTTTTTTAATTGTCGTAATCGTCAGGTCTGAAGCAGGCTTAAGTGGAACCTCCATGGAACCGAGAATAGTGGTTTCACTTATAGAATGTTCCACGTAACCGATTTTCGCGAAAACGAGTTAATTACAGATACTAATAGGAAAAGTGAGAAAAAACAAAAACTAGGCCTGACAAAGCTTTTCTACGTTGAAAACAAACGTTTTGGTCCTATCCATCCATTGAAAGCGCGGAAATTTGTATTTCTAATGATCTTGAAAGCTTGATCCTTTTTACGCCGGCCCTAATGTGGCGTTAATTTCGGTGCGCGGCGTTAAAAGGGCCGGCGTAAAAAGGACCGGCGTAAAAAGGGCCAAAAAAATAGAAAGTTTTCAAAAAATTGGCGTTATTTTTTAAAGTTGAAATTTAGATTTGAAAAAATGAAACAAACTTTAGATTTGAAAGAACTCTTTAGAGACAATGAAGAGTCAGATGAAGGGGAAGTTGAAGCAGAAATAGAGGTAGAATCAGATGACGATGAGGGAATTAGAGAAAATAATGAAAGCATTAATGAAAAAGAGGACGAAATAACTGTAATAGATTAAGTCTTACGATGTATTAGATGATATATATTAGAAGACATTTGTAGTATAAGTTAAAATTTGAACAGAAAAAGTGAAAAATAGTGCTTAAAAAAATTTTTTTTTTCTTTTTTACTTTTGAGGCGTAAATAACGGCCCTAAGTGGCGTTATGGCAAAATCTTGGGGTGGCGGAATAAGGGCCAGCGTAAAAAGGGCCGGCGTTAAATTAGGGTCGGCGTAAAAAGGGCCGATAACAGGGGCGGATCTAGGATTTTTTAAGGGTTAGGCAAATTTTTTTGCCAAACACACGCAAGGGCGCAATCGATAAAATTTACGCCAGTTTACGCCCACTGTAATACATACTTTTCGAAATGTCAAAAATATTAACTCGAATTCATTCGTTCTGACGTACGTAAGGAGTGTTATAATGCAAGCCTGTATTGTTGCACTAATGGGATAAGGGAAATAAACAAAAGAAAACCAATTGAGTGTGAATAGAATGTATTGAACTACGTTATAATAGGCCAAAATAATATTTTCTGCCAGATTGGAGGTTAAGTAAATAACCAATAAATTACTTCATCTGTTATCTTCTTCATTTTCTTGATTGCTTGTACATGAACAGGAAGAATCCACCATATGAAAACATACTTGCAATGAATCAAATAAATAAATTTTCAATCACCTATACCATGATAGATTGGAGCACTCAGATAGATACATGATATTTTATATATGTACTGGTCAAGATGGTCAGATAGAAAGAAAAGAAAAGAATTTATGTAAAGTACACGCTCCTTTAGAAATAGAGTAAAATGACAAAAATCAAAGTTAGAGACTCAAAGCTCCTTGATCATTATCAGGCAGCAAATAAAAACAGATTTCTGCACTAGGCGTTTATCAAATCAAACAGTATACCCTACCCTAAAAATGATCCATAGTTAAATAATTAATATCAAATTAGGGGAACCACTATTAGTAGAAGATGGTGTTTCCAGAAATCCCTGAGACAAGTCCAAGAACATAAAACTACACAACAACAGATAAGTTACGTACTGCTTCCTCTTTAAGAGCTACAGCATTTTTTCCAGAATTTAAATGTAGCATAGGAAACAAGAAGTCAAACTAAAACATTATATATAAAATTACCTTTTTCAAAAGAAGACATAATGTAGGTGTTTTTTGTAAAATGAAACAAAAACTCGAAAGATGTTAAAATGTTCCTGCATTCAAAATGATATTTCAAGGGATGATAGAATGCACAAAGTTGTTTCAGGAAGTCTTATAGTTTTTGGAAATTCTCTTTCCTTGGGCAGATATTTTGATTTAAAAATCATCAAATCATACAATCATAATTATGATGTAATAAGATTTTTATTCTTTGTTTATGTGTATAAACTCTCAATATTATTATAACTTCATTTTCTTATCACTCACTCAGAGTGAAAGCCCTTTCTCTCTATTTATAGTAAATTAAAAAGATATAGTATTAATCATAACTTGCGATGAGAAGTTTAAGCTATATACTATCCTATTACATCATAAGCATTGCATAAAGTGAATGTAAGATTTCAAAAATTAAATACATATCTCAGAAACTGGAAGTAAGTTATACTAACAAGAGGCTTTTTGAGCTCTATCATATTGGTTCATATCATTTTGGACACAGGATCCTTTTAAAGTTCTTTAATTCAAAACCAGAGAGTCATCTCGAACCAAGAAAAATCATGCTGAATTGTACAAATAGTTACCAATACTGGTGCTAAAAAAACCATGCAGCTGCCTACGCAAAACAACTCAGAAAAATAACAATGACTTTGTGTATTATAAACTCAGTCATTCAAACGTAATTTCATAACATTTACAGATGCATTTTTGGTTAACAGAAACAGATACCAAAAATATTTTAGAAAATAGGCTTCGGTTCAGTTGACACAAACAAACTTTATACATAGCTGAGCTAATAATTAACTGTCGTCATACTTATGTTCAACGAATTATAGTGCTAATAATCCATGCTAATCATTTATATTACATAAAATAAAACACTTGCAGCCACAATGTTTTCATTTTGAAGCAAAAGAAGAGACATAACCCAAAAAAAATACTTTTCCTAGATTTTGAAGTCAGTTTTCAACAGATGTATTAAGTGAATTCAAAATTCCATAGCTAATACTTTCCTAATTAATACTTCATTATTGCTATCAAAAGCTGCAACAATGTTTTCTAGCGAATCCATGTTGAACTGGGTCTAATTCGAAGGTCCCACGGTCGTTCAGATTTTGGTGATCATTCATTCAATAAAGTGTGTAAACCCATGGTTGTACCTTAGGCAAATTTTCTTCTGGTTCATTCATTTAAAGTGTGTAAACCCATGGCTCCTTAGGCAAATTTTCTTCCAGTTCATTCATTAAAGTGTGTAAACCCGGGGCTCCTTAGGCAAATTTTCTTCGCCTAAGATGAGCATTAGGCACTAGTCTGTGTTGTCAATGTGACTCTGTGAGAAGTCATTTTCCCGGCAGAGATGAATACCTATAAACTCAAGCTATCAAAAACATTAATTTTTAACATCATGGCGCGCGCCGCGCCTCTCGCCGGACAATCCTATTGCGAGAGAGAGAGGATCGGGTGGATATGATATATGCGGGAATCTCTGATATTTTCGATTCTTTTCTGATTATTGTATACAATAACTTTTTCATACAATTTTATGAAAAACATTATTTAACTGATTTTGGGTTAGGCATTTGCCTAAGTTGCCTAACCCTGGATCCGCCCCTGGATAAGGTAGTTCATTTACTACGAACCGTTGCGTTGAGAACAATTATCATGCAGTACACTTCTACAATCTGAAAATCGTGAACTTCCTATATTCAGTCGGCTAATATTTCTGTTACATTGGAAAATGTGTTTCTCTCGCCATTTACAGATTTAATACCTTAATGGACAAAACTTAGTCGGACAAAAGTGACTAAATTTTTTAGCAGTGACTAAAATTATGTCCGACTAATAATTTTGTCCGACTAAAATTTTGTCCGACTAATTATTATGTCCGACTAAATATTTGGTCCAAATCATTTTTTTCAGAATTTTTCTTCTTATCAGTTTAATTACAAAATTTTAAATATTTATAATTTCTTTATGATTTTTCTTTTTTTCTCACCAACGAATACAATATTTTTACATGACTTAGTCGTAAATAAACAATTTCTAAAGTGGTAAAGTGTTTTGATAAATAATATTAACGCTCGTCTTCATGATGTTCATTGTTTATTCTCGACCCTTTCTTAAACAGATTGGATCTTTTTAAATAGCCTCTCCTATTCCAGGAAGGAATCCACAGGAAAAGAGAAAAGCACCGGTAATAACAGAAACTTCCGATGAAAGTGATGGCGAGGTAGTTCAAAAGAAAATGAAGAAGACAGCCATAATGGAAGAAACGCCTGAAGCCAATGCAGGAACCAAAATAGATTTCTATACTGATCAGGAATATGACATTGAAATTGAAAAATAAAATTATACTACAACCCTTTTAATTAGGACTTTTTTCCGACGGCAAAATTGTACCGTCGTGGTATGATGATTTTATTGGACATATGATTTTCACGTCAGCAAAACTGTTTTTATTAAGTATGCCTTTCCCCTCGTTTTCCTATACATATCTAGAACTTAGAGTAATCGGCGCACTCCCGCACGCTTTTTCAAAACCCTTATCGAAAATTAAGTAAGTTATAAAATTTTAGAAAAGGACCAAAATTTTAGTCGGACAATATTATTAGTCGGACAAAAGTGACTAAAATATTTGGAGGTGACTAAAATTTTGTCCGACTAATATTTTCGTCCGACTAAAATTTTGTCCGACTAAGTTTTGTCCGATAACGTAGTACCATTTGTATTGTAAACTTAATTTCACTTAAAAAGTGATAGGAATTGTTATCCAGATAAATTAAAACGTTCAATATAACTTTCCGAATTTGTATTTAAACACCGTGTTTTAACTTGGTTACTACACTCAAACTCGTTAAAACAATTTGTTTTGACTTGGTTACCCAACCTTTTTTTACTGGTTACTTTACTCAGTTATTTTCTTGTATTGTTAAAACTCCCTTCATGAAAGACAATTGAATTTGTAAATGAGGTTGAGTGTTCTAACTGTCTGGTTTAAAAACCAAGATCAATTCTGACTGGCTCATGTGAAAAGGTTGGGTACCCAATTTGGGTGCCCAATTGGGCTACCTATTTGGGTACCAGAAAATTAAAAATCTACCAACTATTTACACTTGATTTTTGTTCCAGGGTTTTATCAGAGCATCTAGCACAAGAAAAACATACTAGATACAACTCACTTTGAGATAAAATCTTCTAATTTCGAAAAAAATACTTCGCCGATATTTGCGCGTTCTCAAACGGCCGCCATTTTGAATTCGGTACTTTCGATTTTGCAGCCAGTAGAAACACAGACCCGATCCAAACTGATGCCCGTGCACCCGTTTCTCCCAGAAAACAAAAACAAAGACTCGTTCAAATTTCGTTTTTGTGCAAATATACTTAATAAAACAGTTTATGTATATTCATATTAACGATTTTTTCAATTTATTAGTTTTACTGGAAATAATGATTGCTATATGCTAGTATTATTTAAACAAAACATCTTCTGAGATTTGGCCTGTAAATTTAGTTCTAAGTGGACAACGAGTAACACAGGAAGGAGATTCGTAGCTAGTTAAACACGTTTTGACAAAGGTTATGGGTGGGTACATCTTTATTCCTATTGCAAGAGAGTTTCAAGCCTTGTAAATGTTTCAACTTATTATTATTTTTAACTCGACGTTTTAAACCAATCACCTTTCATCATTACATCATTTCAAAACAATATAGTGTTGCTGTGCGGCGATCGCGTCCGCCGTGAAGGAAATCCGGCTCCACTCCACTCTTGAAACATAAGCTTCGACATCTTTTGAAAACTTTTCACATAGAGGTCTTTTCTCTTAGGTTCCTAATAAATATCGAGTTGGTAAAATCTCTTTTACCTAAAACACCAAAAGTTGAAGCTTTACTTTTAAACAAGTATTAAAATTGAATAATCATTATCCTTACTGGTGTTATTTTTTCCGTAAGCAAGCGCCCTGAGCGGCGGTAAACAGAATTTTCATTCCGGTCTGTAGTTTATATTCGGTACCCAAATAGGTAGCCCAATTGGGTACCCAAATTGGGTACCCAACCTTTTCACATGAGCCATTCTGACTGGTGAGTGAAAAAAACTTTGAAATTCTGTCCTGGATTAATCGAAGTTACGCTTCCTAGTTCTTTGATAAAAAGAATGAGACTTTCAACAAAATTTCTCAAATGGAAAAGTTCCTCCACTATAACAAAACTCTGTAGCCAAACTTCCGCTTCAAGATAGGCGACATTAGAGATTACATTTTGGAGTTTTTTCATAGTAAAAACATTTGGCCAAATTTATTCCAGAGAACAAAAGAAACACTCAATGAATGATGAGAGATCAGAGAAGAGAATGTTTTGGATATTTACGTAACGGATGGCATCTTCCGAATGGGCAAATTTGTTGAAAAATCACTGCGAATGAGTGCATTTCTACAGAAATATACACACTATTTCAATGAAAATATTCTTCATCGTAGTGACTTTTTGACGATTTTTCCCACTGAGTTCTTAGGGTTCCCAATGACTGCGTTTCCCACAACAAATGTTTCATAAATGAAACATTGATCTCGTGAAACAAAAGGCCTACTGTCACCTACTATCTGCAAAGATGTGAGCGATGTTCTTTAGCCTTCGCTAGATAGTAATGACGAGCGGACATCTGCATGTGCGGTTTCTGGCAACGAATTCAAAGAGCTTTTTTCTTTATTTAATCATTGCTTGGATGTATTGTCATGGATACCAATCATAAATGATTTTTCTATCGTTTAGATCGCGGTTAGGTTGTCAAATTGACGTCACTGAAGAAATGGAAGGGCTAGAAATTACTGTTCCCACAGCAACTAATGACGCTCGTGATTTATGACAAATCAGTGTAATTTGATTTGCTACACCCTCATTCGTAGTGGTTTCAACGAAAATACATGTAGTCGATAACGAATTCCGAACATGGATATCGTCGAGCGATAGGATGTGATGGCAAACGTGAAAAAATGAAAATGGTGATTTATCCAACATTGTTTTTGAGTGATATTTTTCTAGAAAATAATGAATAATTTTCCCGAAAATGTAAATCAATGTTTTAGCTAATGATCAAATACTAAATTTTTAAATAAGAACTGTAGTATTATAATACCAATAGGAACGATGAACGATTTCTTAAAGAAAAGTTATTCTTAGAAAACCTACCTCTGAATCTCCCCCATTTATTAATTTACGAAAAATATTTTAAGTTCATTATACATTTTATATATCATTAATGCCAACAAAATATAGGTAAGAATGTATGAAATGGCATATCTACTTTTTAAGTGGTCGGCTTTCACTGAGAGAAAATTAATTTCCTAAAAATAACAATAATGGTTTACCGATTATATGACCGTTAGCATGTTAGAATTTTTTCGAAAACATTATATTTTATTTTATGCAAACGGAGAATTTGGTTTACTGCAGATGAGTAAATCCAATTTAACTAATCTTTTGTGGCGGACGATGTGTGGTGAAGTTGTCTGAAAACGTTGGTTTTGAAAAAAACGGATGTTTACTGGAAACATACGGCTACAACGCCCAGGATGAAATCCATATTTCTTTTTAGTTTGTTTAAGATTCGTACAGCAGGTATAAAGCCTACGACAGTTTGAAATGATCGTTTTAACAATTCTAGGCTTGTCCAGGATATGGTGAAAACCATCCTTAGGAAATCTGTAAATACGTGTGTTTTGATAAGACTTGCTCAAAAGAATCAGTCATGGGTAACCCATGTGGGAAGGTTTTACAAGAGGGTGTAGTCGCCAAGAGAAATGTGATAAGGATTTGGCTACAAAAATAGGATATGTCCCATGCTCTCATTCTCACAAGTGGTATCTATAAACTTTATAAAATCTTTATTTTTTTTGAAAAATGTGAAACTTCATTTCCTTATTGGACTGGACACCCATCCAGTTAGGAAAGAGTTTCGCCATACTAGCACGAACATTATTTTTCATATCAACAATGTTCAAGAACGCGGGAAAAAAAAACAAAAATTAGGATGGTCGTGTTAAAACACGATGTATAAATTGAATTTCGGGCAGTGTATTATTTCAAAAGATGTTTTCATTCATAACATATGCTATCACGTGAACATGCAAAACTATTTCGTTCAAAAACAATAAAATCTAGAACTTTGTCTGGTTGTATTGTTCTCCTAACCAATAGAAAATAGTTTGACTTGTTATGTTAATTTTGTCTATTGTGCTTCAAGCATAATAGTTAATATTTTCAAACAAGGTTTAATAATACATATATGTTAGCCAATCAGTGTAAAGATAACATATTATTACCCAATAGTGTTAAATGTTGTGAGTAAAGCTTTTTGTTTTAAAATGAGAATACTTATGTTTTTCATATATAAGAGAATTCGACTGACCTTTTTTTGCAACGTTCACACAAATGCTGGTCTATTAAGTGTTTTGGGAGGTTTTATGTAACCTGAAACCTTTTTCTGCATCGTCCTACAGCGATTACAAATACTTGACATTTGAGACGTTCAAAACATTCATTCATATGTAAATATAGTACACATGTGGTGATAGTTACGTGGCGTGTTCTAACAAGAATTGTCGTTAAAACTTGTCTTTTCAATCCATTTATCTAAATAAAATTAGGTGGTTATTTTAGTCTCTTTATTTATATATACGTTTTTATAGTGTGACAACCAGCTTCCGTACTTCGTTTACTTACTCTGTCGAAGGGAAATAGGATCCAGCAAGTATAAAAACATAACTTTGAAAAACAAAGATTGGTTTGTATTGATATGAGTAAAATGAAGATACAATCGTCAACAGTTGAAGAAAAATTTATGTTCGGTTCACCACCGTTGTTGAATGGGTTTACATACACGTCATGTCGTTCACAGGAAGGAGTTTATAATAACACAAGCTATGATTGTTTATCTTGCGAAAGTGATTGCTCTGGGGACGAAAATTGCAGAGCAGACAATAGTTGGCCAAACATGATGAATGGGGACATCAGATCTATGCCTAGTTATAACCGAAACTACCAAAATCAACCGCATTGCAAAAGAAATTACTGGAACACTGGACATTTGCTGGAGAACTTTAATAAATATTCAAATGGAACAAGGAATGGGTCACGAGTCAGTCATGTTGATGACGGAATCAAGTTACTAGAGCAAGCTGGGATAAAAGTGCAGGCTTGTTATAAGCCAGAACCAGTGTTTAGAAAACGTAAAGATCTTCGTGTTTTGAAATCAGTGTTATCAAACGAACGTTTCCGTGAAGTTGTCATGAAATTCGGTGACGGGGATGAAGGAGGTCGAGAAATAGTGGACTCAGTTCATAAAGCCATGAGGACATCGAACTTATCTTCAGTGTCATGTTTGTTTTGTCCCAGTGAGTCAATGGTGTATGAAAATTTCCCCGTAGTGGATGGAACATTGTTTCTATCACCTGTCTGGCTGTCAAGCAGATGCATAAAATTTTCCGAAAGCTCGGGAGAAAAAAGCTCACAGTACATGTCTTACATCTGCGTGGCATGCATGGAAGGCAGGTCAAAACCCTTACGCTGTTCGTCCTGCACATCACCCTGGAATGGTTCGTTCTTTCAGATTGGAACACTTTATTCATACAACATACTCTCAGCAATGCCATGCTGTCAACAAAGGGTGTCATGCAAGAAATGTTATGAATCAATCATAGACCTATCAAATGGTGAAGCATTCAATTTGTTTTTCTCACATTTTTCTAAAAAAGTAACGTGTCCTCGCTGTCGAACAGATGACTTCCATTACGTGAAACCACTCTCTTCTATTTCGACGACTTAAAATGTGCTGATTGTAATACGCAATAATAAGAAACAAAACGTTTAAAAAAATATATAAAGCTTGATTATGAATAATTTATTATAGAAAATAAGATTTACAAAAGATATATTGTGTTGTGATAATTTTGAAAGATTAGTGGAAAACGCGGGAATTTATGATTTACACTTTAGACATGAGTTATCTGATGTCTAGAGCATTGAATCTGCAATTTTAATTAAGTTTTTCAAAGCAGATAAAACAAAAAAATCTCCACCGGAGATCCTTTCCTCTTTGCTTTTGTTAATCGTTTTAAGGCACTCTAGAATGTAGCTTGGAAAAGTACTAGTACATTATTTCTAATGACAACAAAGTGGTGGTTTATTTCGTCTCCTTTCAGGGAACTCATTTCAAACTACCGCATAGTCAGGAGATTTGATTGCAAAACATTCCATGCTCATTCAATCATGAAAAAACAACTAAAAATGTCGAATATTCTGAGGTCAGATATCGTTCATTTGCCAAAATATAAACAAAACCATTTGGTTTTTTATTGACATGGAATCTTCGTTTTCTTTGTATCATTTTTTTTTTCTTTTTTAAAAAAAACGAGTTTTTCATTAATGCCGTGTAAAAATCAACACGACTATAGAAATCAATTCGGAATTGGCAATTTACAATTTTCGTCTCGTGTACCCTTTGCTCCATGGCAGCATAAGAATTCGATAAGGATTTCTCAATGATTAGAAATGCGGCTTTTCCTGACCTTTTCAAGTGGTGTTTATGGCGCTGCATTTTATATAAACTATTGATAACGTACCATACTTTCTTGTAGTTGAAAGCCATAAACATGGACGATAAAATGGAATCGCTTAAGTGCCCCGTGTTTTTGCGGGAAAATGTTGATTCTTAGAATTGAGTCGGTTACACGAAAGTATATGATTACTTGTCGGAAATTTGTTTTAGACTGTTTCAACTCGGAGATTTCAAGTATGATGTATCAAAAGACACTTTTACATTGCACACTTTTTTCGAGTAAATTTTGTATGGCTTTGTAGAGGGATTTTTTCTTGAGAAACTCAAGAAAATTACACACGTATTCATCCACGTGTCAAATAACAAAAGCAACTTTTGGTCATATATTCAAACTCCTCTTAAAACGTCTTTGAAAGTTTATCCCGCAATTAATAAAAACATAGCAGTAATAGCAAATATAATTCTATTTAATAATTATATCCGGATGTCCAAGCTCTAATCACCATAAGCTTGCTTTTTGAAAGTTCTCAGGCTTTTCGTTTGTCACGAAAATTAACTTTCATGTAGAAATCATTAAACGACTTTTGCTTACCATTTAATTACAAAGACGTTACCATGACACCATTATGAAAATCACACAAAGGAGATCAGATTCGAATGTTTTATTGTGAGAAGGAGAAGAAAGGGGAGTTGGATTTTTGCAACCTCGTCCCCAGGGCTTCTTGCCTTTTCGATTATACTTCGCCGCCATCAGTATAATCGAAAAGGCAAGAAGCCCTGGGGACGAGGTTTGGATTTTTGGACCAATGGTACCCAAAACCTTCATTTTTGGTATTAACATTCTAAAAATACAATATTTAGTTTGAGATGACCAAAGGAAAACCAATAATAAAAGTACTTTTCGTGCTATTTGCATCAAAATTCCTAAAATTAAAACGTTTATCTATAGAAATAGGACAAGACACAGCTTTTACTTGAGATCCAGGGTCCGGCCATCCCGGCATTATTTATTCTTCTTCTTCTGTAAGAAACTTTCCACATTTCTTCTTCTTCTGTAAGAAACTTTCCGCATTCTCAAAGAATAGAGTCCTGGGAACGAGGCTGTTTATATGATTATTTTGTCAGCTAGGCACAACAAGTTGAGCGCTTGTAGTTTTTTCCGATATCCAAATGATTAATGGTTTCAGAAAAGAACTCCAAAGAAACACCAACAGTTCTTTTTCATTAATTTCGTTGTTGGCGTATAATTGTTGGCAAGCTTAAAATCCAGATACGACGCTGACGAATGACGAAGTGTTCTTCACCTACAAAATACAAAGTACAACTGAAAAACAACGAGGTTTAACAAGATGCCTTCCAAAGAAGAAAAGTGAAGAAAAATGATTTTGGCACATGTACTTTTAAATAGTGAGGGGTAAAAGTTGCAAAAGTTTTCCTCAAACCATGAAAATGTTGGGTTCTACATTTTATATGTTGATATAACACACTAATGTAACTAATGATATTAATCATTACTATAAAAAGTCACTGAAGATCTTTTTTACCTATAGTTCAACTGATCCAAGTTTTGATTCTTCTTTGTTTGAAAAAGATTGTTCGGGCGTAGCTGACGTGGCACCACTCGTCAGTACGATAAGAATTGCAGTCCAGACGTTCTTTATCAACTGTCGTTTTTCTTTTTATATTTTTGAAGCATCTCCCATATTTCGTGAAAATCAACTGGTGCAGACTGATCCAAAATGGAGGGAAGGAGATGAAACTAGCTTTCCAAATGAGCATGATCAAAATCTACAGCGAAATCCAACTGCAACTGCAATAGGTTTTCTGATGTATCAACTTTTGAGATTTCAAATTCTTCTACGTTGCCATATTTCTTCCATGAAATAATCATGAGCTGTTCCTAGATAGTATGAATTACTGTCTGGTCTGTCAAGGCTGGTCTGGTATTGGAGGTTGGAGTGGTTGTGCCGTTTTCTCTTTCATGGTAAGACTGGTGTTCCGACTTTTTGGATTGAGTTGAATGCTTTCTTGGTTGCCTCGGAAAATAAATCAAACTCTTCATCTTTACTCATGCTTTGTTTACAACTAGATCAGCACACTTTTTTCTGGCATTCTTTCTGACAGTAGTGATCTGGATAGATTATCTGTCATGGAATACAATTTGAAGATAATTTGAGCCCGAAAAAAATGTAACTTTCTATGTGTAACTTCAAAGATCTTAATAAAAGGTGAAGTCTTTATAAAATGGTCTTAAGCTGTGCTGTGCCAAGCCAAACTCGAACATTTTTCAGCACAGTTCGAGCCAAACAGTCGAGTCAAGCTGTGCTATGACGTGAAGCACAGCCAGTCAGCTGTACGGTACGGCTCGGTTTATCACCACTGAATATTGGTTATAAAAGCTGTTCTGAGTCGGACCAAAAGTTGATGTGTTCGGCTCGCCGGCACGGCACAGGACCATATCCTAATATCTTTTGATCAAGTTTTTACAGGTGAAAACTTAGTGTAAAAGAAAGATTTTTAAACTCAAAGTTCAACTTTCCTTTGAAGCAGTCATCACCTAAAAAGCTGCCATCGTCTTCCTATATTTCAGGTGGCGTGTCCACAATGGTGTTTAAAATGTATTTCCGAGCAAAATTCCAAGCAATTTCCAAGCAAAAACAGAGTATTAAATTTTGCATGAGGGTTTCAGGGGTGGATGGTGTAAATTTCAACGTTGTCTAACTTAGTCTTCGGGACTTAACTGGGGTTTTTGAGCCACCCAAGGAGTCTACGAGGCCCTTTGTGTGCTAATATGAGCTGTAATGGCCCTAAGCTTTATCTTTTTCTTCTACGTATAGTGATAGCATACTGGCAATGTATACAACGAGGGAAATGAGAAAATCAAAACAGGAAAATTACATTCAAAAGTTTGGAAACATACCGTAAATGATCGAATAAAGGCCCCCTTCCAAATAAGCGTCCCTATCGATTAAGCGCCCCCATTTAGATGAATTTTCTTAATAAGCGCCCATACTCAAATAAGCGCCCCTGTGCAGTTTAGGTTATGGAATTCGAGCAAAAGGGAACGCTTATTTAAATTATTATAACAACAAAAACACATCTTGCTTACGTACTCAAATTCATTTCAAGATATTTGTGTTTTTCATTTTTCTTCGGAAGTTCATTGTTTAAAACAGTTATTATCTCTTTCTTTACTGTTAAATCACTGCATCTAACAGGAATGTCAAGTCCAATCTCTCTCTTTCTCTTGCCTTAACCGTTGCGATCGAAATGTTCTTTTTACCTGCATCGAGAAATTACCTATAGCTTTGATGGTTCGATTGTCCAACAAGCCCTCATCTTGTCCTTCTTTATACCACAAGGAAACACCGATGACATTCTCATCTTACTCTGCAACTCTGCATCTCTCCTCATGTCAAGTACGCCTTTGAGTTTCATACTGAGCTCAGGATTCCAATTAATTGGCATACATGATGACCACGGGTCACAACTTCAAAGTTTAACTCATAACAAACATTGTAAAATTCTCCCACTTTTTGTTCAGGTTTAGTGTCTGCACCTGGGCAGATGCGATATCTAGCTTAACAGTAGATAAAGCAGATATGCGGACAGTCACAATGAAATCTACAGGTCATGAAAAATGCCGTGTATGTGTGTGCTTAACAGCTAAAGCAGATGGAATGAAGTTAAAGCTATTTATTGTGTTCAAAAATGCAAAGCGGGTAGCCAAGGCAATGAACTATTCAAAAGACGATGAATGTTTATTCGCATAATGGTTGGATGAATATGGATTTGATAGTGGAACATTTACAGAGAATTTTGGGCACTTTCTAAAAGGATTTTAGCCTGGAAGTCATAATTCCAGGAGGGTGTACAAAATTCATCCAAGCATCTGAAGTTGGATGGTACAAGCCTTTTAAGCAACATGTACAGGGAAATATGATTGGTTCATATCCATATGAAATGGTTCGAAGAAGAAGGTATAACCTTTAAAGGACCACCTCAACAACGAACTGTCGAGTGGATTGTGAACTTGTAGGAATCTTTATCCTCAGAAATGATTAAGAGATCATTCAAATGTCTCTTGTGTAGTGAAGACGATGTTGTCGACTTTGAAAGAATCAAAACCATGTTCTGCAGGTAGACATGCGGCAGATGGAAGTGTCAAAAGATATAGAAAGTGAAGAAACCCGTTTAATTCAATTTGTGTCAGATATTGAAGAGGCTGGAAACGAACGAAATGAGGATGAGAGTAAGGATCGATGTGGAAGACATTTAAAATGAGGCAATTACACATCTCCAGTTACTGTACATAATACACAATCCTCACACATCATCTCTTACTGACTTCTTAATTTATTTTGCAAAAAAAACTTCAGTTTTTCGATAAGCGCTCCTGTTGGTCTGAATTATGATAAAAAGATAAATATGAATTGTTACGAAGGTCGTAAGAAAACTTAAGGCAGAAGTTTTCTGACGACAGCCTATTTCCCGTTGGTTTGCTAAAAGCAATTTTCTTTTGTTCTGATCATAAAATCTTTTGAACTTGAAAAGTACGCGCATTTAATTCCCAAAACTTTTATCTTATCAACTTGCTCGGTTATAAAATTTGAGGCTTTCTAACGACAGAAATTATGTTTGAACTCATCTGATTGTGTTTGTAAACTTGTTGTAATGTTACACGCGTTAATTGATCTTTAACAAGTTAATGATCTGAAACCATGATATTTTCCTCAATAACTTTCGGAAGAATTATCATTTTGCTTCAAATTTTATACTTTCAGAAAGAGCTTGAAAAGAGCTTTCATATGGTACGTAAATGACAAACATTTACAAACAATGACGAATAATTTTTGAAAAAAACGCATTGAAAGTTTGTGGATAAAACATTCTGAGACACACTGTATAAGGTAATAACCTGTAAACATATTATATAAAGCAAAGTAATTACGTAAATTTACAAACCTTATTCGTATAATTACTATATACAATTTATAATTTTTTTATATAATTTTTATCACAAATATATTTTGTTCATGAAAGTTTATCATATTTTAAATGATTTGGTAAGAACATTGTGCCAGTGTCTTTATGTCATATCGAATTAGAGGAACAATGAATTTTAATTTTCACAATATATTTCGATATTATATGATCATCTTCAGGTCTAAAATATACAATATTAGAGCCATTCTAAAAAAAGTGCGACATTTGGTAGGTTAGCTAGGACACAGTTTTCGAAATATCGATCATCCCAAAAACTATTGAAAATGATTTTAAAAATTAATTCGAGCCCCAAGTTTTCGAAAAAAATCAAATTCCACAAGAAATAAGTTTTTTAAAGTTGGCTAAAAAAGGCAGTTCACTATAATTTCCTTGTAACATACATTGAGAATTTGGTATTACAGCAAGTTAATACATGATGAATGCCCCTATTTTAGGGTGGAAAATAGTATTGATTAACAATGCTTAGAGTCCAAGAACGATTCTACGATTTAATTTACATAAGAAAGTGGAATTACAACGTATGTTACTATAATCATGAATACTTACTTTTCTCCAAACACTTCACACAAACTTATCGCAGACGAACAATGAACATGTGAAGTCAAAAAACCAAATCAGAAAGTTCGAATTTGCAATAGAAAGCGTGCGAATCAAAACGTTGGAAAATTACATAACGTATGTTACATCCTGTCTGTGAAGGAAAATAACTTTTGTTCAGAAGAACCTTACGGATGAGGTATCTATTGGCCATAAGTTTTTAATAATAAAACAAGAACATTCAAATTAATTTATTTTATTGAACGAAGCTTTTCGTAAGAACTCTTACATCTTCAGGTTAAAAATATACACTGTTGGAAGCTTTTTATATTAGGTCTTACAGGCCAACTCTGAACGAACAAATCGAATCAAAAAGATTAATTTTGTTTCACAATGGTGTGACGTAAAGAACGAATTTTTAATTGCTTTTAATGTTTTTACTTTAGCATATTTAAGGCCCTTTGGGATTTTTATTGTAACTTATGTATATATATTTATTAAAAGTTTTTTAACAGTGTATATTTTTAACCTGATCATGGCGAATAGATACCTCATATCCATTTTACCAGAACATATCGCCGCGGCTGTTAAAGATCTTAAAATCTGTATATCAAAGTTACAAAAAGCTTCCTCCGACATTGGTTTTGTTCAACAGGCACTGTATCACCGTTTCACACCGACCTTTGCTAAGATCAAAGGTCAATTCCATAGCAACAAAATTGAATGGAAAGCAGTTAATTTTAATATCAAACTTACGGAGACATGAGAATAGACAATATAATATTCTTTCCAAGTTCGATAAGTTACACAAAGACTTATCGCTGAGATGTGGTCGTATTTTAATGAAATGTATACTTGATTGTATTCACAAGATATTACGTAAAGAAAACATCCAACAACTAAGAAATAAGAACAAGAAGATAACAAAGTTAGCAATTAATAGAAAGAAATTCGAGCTATACGTACCTGTCATTAATCTGACTGGTTTATTCCTAAATACCCGACCACTATCATTTGGTCTGAATCATAGCTTCACTGATAAACATAAGTTTATTAAACGTAACATAGCAATAGAAATGGAATCGCTTGCAATAAAAATAGATTACACGATAGATTCACAAAACAAAGAAAATATCCACGAGTATCTCAGATCTTGGACTATACGTTTTACAAATAACATCTACCACACAAAAGATGATACATTCCGAAAGTTGAATAGATTACGTAATAACAAAGATATTATAGTTCTGAATGCCGATAAAGAATCATGTGTAGTGTTGATGAAGAAAAGTGATTATATTGAACAAATCGAGAGTATGATAAACGAAGGCATTGAAAAGGGTGTCTATGAACCAACAGTTGATACAACCCACAAAGATTTAAGTAGTTTTCAGAGTTTTCTTTGTAGACATTTCAAACATCACCCTGAATATGACAAAATGCGTCCACAATCGAGTCAACCAGCGAGATTTTTCGCTTCTGCCAAAACCCATAAATTCGAAAGTTTAGATGATATCGATGTTGATAGACTTAAATTAAGACCCATAATCGACCAAACTGGTACGGCTACATATAATGCTTCAAAAATTATAGCGAAGTATCTGCAACCTCTTTCTAAGAATGAATATGTGATAGATGATTGTCTGAAATTTCCAGAAATAATCAGAAATGTTATACTGGATCATAATGAAGAGTTGGTATCTTATGATGTCGAGTCACTCTTTACCAGCATACCTGTTAATGATACAATTGATCATATATGCCACGAAATTTATACCAATAAAGTTTTGGAGCCCCTGTGTAAGGAGAGTATCTTTCGAAAGTTACTCAGAAAACTCTCATCTGATTGTAAGTTTTCGGTCAATGGCAGACTTATCAAACAAATCGATGGTTGCCCCATGGGTGGGCCGATATCAGTAGTCTTCGCTGGTATTTTTATGAATAAGATGGAAAGAGGCGTTGTCTTTCCTCTTAAACCAGGACTTTACAAACGATACGTTGACGATACTTGTGCCAAGCGCAAGAAGAACACACCTGACATTTTATTCGAATCACTTAACAGCTATCACCCTAATATACGACTAACTATTGAAAAAGATCCGTCAAGATTTTTGGATACTGAGATCATACATCATAAAAATGGTTTCAAGACAAAGGTACATAAGAAATTAAATAAATTACCGACACATTGGACTTCAGCTGTGCCAAAGAAGTATAAACGTAACGCCATATTTGGTGATCTGCATCGAGCGTTTAAAATATCCAGTTACTTTCAAGATGAAGTTAATTTCATTAGAGCTAAGTACAGAAAAGCAGGATACCCTGATCGTTTCATCAGTAGTGTAATTAGGGACTTTAATGTTGAAAGGGAAGAAATGATTATTCCCGAGTGGTTAATGGAAGAACGGAAGAAAATTTTCTTTACACTACCATACTGTGCACGTAATGAAGAAGATGTGAAGAAGTTCATTTTCAACTTGAATAGTTGGACAAAAGAGAGGTTTATTTTTGTTGTATTGTGGACTACAAAGAAAATTCAATCCTTGTTCCCACTTAAGGATAAAACAAAGCATGTGGCATGCGTAGTGTATGAAGGAAAATGTTCGTGTGGAGCTAATTAGCTATATAGGCGAGACTGTTCGGAATGCAGAAACACGATGGTCCGAACACGATAAAATTAGTACAAAGTCTTACACGTTGTTAAAAATGATGGTCATTCGTTCACCTGGAAAATTTTGGTGAGAGCTCCCATAAACAACTGGAAACGTAAATTGTTGGAAGCTTTTTATATTAGGTCTCACAGGCCAACTCTGAACGAACAAATCGAATCAAAAAGATTAATTTTGTTTCACAATGGTGTGACGTAAAGAACGAATTTTTAATTGCTTTTAATGTTTTTACTTTAGCATATTTAAGGCCCTTTGGGATTTTTATTGTAACTTATGTATATATATTTATTAAAAGTTTTTTAACAGTGTATATTTTTAACCTGAAGATGTAAGAGTTCTTACGAAAAGCTTCGTTCAATAAAATAAATTAATTTGAATGTTCTTGTTTTATTATTAAAAACCTTAGGGATGTTATTTTTTTTTTTTTGTAAAAGCACCTATTTCAAAGCTGAAAAACGAGTCCAGTTTGTTTTTTCAATAAACCCACTGTATCGACCAAAATAGCATAAAGTATGTTACATGTTATTTTTTTGGAATTTAGCTTTTCCATATTCCACTACTAATATTTTCACTTGTGATGCGTCCCACTTATTAAAAGTTTATGGATACTTCATGCACTTATAAGTCATGAAGTGGACTATTTTATGAAAAGTGTATGGCGAACGCAAAATCCTTGTTAGAGGACGAGGTTGAACAGATTGCAGGTTTGTGCGATTTTTATGTACTAGTTAGTAGCTAAAGCTACAATGCCCCGCCTCAAGCTTCAGTCTGTCTCCAAAAAATCATAATTTTCATGGATTAGACAATAGAGCTCTTTTGTTTCATTTAACAAAGGGTTTTGACGTTTGAAGTGTGTTTTAAATAGTAACGCCTCTCATGGCTTGAATAATTTCCTCTTCAGCCATAGAAGAAACTGTTTCACGCTAATTTTCAAAATATCTGAATGAATTTATCCATTCTTTTCTTGTTTGAAATGCTTATACAGAATAGGTCCAACAATTTGCAAAATATAAATTTAAAATATAATATTTGGTAGAAGTGAACCAAAATCAATTGAAAAAAGTTATATAGATTGACGACTTCCACAATTATATGCCTCAACACTATTCAGGTCTATTACAACCAAATGATTAGGTCAAACAGGTCTAAAAATTGAAGGCATAATGCCTATTTATGGCTAAATTAGAAAAAGTGACTGAAAAATTCGAAATAAACACTTTCCACTTCTTCTTTGAGCACTCTTTAAAAAATTGGCACAAATTGGGAGCAAATTGCGAATTCACCAGTTGAAGCTTATCAATAATACATTATGAACAAAAAGATGAAACTTTTAATTAACTTAGAGTGTGTTTACATGAAAGCCGTAGTGAACTCAAACCAGTTTGAAATTTTAAGCCTCCAGTTACGAGTTTCGATACGGGGTCTTATTTCAGTACTGTTCCTGGTCACACCTTCAATGCACTCTTTATCGCAACCCACTTTTCAATTTACTATAGCTTATCCACATTTCGTAGCCAGAAAAAAACTTTGCATTGTATTGCACATTATGTTTATACTTCTTTCAGTATGTAGTAGACACAGTCTACATTCAATTCATTTCCAAATTTTAGAAATTTGTCCTTCTTTGGCAGTTCTAGTTATCTACATTTTTTCGATATCTTCAAATGTCAGTGCTCTTTTGAAGACAGTTGATACAGATACCGATGTTCTATCACACCAAACATTATGCACATATTCTTAAATATAGCGTTTGTCAATATGTGCAAAAAACAACAACAAGATTCGCAAAAATGCGACTATATATTTCCCCAAAGTTGCAAACATTTTACCAATTATTGTGTGTACATTGATAACCATGAGAGAAATATATCGTTAAATAATTACAGTATAACTACCATCGACCTGATACTCAGATTGAATTTAATGCCACAAAAAAACTTACTTTGAAGTTATTATGAAATGAAATTGTTCACGGTCAAATGATAAGGTTTCTCTTAAAATTTTTTGCTGAGGAGTTAAAAAGTGACTGAGAAGTTACTATGGACACGTACCTAAAAATTAGAAGACCTAAATGCGACTAATATTTTCCCTTAAACAACCGCATATCAACAAACTCATCAATATGTAAGACAATTTCATCTTAATATAAGATGTATGATCTTTATTGTTGCAGAAGCTTGACAAGTTTCCTATTTGTAACTCAAATAAAACTATCTTACAACATCATACAATCAAATTTGTATACAGGTTTTCTGTACAAAAGAAGAAAAGAAAATTGTTAAACCTAATTTTGATACCACAGTATACTTTCGGGTAGACATATATAAGCAAATACTATCAAAAGTAATCAAAATCTCTACTAACAAATATTACGTGTAACATTTCAAATTAGGACAGAGTAGTTATTTTTTTAAAAAAGATGGCCTTAGAGTGCGTTTACATGAGAGCCGTAGTGACCTCAAACCGGTTTGAAATTTTTAGCTGTTTGAAATCGCCATTCTGTTTACATGAGAAATTTCAATACGGTCTTAGCGAGTTTTGTCGGGTAAAAATTGAAACAATAGATTTACTAGTTTCTAGCTCTCTATACGAGTGCGTTTTTACACGAGAGCTATACTGAACTCACACCGGTTTGAGATTTCAATACGGGTAGAAATATTTTCTATGCACGATGGAATAAATTTAGCACATTCCATACTTTTATTTCATGTGTCAGCAAAATTTAATTAACATGCACATGCTTGTTAACTCATTTTATGATAAAACAATGAAATGTGAAAACTTTCACACCTTTCCAAATTTCAGTACAGCCGTTATCATGTAAACATCGCTAAAGGTTTGACCAGGAACCATAGTGAAATAATTACCCATATCGAAACTCGTAACGGGAGGATTGAAATTTCAAACCGGTTTGAGTTCACTACGGCTCTCATGTAAACACACTCTTAAAGTGGCAATTTATAAAACTAAATTCAAGTATTCAGAATAAAAGAAATTTATTTTGTGCTTATTTTGTGGTAAAAATGACTTTCAAATATAAATCCCAAATGGAAAAAAACAAACTTTGGTAGTGAAAATACATATCCATAACCAAATCACTACATAGCTGAAAGTAGAAGTTTGTGCTCGGCTTCATTTAAATTACAGACTGTCATTTGTGTTGTGTTTTGAATTACGTTCGTTGTTCGTACAGGAAAATTGACAGTACATAATATTAAATTTTGCAAAATAAAATATGATATACAGTATCAAAACAGTATACGTGATCATGGAATTCATCCATAGTAAACTATGTTTCCGTTGTTGGATTAAATGACTATAATATGTTTTAAAATATTATACGTAATAGGTTTTCTGTACTTCTTGTTGCATATACGACATCATGTTTTTACTAGCTGTTTTTGTATGTACTTTTTGAAACTGGTTGAACTGGTCGTTCTCCACATGAAAGGCAAAAGGGTTTCCTTTATGGCTGGTACATCATGCTTTTAGTTCAGTTGGGCTACATTATATCAGGATGTAAAATAAAAATAAATCTTCAGCCTGGCTATTGATAATGAATTTTCACCTTTGCACTGAAACCACACCTTCAATGGTTTGCTGTTCGAAGCATATTAATTACCAATCATCATAACAATGTTATCAACAAAAACAAAACATCATTCATTGATACATCAATTTTTTTCTGGTTTTACACGTTCATTCAAAAGTTTTTACGAAGCTTTTTAAGACAACACTGAACTAAAACGATTCATTTCCATCATTTAACGTTTCATCTATTGAATCATTTTAAGAGCTAGCAGAAAAAAAACAAAAATCTTCCACTCATCTGCACTGACTGAAAAAAATGGCGTGCTGTAGACTAGCCTCTATTCTTATCTACTTTGGCGGCTAGGCGAAAATTCAATACCGAACCGCGGCTATAAAAGTGAACGGAGAAGGAGAAGAAGGAGAAGAAGGAAAATGCCGGTTTTAACATATATTTCGTCCTACGGGGAAATATATAAAAAACATTCTCTTTATAAAGTTTTGTGTCAGTTCTTTCATAAGTCGATAAAACTTTCTTTTGATTGAGATGAGCACGTTTCATGCATTAATTAGAAAATTTTGTGCATGTATTGATTACATATTTCCCCAGTAATTTTGATATTCTTGATGGATGCTGAAAGTTTTTTCATCATAGGATAGTTTTACTTGTTATGAAACCTTCATTTTCTTCTTTCTCGAGCATATTTCCCCAAAACACAATCATTTCCTCTCTAAGAAGTCTTCTAACGATTAACATTAGGTATAAACAGGAAAATATTCTTAAAATTCTTCTTAAAAGGTTCTTACGAAGCTACCTTTTACTACTTCTACAAACCCAAAACATAACGAAACCGGTTCACGTGTTGTGCGTAAATATTTTAAGGACTAGTTAATAAAACTTTTAAAGATTGAAATGGAAATATAAAACGTCCAAAATAACTTCCAAAAGTAGTAAAAGGTTATAAAAGAATAAGAATTTGATGAAATAATACCTTATCGGCCCTTATAACGCCGGCCCTTAATTAACGCCGGCCTTTTTAACGCCGGCCCTTATTCCGCCACCCCGGATTTTCGAATTAACGCCCTTTAGGGCCGTTTTTTACGCCACCCCAGAAAAAACAAAGAAAATTCAACCTTTTCACGTTTATATTTTTATAAATAGCTAATCTATTACAATTGCTTCTGATGGTTGTTCTTCGTCTGACTGGACTTCAATTGTAGCACTATCGTCGTCATTTTCTTCGTTGTCAGGTTGCTGATGTAATTCCGTTTCATTCATTAAGCTATCTGCATCTAATTCTTCTTCCATCTTTTTTGTTTGCTTGGTCACAAATTCTTCCATCTTGGACGTAATTGCCTGGTTGCCGTGTGCAAAAATCATAACAATAGGGATTTCTAATCCTCCTTCAGGAATAGGTGAAATATTGGCAACAGTGCTTGCGACAGTGTCGGTAACTGAGCCTCCCTCTTGGATGAAATAGAAAATGTATCTCGAGAGCTACCTCGGAACATGTCCAACAGTCACGGGTCCAATTCTGTCCTTGTAATCCGGCAACAGTAAGGATCAATATCAATCGAGGTATTATTTATCTCTTTCATAACAGTCACTTGTTGATTTAGGTGAATGTTTCTCCACGCCGAGTTTCAGTAAACGTGGTAGCCTCTACTCCCAATGATAGCAGCACTGCACGCAAAGTGGTTGATCCAAATGTATGAGCAAATTTTGCTCCTTTAAGCCTGAATATTCAAAACAAAGAGTAAAAAAATTAACGCCACTTTTGACTGATTTTTCTTGATTTTTGGGCCTTTTTTTACGCCGGCCCTTATTAACGCCGGCCCTAATTCCGCCAACCGCCAAAAAATAACGCCGTTATAAGGGCCGATAAGGTATTAAAAATACCCTTTTATGCATTATGTTTAGCATGGAGTGCTGGTCTGTCATTATCTACTCGGAATAAACAAATTATCCGAAATGGAAACTCACTTTCCGAAAACGGATTGTCTTAATAAAAAAAAAAGGAGAAAATTTGCCAACACTTCGCCTAGGTCGTGAAGAAGCTACACAGCCCCTTGCGGGGCAATTAATATTTATTTATATGAATATTTAACAAATGTTGAAGGGTGCATTTTATTTCAAAGTGGCGTTGTTTTTTTCTCAACTGGGGCATTTTTGAATAATGGTTATCCAAAACTCCAACACAGAGGCAGATCCAAAAAGAGGCGTATCCTGAGCTCAATGAAACTTTGTAGAGGAGAGTTTAGTCAATGAAAGTAGAAAAACGTGGACTTAAGACTTAACGTTCACCACTTTTATTTTGACTCTGTTTTGACTGACCCTGAATACGCCTTGTGTCAGAGGTAATTCAAATTCTATCGAAAAGAGCTGGGCTGTTAAGAATAGATATGATATCACATGCTAATGTCTTTTCGAACATTTTCAATGCCAGAACATATCCCAGCAACGACAAAATCACAACATATCACAAAAAGCGACGAAGCAGCTTTAGTTCACACAATTTACTCAGGCATGAGTAAAAGAAATGAAAAAGGATGAAATAAAAGAAATTTTATTTTACTGGGTGCCCAGGGGTGGAAATAAGCCTTTTTTTCACACTGAAGATACTATAGATGTAGAACTGCTTTGATAACAGTTGGGTGTTTAGGAGAGAAATTTTATTGTCGGCTAAAAAGGAAATCTTACGAATTTAACGGCCAGCTAAACCTAGAATCTGACCGGCTTTTGACGGCAGCCGGCCGTTATTTCGACTCCTGGTGTCCCAAAAAAACTTTACATTTTTAAGACCGCGAAACAGAACCCAATAGAACCCAAATTCAAAGAACAAAAAGAAATGACAATAATGACAATAACAATAACAACAATAAACAAAAGATTTAACATGGTGAATCAGCCTCTTTCTCAGTGCGGTGAGCGATATTGTCACGTGATAGTAATCATGAAATCATAAAACCTTTCTACCTCGATTCTTTATTTAGCTCCTAACATGACTTTCCATTGTTAGCTGACAAAATATAAAAGATTTAAATTAGCTATCTGATGCATACTGTACTCAAGTTAGGCATAATAGTATAATAGTATAATTAGGTATAATAGTTAGATAATATAGTTTATCAGTCGAATGATAATATTTACATTTGCATGACTTTTAAAAAACAAGAAGCCGCCATTTCTAATTGACTTTTTCTTTCCCTTCTTTTGTTCTCTTTTGATCAGAATAGATAAGTGAGGGTTCATGTGAAACAATGTTTTATTATATGAATTATATGTATAGTATAAGTACTTGATTTTATGAAAAAAGCCATTTTAGGGATATTTCAATCTGTGAGTAAAGTTTTTTCGGGGAAACAGTTAGATTACCTTGTTTTTTCTTAGGCTGGGCAAAGGATGACAACACTGACGAAAAAAGTCTTGGTTAGTCAGAGCATGTCATGTTCTCTTTAGACCGTCGACTTCACTTGTCGTAAATGGCATTTGAACTGATATCACGTCGGCGTGTTGTCGGAAAACGTTCCTTGAAAATATTCCTTCTTCGAGCAATGTCAAAAAAGATGGTGAGAAGAAATTCCAAGAAATATTTAACCTTATCACACATATCATGTAACGTAGCCAAAGGAATTTTGCTGATGGAATTAATTTTAAATTGCAATTCACCATAGATAGCTACTTAATTGTAAAGTTATCGGCCCTGTCGGATAACAGTTTCCCTGCTTTGAATCCAATTTTCCATGACCTTGTCGCTCGTCAGGAATTCTTTAACTTTTGAAAGGACTTTTCGCATGCCGATGTTCATTCGAATCGAACATGCTACCTCAACATCGCTCTTTACAGAGTCGTAATATCACTTCTAATTTTCTCTGTGCCAAAGAGAAATGATTGTTTGTATTGAAACATTTGTGAAAACGGTTTCACTTCAAGTAGCCTTTTGATAGATTGCTTCAACTTTCTTGGTATCCGGTTTCACACCGTTCTGATCAAACTCGAAACCAAACCAGGCTGCTTCTTTCAGGTTGAACACTTTTGTTTAGTGAGTGTTACTCCGTATATCCTATTTTGTTTTCCTTCTTTTTTTGTTTTTTTTAAGGGAAATATATTTTTGGTTTGCTTTTCATTTTATGAAGTTTTTACTGTGTATGTATTTGTTTATTAAATAATTTTAACTTCTAGATTTAAATCTTGTAATGAACCATTCTAAAAAAAAGTGCGACATTCAGTGTGACAAGCTTAAAAAAATATTTTTCGTCACAAAAAAACTCATTAAATTATTGGTAGACACTTTGCTGGTAAACAGTTCTAAGTAACTTTAACAATTCTGACCGTTGAAAAAATGTAAAAAGTAGTTCTGACCTATTCGTAGTTGCTCAGAGTAGCGTTTTTTCGATGTCACAAAGCCAATTAATAGTGGGTATTTAACAACTAGCAGAGGTTTATTTACAATGGCTCTGACTAAAAAATTAAGTAGTGTATAACGTATGTATACATTTAAAATACGAAATTGCCTGAAATGATCAGCAAATACAGAGAATTGTTTTTATGTTATATGGCGTTTTACTTTTTGTCACACACTTATTGGTAACATACGTTATATCTCAATTTACTAGAAAAAACCTTCCAATGAGATTGTAAGAAAGAAAGGTATGTATGGTTCCAATTCATGACTTATAAGTGCATGAAGTATCCATAAACCTTTAATAAGTGGGACGCATCACAAGTGAAAATATTAGGGTTGGAATATGGCAAAGCTAAATTCCAAAAAAATAACATGTAACACACGTTATGCTATTTTGGTCGATACAGTGGATTTATTGAAAAAACAAACTGGACTCGTTTTTCAGCTTTGAAATAGGTGCTTTTACAAAAAAAAACAAGAAATGCTGCGCATGTGAACAAATCGCGTTTCCTGCTTGAGAGAGTTACATAAAGTTAGGTCTCTTTTAAAAATGAACATGAAGGAAGATGCAGCAAACAAAATTCATAAAATACAACACAAAGCGATTTATTCAACACATGTCAGTCAAATTCGGAGATAAGCCGTTGAAAAAGAAAGGGAAGAAACCTCTTCGACGAAGTCCTGGGAACGACTCGCTGTTTAATCAAGTCAAGCGGCCCGAGGAGAGCCCCATGATGAAAAATATCAGTTCACTGGTTCAGCACATCACAGGCTTATGTAAAATAAACCTAAAGGCTTATAGAACTTTTTTGGAATTTAACGAATACCAAAATTTGATGGTTCATTTTTCTATCCACATTTCTATTCAGAACACAAAAAGAAAAAGTAGAACTCTTTTCAACTTTTTCTAAAATATCGGAACATTCATGTTTCCTGATTGATAACCGGATTTCCCGAAAAATGTCGTAGCTCTTCTCGACAAAGTTTGTTGCCTAGACCTCACAGTTCTTGTTGGGATGGTGGCATTAGGCATTTATGAAACTTTTCACGGGTTATTAAGGTGATCAGAAAAAAGAAGTAATTTTTTTTTCCGATGTCCATGCAAAACAGAATATTTATTCACTTTTCCTACTAACTTAACTACATTGAAAACACCATGATGTTTGTTACATACACATCAATCACTCATAGTCACTGTTTCTGCCAATATCAGGCTTCATCAGCATGCCTAGGTTCGCATATAGAACCAGACATGGACAGCAACATAACATTGATTTACACATTTGAACATATATATATAGGCAAAAAGAAATAACATGTCTAAAGCGAATTAAACAAAGTTAAAACAATTTCTATACATGTGTTAACTAAAATGATATACCCTTCATGCCTTCATACTGATACAACATTGAAGAAAGTCATTATTGATGAGCTTTTATGGCAGCTCACAACCCCCATCGCACAAATCCTACCATGCATTTGAAATAATGAAGACAAACACATTAACATAAGTGTTGAAATTCAATAAAAAATGAGTGATGAATAACTTTGTATCCATAGATAAAAGGAAAATAAGAAAAGCTGAAATTAAAAAAAACAACCCAAAATCGCGAAATTAAGCACCCACAAAAAATGTCCGAAACCAAAAATCGCGAAATTAAATACCCGCGAAAAGTAAAAATTTTACAATCACAAAATTAAGCACCCGCGAAATTTAATACCTTTAAGGTAATTGTTTATATTTTGACTATTTTATTGAACCAACTTTTCTTTCTTTGCTTCTTGACTAAGAAGTGTGATAAATGAAAGAGACTTATTGATGACAAGATTTTTTTACAATCTACTGGTGCCTTTTCATGATTTTAATTCTAAGTACAGGCACTTGAGCTGGGCTTTGACAGCTTGAAAAAGTAGATTCTTATTTTTGAGTGTCACATTAGGAAATTTATCAGCAAAGAGAACACAAGGTAAATAAAATCCACCATCAGCATAAGGTGAAAAAGAAAGCCACCTAAAATTGCTTATCTGATCAATGCGGAAACAGTGGCCATTATGTAAGAATCTATGACTTTTACCAGTAATAAAGTGGAAATAGTAGAAATGTAGAAATAACTGAATAATTTCCAAATTTTTCAAATAAGGCTAATTCTTCATAATGCTTCCGTTAACAGAGAACTAGGTTGCTGACCTTCCCCAGGGGTAATATTAATTTCTTCAATTGAGGAGAAACTATTATACAACATTGTTTCCTGTGTGTTCAATCTGAACAAATCTAGTGGATTTTTATCTTCTTCAAGGTTATCTTGGTTAACTTGTTCTTCACGCAAATCTTAAGTGGAAATCTCATACAAATCTAGGAAATCATTAGGAATGTTATCATGATGAATTTTATGTCAAATGGATTTTGTTCCTGAAAGTATTGAAGACCTGAATAAATAGATTCTGGAGAGACAGACGCAAAGTAAACATGTCCATGGAAAGCTAACTTTCTTTTCAGTTTTATGATAACTAAACGTGAGCGCCACATGGAAATACATTGGTCGCAGAAGTATCAAAGGGTACATTGCAAATACAACCTTTCAATTTCGGAAATTGACCTTTCAGCGTTAATTGTTATATAATTGCTTTAGTTGAAGAAATAGTATCTTGTATTGCATAAATGGCGATAATTGGATGTTATACTGTGTTTCATTACAATAGGTTCAAACATATCTTTTATAATGCATTTAGTTCACTTAAAAAATAAATTCAAGTAATGTTGCCATTTGGAGCAGATGAACAGTCAGAATCACCAACTACTTTACTGTGAAATCAAATAAATATATATATTGAATGTTTTCAATATCCCAGAGAAGTGCAGAACTGTAACCTGCACAAGTAAAAATAGCACCGGTACCCATATCATTGGCTGTGAGATTTTTTTGAGTTTGAAAAAGGTCAATTTCTTCTAAAAAAAGATGATTTACCACACTTAGAAAAGCAACTTGACTAACTGGGGTTCAATGAATATACTTTAAAGTCAGAAATTTTTGCGGGAAGAAATTTTCGCGAATTTCGCGAATGGACTCTCAATTCGCGAAATTAAATGCCCGCGAAAAAATCTTTTTGGGACATTCGTGAAATTAAATTCTCGCAGAAAAAAATGATTTTGCACTGATACGCAAAAATTTTCAAAAATCTTTAAAAATGTTGAAATCTGTTTAAAAATTGCATTTACAGTTCTTTCGCGCCTAATATTTGCATGCAAGTCCACCATACTGTACCGAACGTATTTGAAACACAGTATATACAGCCGACGCTCATTATCTTTTGTAATGTCGAACATTTTTGTCGGTCCCTTGGGGGTTCGAGATAACTCGAGTGTCGAAGATTGTAACAAATTAGCTTTCTTCTCTTCTCAACTTTGTTCATAAAAATATCATGACAAATACCAAGTGCATACGTCGTAAAAAGAAGAAATAAAATCTAGTCTAACATTTTTTGGTGAAAGATTTTTCACCAATTCGCGAAAATTAATTCTCGCAAAAAAATATTTTTGGCCAATTCACGAAAATTAATTCCCGCAAAAAAAATATTTTTGGCCAATTCCCGAAAATTAATTCCCGCAAAATACAAAAAATTTTGCGAATGAATTTCTGACTTTAAAGTATTACAAGGAATATTTGATCAACTGCTACTAAGGGCCCTGCTGTTTGGCTTGCAACAATTAAAGAGTGATAGCAATTGATAGCACTGTAACATATTGTAAGCCATTTTCGGTACATTGAAAACCTGCTGTTTCACCAAATTTTGGATCATGTAGCTATATAAAGTGAAAAGGTTCTTGAACTATATACTTTAGAAAAATTTGGTCCTGGGTTACTTTCAATTCCATATACAACTACATAAATTTTAAAGCAGCTAAATGCAAATTTGAGCAGAATAAAGCAACATATAATAATACTATTACCAGAAGAAGAAACATAAGGCAATGGAATTCAAAATAGAGAGATGGATGTAAATAATAATTGAGCAGTGCTGAATTGTGCTGGATAATCTTATTGAGTAATTTTAAGTTTACATGAACAAAAATATGAGCGATGAAATGGAACAAAAACGTCATTCAAAGAAATACATATACCGTAGAAAATAACTGTATTATACATCCTACCATGGACGTATATATACGTCCATGATCCTACACACATTCACGTCCGCTTCAAAGAATATGGCAGCGCACATTGATCTGAACGGTAAAGGCTGTGATTCTTGATCAAGAAACTTCCAGGCTAAAAAAATGTCCACACGAAACCTTTGCATTCCAAACACCTCGCGTATAACGCGATTTGAATAATAACATCGCTAAGGTTCTTCTGAACAAAAGTTATTCTCCTTCATATAACATACGTTATGTAATTTTCCAACGTTTTGATTCGCACGCTTTCTATTGCAAATTCGAACTTTCTGATTTGGTTTTTTGACTTCACATGTTCATTGTTCGTCTGCGATAAGTTTGTGTGAAGTGTTTGGAGAAAAGTAAGTATTCATGATTATAGTAACATACGTTGTAATTCCACTTTCTTATGTGAATTAAATCGTAGAATCGTTCATGGACTCTAAGCATTGTTAATCAATACTATTTTCCACCCTAAAATAGGGGCATTCATCATGTATTAACTTGCTGTAATACCAAATTCTCAACCAAATTCTCAACAATTCTCAAATTAGCCAACTTTAAAAAACTTATTTCTTGTGGAATTTGATTTTTTTCGAAAACTTGGGGCTCGAATTAATTTTTAAAATCATTTTCAATAGTTTTTGGGATGATCGATATTTCGAAAACTGTGTCCTAGCTAACCTACCAAATGTCGCACTTTTTTTGGAATGGCTCTAATATTGTATATTTTAGACCTGAAGATGATCATATAATATCGAAATATATTCTGAAAATTAAAATTCATTGTTCCTCTAATTCGTTATGACATAAAGACACTGGCACAATGTTCTTACCAAATCATTTAAAATATGATAAACTTTCATGAACAAAATATATTTGTGATAAAAATTATATAAAAAAATTATAAATTATATATAGTAATTATACGAATAAACTTTGTAAACTTACGTAATTACTTTGCTTTATATAATATGTTTACAGGTTATTACCTTATACAGTGTGTCTCAGAATGTTTTATCCACAAACTTTCAATGCGTTTTTTTCTGAAACAAAATGGTAATTCTTCCGAAAGTTATTGAGGAAAATATCATGGTTTCAGATCATTAACTTTTTAAAGATCAATTAACGCGTGTAACAATACAACAAGTTTACAAACACAACCAGATGAGTTCAAACATAATTTCTGTCGTTAGAAATTCTTAAGCCTCAAATTTTATAACCGAGCAAGTTGATAAGATAAAAGTTTTGGGAATAAAATGCGCGTACTTTTGCTTAACAAGTTCAAAAGATTTTATGATCAGAACAAAAGAAAATTGCTTTATCAAAATGTCATCAAAACTGATCTTTAAGAAATTAATGATCCAAATCTGTGTGTTTTTCTTCAATAACTTTCCGAAGAATAATCATTTGTTTTCAAAATCTTATATCAATCAAAAGTACTGGAAAAGGGATTCCTTGTGATGTAAATTTCGCAACATTTTGACAAATAATTGTTGAGAAATAGACACTGAAAGTTTGCGAATAAGTCTTTCTGAGACACCCTGTAGGTTATTCTCACTTCAAGTTCATTTCTCATACAACTTTTCAAAGAACGAACAACTAAATCAAATGCAAACTCAGTTGCCGCAGTGCAATTCGCACAGTTGATTGGGTAGAAAACGTGTGTTTGACACACAAAGTGTTTTTTTGACACATGTGTTTCGACACAACACCAAAAAACGCACGAGTTTTCTTTAAATCCCCCGCTTAACTGTCCAATGTGTTATTTCATCTGTTACAGTTACTAAATATTTATAGTATGAAAGTGTAAAAGAGAAGGTCCATCCGGTTCGTTTTAATTTCTTTTCCTTATAAATTCATCATTATGACACGAAGGTCTGAGTTCGAAGTTGTTCGTTATTTCAGGTTAGAAAACGGATTTTGAAGAGATTTTTATGCTGTAACAAATCTCCTCCGCAACAAACAACCGTGTAGGTATGTGATTTTGCTTTTGTTTCTTTGCTATTTTGATTTTGAACATTTTTACTTTTTACTTTACATGAAAAAAGGGAAAAAGTAAATTTGAAGAGATCTTCGCCAATTCAAAGAAGTATAAATTCAAATTAGCCACATTCCTGACATCAACCAGCCTGTTACACGAAAAAATATAATTACTGATGAGACTCAATAATTACTTCTGAGATTTAAAACTTTACTTGTATCAAAAGAAACATCATTACTTTGCACGTTTTTTTCGAATGTTCACGTGAAGTTTCTAATGACTTTGTAGGGACATATTCAAGAACAACTCTACCAAGTTATATAAACGTCCCCACAGATACATAGCGAATATAGTTTCATGTAAACAAAACATGGTTTTCCGGAATGTGGCTAATTGGAAAGGATTTCATTACACTTTAATTGTACTAATAATATATTCTTCATTTTTCAGAAAAGAAAATAGGATAAAATTTTCATATAACTACCTTGTACCGAGGAAGTCTGATTCATTTGGAAGAGAGATAAATTTGCGGAACCAGAGCCTATGCTGTTCGGTTAAATACTTAACGTAAAAATAAGACATCAGTGTTTTAAAAACAACATTAACTTTAATAAGTAAGATGGAAGATCAGTCAAACCTCAGTACGATTCAAACAAGCTCTACCAGTTGTCTTTCTACAATGTCTGAGCTACCAGACGAACAACGCATATACTTCACAATTGCATTTGCAACAAATGGTGTTCTCGCATTCTTTGAGAATTCCGTTGTTTTGTTATCATTTGCGTCAACATTGTCGCTCCGTAACTCATCCGATATGCATATACTTGCTTTAGCCATGGGAGATATCATCGTGGGTGCAATTCTCTCACCAATCAGTGCTGTTCAATCTGCAAATTCCAGTTACAGTAACTGCCTTGTAAATAACATTGCACGTTATCTTAAAGGGGAAGTCTACTTTTAAAATCGAAATTTAGTTTTTTGTACCATTTGGCAGACTTTCAAAAATGATGAAAGTCAGTTTTTAAATTTTCAAAAAATCACTTTTCGTTCACGAGATATCGCTGTTTAAAGTTTTTGCTCAAAACTTGATCTCCATGGAAACGTGACATCACAACGTGCAAGGATAAATTGCTGACATATGAGAATGTAAATAGCTCAGAAACGTTTAGTGATGCACTGCTAGAATTTTGTATATATAGTGACAAACACCAGCAGGTAACAAATCACTTAAATTTAACGTTGCATCGTTGTAATTCCCTGAGTTATTTATATGTTTATATGTCAGCAATTTATTCTTGAACGTTGTGATGTCACGTTCCCATGGAGATCAAGTTTTGAGCAAAAACTTTAAACAGCGATATCTCGTGAACGAAAAGTGATTTTTTGAAAATTTAAAAACTGACTTTCATCATTTTTGAAAGTCCGCCAAATGGTACAAAAAACTAAATTTCGATTTTAAAAGTAGACTTCCCCTAATGGTCTGGTCTCAATTTCGGCTTATGTTTTGCTGATGATTGCTGTCGATCGCTATTTCCGTGTCGAGAAAGGAATGAATTATCAATCGTATGTAAAGCACCGTAAATACGTCATGTATGTTCTACCATGGTTTATGCCCTTGGTTTTCGCTGTAGCGAAAGTTGGTGGCGAAGTGACAAAGGCGTTTGTTGTGATAGGTAATTGCGCCCTCATATACGCAGTGAATATCTTAGCTGCATTTAAACTGTACTCCGTCTTGAAACAACATCAGTCAGCAACTTCGCATAACGATGAAATCCAAAAACGAAATTTTCGAGCGTTTCGTCTTTTCGTATTCCTAATCGCAGTATTTATTTCATCGACGTTTCTTGGTTGTTTTACAAATGGTCTGCTTGCCGTTTCCATTTACGCACCGGAAAAAATGCGATGGTTTAGTGATCATAAACCTACGTTCATAACATGTGGGCAACTACTGTTTCAATGGAATTCTTCCATTAATCGCCTGCTGTATTTTTTTGGCATCCTAAACTGAGAAAGTCTTTGAAGAAATTCCGAATTCCTTTCAGTAACCAACAGTAGTGTTGTATGCCAACCTGGCATAGAATAAAATAACTCAAAGCATCTGATGAGTTGGTGACTAAGTTATATTGTTATGTTTAACAGAGCCATCGAAAAAAGTTACGAACTAAGTAAATCTTGGAGAATTAATGTTCTAGTGTACAAGTCTCTATTACCGTCATTTCTCTAATTTAATGCGGCCAATTAAGTAATTATTTTCAAGGTGCCGCACTAATAACGGGTGGAAATAAATTACTTTGAACCGTTAACTTTCCTACCGCACTAAAAATTAGTGGAAAATTTTAGCACCTTCTTTTCGTCACTAAATTGGAGGAAAATAAAAAAACACAACTTCCGTTAGTTTTTCTTTTTCTTTTCTTTCTTTTTCAAACTATTTTCCAGTCCAATCTTTTTTCTATTTTCAAACTTTGCGACCCCTTCCAATGTTTTTTCTTTCATTTGATCGTAAAGATCTTTGTTTTTTCTCAGTTGATGTGTGTGGTATCACCACCACAAACTCTATGAAAGTCCGGAGTGGACTATTTTATGAAAAGTGTATGGCGAACGCAAAATCCTTGTTAGAGGACGAGGTTGAAGAGAATGAAGACGAGCCTTTTAATTTGTAATTTTTATTTAGCTTTTCTGAAATTGCTAAGAAAAGACGTCTTTAATCAGGATTTTAAAGCATTTTTTTGTCCGCACTATAATTAAAGGAAATTGTGACCTTTGTCGTATCAAATTAGAGGAAAATTTGAAATAGGTAAAACAGTGTCCGCATTAATAATTAGAGGAAATGAAGTCATCCAATTTGGTCAAATTAATTTATCCGCATGAATTAGAGGACGTATTAAATTAGGGAAATGATGGTACATCTTTGATTAAAAATTTCAAGTCCATTTTAAAATAGATTTGAAAACTTGTTCAAAGAACTGTTAAATTTTCAGGAAGATGAAGAAGCCAGAACATATCCCAGCAACGACAAAATCACAACATATCACAGAAAGCGACGAAGCAGCTTTAGTTCACACAATTTACTCAGGCACAAGGATGAAATAAAAGAAATTTTATTTTACTGGCTGTCCAGGGGTCGAAATAAGGCTTTTTTTCACACTGAAGGTACTATACAGGTGCAGAGCTGCTTTGATAACAGTTGAGTGTTTAGGAGAGAGATAGGAGAAAGGATAACAGATGAAAAAAATCTTTTTTAGTCATAGCACGTCATGTTCTCTTTAGACCGTCGACGTCACTTGTTGTAAATGACTTTTGAACTGAGATCACATCGGCGTGTTGTCGGAAGACGTTCCTTGAAAATATTCCTTCTTCGAGCAAGAAATATTTAACCTTATAATTCATATCATGCAACGTAGCCAAAGGAATTTTGCTGATGAGATTAATTTCAAATTGCAGTTCACCATAGATAGCTACTTAATTGCTTTCAAATAGTGCTGAAATAATACAACCTCGTACCCAGTGTTTCTTGCCTTTTCGATATACGGACGGCGACGAAGAAACCGTGGGTACGAAGTTGGAAATAATGAGTTTTCAAGCTATTGTACTGATCTTGCGGTTGTTTAATACGTCTTAAAGAGGCTTCGTTCATGCCGTGATGAAAGAAAGAAGCGTGATCTTATCTGATCTGTCGTGATCTTATCTGATCTGTCGTGATCTTATCGGATCTGTCGTGTTTTATTGAGCATTCAAATGTTGAAGAAAGAGGACACGAACTTAAATATTGAGGTTTCTATAGTAGCAAAACGCAATATTCTTCTATTAATGTCTGAATTTATTTTGACTTTCCGCAATAATCTCTGGAAATTCAGTTTCTAGGTCGACTTGCTGTTCTCTTCTGAACTCTTTTACACTTGGCTTTGTGTGGCGGTTGAGACAAGTCGTACCAAAAGCGCATGCGCACCATGTTACAATTTTGTTTGTTGTGCGATACTTGAAAAATTAGTCCTGAAATTTTGAAGAATGGCAGTTCGGTTTTAAAAATTCATGTACTCGTTTTGTTTCTGCTGTTCAAACTTATTTCATAATATTTAGGCTTGAGTGTCACCCCTCTTAACGGCAGCATGTCAGGTGGAAGCAGCCTCATTTTCAAATCATAGTTCTTTATCAAAGTTCCAAACAACACAAAAAGCATGGAAAACGCAAACTGTTCACCGGGACAACGTCGAGCACCAATTGAAAATGAGAGGACGTCATTAACGGCGTGCCGATTCAATTCCGTGCGATTATCGGTTACTTTTAAGAAACGTTCCGGTAATAAACAATCAGGGTTTTCCCAAAGAGAAGCGTCATGATTCGCTAACCATAGGTGCGGCATAACGATCGTGTCCTTTTCGATTGTGTAACCAGCAATTTCAACGTCTGTTAAGGCCTTTCGGACCAAACCCATAGGAGCAACGGACGATAGTCTAATGATTTCGTAAATAGTGGAACACAAATAGGGCAAGTTCGATTTTTGCTCGATAGATATCGCTCTTGTTTGAACTACGGAGTCGATTTCATTTCTACACTTTCTTAAAATCTCTGGATTACTTTGAAAATAAAGTATGCCCCAAGATACCACCGCTACAGATGTGTCGAATCCACCTCCAATGACGTCTACAATTATATGACCAAGTTCCCGTTTCTGTTTCTCGAGCAATTTCTCTTCATTTCCATTGGCTGCATTTGCAATGAACTCATTTAATATAGTTCCATCGCGTGCTGAGTCAAAGTATTTGGCAACAAATGCATCGAAGGTGTGACCACACTTTTCTACTATTTCAAGTCTCTTGTTTGGGAAATTTTCAAGAATTGGCAGAAAATCAGCGGGATTGTCTGCTTCAGCAGCGAGAAACCATTGTTTATAAGCTCCTACTATAGCCTGAAAACTTTCGTCGTCATAGTCTACGCAAATCCCAAACATCAGTTTCAAGAAAGCGCTTGGTATTATTCGATCGAATTCATTTAATGGGGAAAACCTTTTTTCTTGTTTGGCATATTCATCGAACAGCCGCAGCATTTTGTGAGCCTCTTCTCTAAGCTTTTCGTGGAAGTTGGTTTTATCTGCAAGAAAGCCGTGAAATGCTCGTATAGTCAACTTTCGGTTTTCCAGATACTCCTCAGAATAATCGCAGAGGGAAATTCCTATATTCCCGTTTCTGGTTTTTCGGAATGTCGGTAGATCCGGCCTTCCTGCAAAGCATTTTGAATTTTTCACAAAAGCTTCCGCGATAACCTCTCGGCTGCAGAGTACTACAGCTTTCCGCGAAGCTAGTTGCAGTGTGAAGATATCTCCATATTGTTTTGATAAGTTTTCACAAATTATGTGAAGTGATTTTGAACCAATCAGATGCATATGCCCTAAAAAAAAACGTCAAAAGGTCACTGCGACAAAGAGCATTTTCATCGAAACAGTATGTATACTTCTATAGAAATGTACTCCTCCACAGTGGCTTTCCAACAAATTTGTGGGGTGGGTTTATACAAAAACTCTGACTTCTGGAATTTAGGAAAAATGTAAAAATTACTTACCTAATATAGGCAAACTTATCGGCCCTGGCGGAGCATTTTTATTGGTTGACGATTTAGTCCATAAATACAGAAAGAAAACAAATAACACAGAAACTGCAAAAAGAATCATCTTTGTTTTTTTCTGCAACAGCATTCAACGGATTTGATTTTACGAAAGCTTGAAGACAGGTATTTATATGAAAGTAAGCTCGGACTTCTCAACCAATCAAAAACAATTAATCGACATTCCATTTGTTTTTGATGATCCAATTAGAAACATGAAAGAAGATGCTTGCACGTACATCTGATTGACCTCAATTTAAGCCCATCTAGAAACAAATTAAACATTTTCATAGAAGGCAGACAGTGCTTAATAGCATTTAAACCACGATAAGCTTTTTTCCTCTTACAAGACTGTTTATCAACGGTCACGTACAAGCCTTTGCGTGTTTGACTTTAAATCACCATGGTTCAGTTTTTGCGTTGCCGTGGTGACTAAACAATTAATGAGGCAGCGAACGTGAGCCTTGTTAAAAGGGGTATTGTATTTGTTGTCATGGCAGGTTTCTTTGTTTATTTGTTCAATTTATTTAAACTCGGATTATTACTTTTACTTATCCAAGAATACACTACATAAATGTGCATATAAACAGTTAATCTATCCCGACTAAGGTGCTTTGAGTCTGAAGCCTGGGACCGAATCTATCTTATTTGTAAAGACGTGTTTTACACGATTTATATAACTGTTTCCAGTCCTCTGAAGACGCTTTTTTGTAATTGTTGTTCTAATACTTTCTATCGGTCAACTATCGGTTTTGTTTTCCGACAGAAATTACCGGCGTGACTTGCAATATCATAATGTCCTGTCAAGAAAAATGGTTTTTGATGACGTAAGATGTTTGGTGTCGCCATGATCTTGAATGTTTTTGTTTTTTTGTTTTTCGTTCTTTTGCCAATTGCGCATCAGTGGTTTGACTTTCATTAATAGGTTAATAGCTGTATATTTGTCTGGCAAACAGAACTTTGTATACAACAAGAACTATCTGAGCCAATATCTTCATCAATGGATTCAAGAAAAAAAACTATCGGGTCTTGATGAAAATAACTATTTTATTTGTGTTTTGTCACTTTTGTTACTGTCATATCACCTTTATTTTGACAAACGGCCACACACAAGTCATGGCCACACACAAATCTTGCCATGCTGCTTTTATCTCGTCTTTGCTTACATATTTTCCATAGTCTGTTAATTAAGTTAAATAAGCCATTATTAACTTAGAAAATTGTTGTTGTTTTTTGTCGACATTCACGTTCTGTATACATTAGCACGCGTAGCAACAAAACCCAGTAGCTAGGTACTGACCAATGAAGATAAAACTGATGAAAGGCATTCCGATACGAACAACAACAACAACAACAGGAATATTAAGTTGATCTGAAAATCCAAAAGGCTAGCGCAACAGGGGGTAGCTGTGAAAATTCTTTTGAATCAACAAACTTTCTCAATCTCTAAGTTTCTACTTGAAATATTGTTTAAGGAGCAAACTTCTCATTTTTGTGACAATTAAGAAGAAATCATACAGCTAAAACGACAACTTCGAGCCCATGATCTTTCTTATATCGCCGCCGTTCGTATATCGAAAAAGCAAGACCTTGGATTCGTGGTTGCTAAAGCGGAACTACACCAGATGAAAAATATTTTTATTAGTTTTACAGCCTCGGAATCAAGTGGGTCTGGAATGTATTCGTGCTTGCATGTCTGGTGTCTGGTGACGTCATGCATCGATGGAATTTTCTTGTGCAAGAACCTTTTTTTTAAAATATCATTAACGTTATACGTCGTTATACGTGACAAGAGATATTACGAAATAGTTGCTTGTAATATTTTTAGTAAACTAATGGCCTTGAATACGTTTTGGGTTCCAAAAAAAATGATGATCACTTAAGGCTGAAATACACGATCATTTTAAAATAATAAATGACAAATGATAATTTTTTTTAATCCTTTAAAAAATGATTAGAACATCTGTTTACACGATCATTTGTGATTACAACATTTTAAAAAAAGTTCTATGATAAAAGAGTTCCTTTCAATCTTGGACTCCGACGGCAGCAAAAGAGGGAAATTGAAAGGCAGAAACGAAGACATTGGGTGAAACCTTGGCTTCATAAACGAAACTACTTAGGAATTTATAACACGCTTGTGAGGGAATTTCAAGCAGAAGATCGTTATGAATATTCAAAGTTGTTAAGAATGTCACCGGAAAATTTTGAAGAAATATGAAGTTTAATAAGTCCATCCATCGAGAAAAATGCGTAATGCGTGATACTCTTTCCTTTTTGGTCCTTATGTTTGTAATTTGTGGACGAAACATTCCACAAACACTCCTCTTCCTGCCACAAATTAATATTGGTCAGTTGATGCTAACTTAACCAAAACAACATATTTATTTACTATGCACTTTATTTTTCTCTTCATAGCTGCAAAAGCAATAGTGACAATAGAACTGACATAATTCAATAGAGAAATTCCATCATTTTTTAAATGATAGTTTAAAATGGCGGGTACTTTTCGTCTTTTTTTTGGCGTTTACACGATCAGTTTTAAATGCTCATTTAAAAAATGTCATTTTAAAATGATCGTGTATTTCAGCCTTTACATAATGATTTTTGCGTAATGTCGTTAGGAAGCATAACTTTGGAAGTTTTTGTGACAGCGAGTGTCACAAACGGAAATACAAAACGATGCGTCAATCAACTTGGTGTCGTTTCTTCTTATGGAAGAGTATAAGCAGCAATTCCAGATCAGCAATCTATTCGCTGAAAAACTCTTATAATAAGTTTGAATGACCGAGGCAAATTTTGTTTTCAAACTCAATAAACGAAACAAATTCTACATGATGAAGTTTTGATTGTCTGTAATTGCCAGATGAAACTATACGGAAAAGTCAATAAACCGATGTTTTTGTTTCAAATGATGACGTCATATTTTAAAAAAGAAAAACGAAGAATTTTTCCGGGAAAATTAAAACAAAGTAAAATATTCTCCACGCAATCGAGATATTTTTTTGTTATGGAAAGCGGGAAAGCATCATCATAATGAACATCCATAAAAAATTCTGTAAATAAACCTCAGTCCCAGACCTTTTCGATGTACGGTTCATATACCCTAGCATAGACGGTTTTTTTTAATTATTTTGCTCCGTTTATTGCTGGATCGCTGTCGTCACTATAGGGTGAGAAAAACATGATAAATGATGACCCAAGTGCTAAGAGAGAACTATCAATCAGTCTTTCATTATAAAAAGTTTACATGCAATGGTCATTACTGGTTGTGTATTATGAAGGGAGAAGGAAACGGGAGAATTCAATTTAAAAGACTTGCACATATGAATTCCTAAACATTCTAGAGGAAAAGTTAATTCCTAATTGCAGGCCTGTTGAATTCAGGCTAAGACATTTTTGATGCTCTAAATAATCACGATATGAATATTTAATAATTCGCTTTGGTGACGCCACTCGATCTCACTTCTCACCAACTTTCGAGTCCTCCACTACTTGCATCATACCAATGTCTGCAGGAGGGATACACTCGACTGCGTGAAGATGGTCAGCTCTCCTGTTTTTAAAAGGGATGTGTTTCCAATAACTTGAAGGTCATCTCAGACAAAAGAAGCTGTTTTTCTGAAAGCGGGGAAAACAGCTACTTTTGTTTGAGTTGACTTTCGTATGAAGTTAATTCGACGCCAAAATCTCGTTTATCAAGTCGTTGAGTCGTTTTAGATGTTGACTCGTGAAGTCATGAATCGTTTTAGAAGTTAACACGGTTCACAATAAGTCGACATACAAGTCGAGGCGGTGCAACCTTTATTTATTTATTTATTTATTGGTCAGCGCCGCAAGGTAGCTGATCTTTCATTTCCCCGTGTCTGTCAGTCAGTCAGTCCGTCCGTCCGTCCGTGTGTGTGTAAGATCGCAGTTCTTCACGCCCCAGTTGTACGCCCGTTGTTACTAACTTTAAATTTTTCAGTTCAAAATCAGAAAGATAAAAGCACAACTCTGATTTTTGAAAAATACATCATTTGTGTCTGACGAAATAAATATATTTACAGTACAAAAAGAGTTCTCTTCATTTCGAATGAATAAATAAATTATCTGTTTTAATGCGCCCTCTCCTCCCACCCTTTATTTTAACTAGTGCATTCTGGGAGCGAAACGCTGCTAAAAGTTATCAACAAGAATCAAAGAAGTATATTATATACCTTATTTTGGTTCCTCTAACAGTCGAATTAGGTTTCACAGATCCGATAATACAACAGTATAAATTTACATTGAAGTGTATTGAATCAAGACATCAACAACCATGTATCCGAATTGGATGGGATAAAAATTTAGGAGGGAGAAAAAGTCAGGCAAGTTGCATAGATTTATTTATGTCATAGGCACTCAAAATTATGTTTTTTTTTCTTCAAAACATTTTTACATGCCTTAAGGGAAAACTAGGTGATTCTCACTAAATTATTCTATTTTATTGTGTTCTTTTATATACTGTTAAACACTTCAATTTTGTAGCTTAAAATTTTGAATGAACAAAAAAAAAAGTTAAAAGACCTTAGTTAATGGCACAAGTTTTTTAATCATTATTTTTACGAACAATACAACTTTTTTTAAAACATGTTTCGACATTTCTGTTGTCACATTAGTTGTATATTATATATATATATACAAGAAGTTAATTTATAGTAAAAAAATATATATATATATATAATACAAAGGTTAAATATGTTAGAAGTTATTAATTAGAGAAAGTGTTAAAAAATATGTAAGGTAGATGTAAATGTAAGGTAATGTAAACATAATTACCGTAGCAATAACACACATCAGCTCATAAGAAGACAAAAATGAAGAAAAAAACAATAAAACACAAACACAAAATTATATAATACTACCTTCGTACAATGCTAGGAGAATTTCTTGCAGCACTATTAATTGCGGGATCTATTTTTGTAATTTTGCCATGAAATCGCAAAAATTTCCCTTGCAATTAATAAGCTTTCTCTCATTTTTAGAGCAAATTTTTTCCCAAATTATACACGTAAAGGGGAAGGAAATTATATCTGCAGACCATAGAATGATTAATATATGGCAGCCCTCTGAATTAGGAAAAATTGACTGACAGCGAAAAAATGCTGTTGTATTTGAAATTTGCGACGGCAGATCATTATTTATGACGGCAATAAAAATGCTGCTGTGTAAGATGTTAACGACACGGCAAAACTTGATTGGTTTATTCCAGTAAAAATATTGGTGTAGAATAATGGGTAATAAAACAGAAACTAAATAATTTATAAATCAATAGTGTTATCTGGAACAAGAAGTTACAAGATTTAAAATAGATTTAAAGCCGCATGGGATTTGCTGTGAAGATGTATTTTAAAAACAACAAACATACGCGTTAACATTTCTTCACTAATTTCACGGCAAGCGAAAAGAAAAATTACAAGACAATCGGTATTGAAAACAAAACCGAAACTGACTTTAATAGAATATGAACTTATCTAAAAAAAATCCATCCAAAAACAAATCCCAAATTGACTTTATAACACTTCATAATACACATTCCTGCATAAAGGCTTTCTATTTAGCATTATGTGAGTATCGTTGAAAAATTTTTGAAAGGAAAATATGTTTGTCTTATTCAAATTTTATAAATCTATGACGTGACGTAAACAAACGTACTATGGAAAGAAAATTTTTGAGAATAAATGGAAGATGTCAGGGGAATTCCCAGGAATCGCCAAAATCACCCTTATGTTAGATATATCTCCCCATTGTTTTGCTAATGTTTAAGTCTCACCAGTTTCTCTTGGGTTTAACTCTCAAAAGATGAAATTAAATGTTCATTAGAGATACTAAAGGTGGCACCAGTTGTCAAAGAAAAGGAAATGAATGATTTTGTTTCATCACGTAAGCAAACCAGACAAACTAACGCGATTGAGAAAATAGAAAGAATAAGATAGAACGAAAGAAATGAAAGGACTTATTCAAAAAAACACTGTCTGCAAAATTTTGCCGTTGTAAATTTGATTTACAGCAGCTTCACGACGGCAAAAGCTGAATGCCGTCGTAAATTCAGAGGGCTGATACGGAAATAATGGACCCCAAAACAACAAGACATAATATTACATCATTATTATTACATCTATTACATCATTATTATTAGTATTCGGAACTTTTTTTTCTTGATTGTACAGGTAACATTGAGGGAGATTCTTAAAATTTTACAAAGGAATATTTTTGATATTCTCGATAATGATGATGAGTAAAGGATAAAAGGATATATAAATTACAAGTTTGTCTTTGAGTTGCTCAAGTTTGTCCCGCAAAATCTAAGATTTTTGGCAAATTCGCAAAAAAAATCCCGCAAATCTGTTTTTTTGGGTTAAATTTGCATAATTTTACTTGCCTTTTTAAAGAAGGATAAATATTAATTGATATTTTCATTTATCAGTATGGAAAGAAGTATCCACAAGGGAAATTTCCATCCCTTGTGACAAATTGCTTCCCCATCATTTTCATACTGTGAAAACTTTCGTGTGACAACCTGGAATTGTTTGTATACTTATGGATGCCTCTGCCCAAAATCTTGCAATTTAGTGAACTTGCTACCAGAGATATTGTAAGTGTTGGTCTTTTGTTGGTAAATTGGATTCAGGCTCATTTAAAAAAAAGTCATTCAGGCAGCGATGATACCTGAAGACCAACGATATGACCAGCAATTTTCCCAATTTGGAATCCGATAAGATTCTGGTCAATGAGCTGATGCATCCATGCTCATTTGCAGAAATGTCTTTTCATTTGATTAACAGTATGGGACGTGCAGTGTTTTTAATTTATGACAGTTGGATTTGATTTGTGTTCAGAATTAGGAATTTAGTCGTAGTCATTTCCTACAATTGTGTGCCATTATGAAAAATATTTGAAAGTCAATCAAAGTTCAATACAAATTATTTCAGATTTCTTTTGTAACTGGAGAAAAAGAAAAATTTATATGAATTTCCATGAACTGAATTTTACCTTCTTCGGGATGATAAATTTAAAGTTTTATTGGCCAATATTGACTCACCGTCACTACGAAATTGAGAGAATCAGTAACTATTTTCCCTTCAGGTATAAAATGAGAGTTAGAATGATGATGCTGTAATTCAAGTTTCTATAAGGTCTGAATTTTGCTAAATGGAATTAATTAGAACTTTTTATACTTTCATTTTTAGTAATCAGCAACTGCTTGGCATTCGATCTTTTCATGTAACCTTATCTGCGGAAACGAAACGAAAGTTCACCTGCGTGATTAACCAAACAGGAAGCTTGTTAGGACGTAAAGCTGGAAAGTCCAACTTGTAAAACTGGAATTTGAAGCTTAAATAAAACCGATTAAAGTATCAAAGTAGTTGCTGTAGTGTTGTAATGCCCATACGATTTCTGTTGATGCGTATTGTATTACTGTATGCAGTTTACATGTTGCCACGAAAATCTCCCGACCAATAAGGAAAAGGTAACAAGAACCATATGATGGTGCGAAACGGTAGCAGTGTTATAACACTAACTCCCGGTATGAATAAACTACATCCGAAATAGAGCTTTAATCTTATTTTAACCTGAGTTACACTGGCCCCATTTCATGTTTTAAAATTATTTGTACTATACGTGTAAACAATGCTGATAAACAGCTGTTGTAATTGAAACAAAAGAAATATACTTCATGAGCTGTAACCATGGATACATTTAATGTTTTATTCCCTTAATCACCCTAGTTACAACTCAAAAATTGCTGTTTTGACCTTTCTGGAGCAAACATTTTTTTAGTTTTGCTTCACAGTCCTTCGTTTTTCAACTTAGCCGAAAGCGCTGACCTTAAGGCCTCAGGGCCTCTTGTTCTTTCTTTAATGTTGACAAATGTGGAATATATACAATCAAATTAAAATAAACTCCTTGGAAAATAAAATAGCAATAATGCTAATTAAAGTCAACCTGATTACCAGTTTTTCTAAGTCAGTGTTGGCTTTTACACAAAAACAGATTTTTGTGTCATATTTACATAAGTCATGATGCTGGCCGTCATGTTTTCTAGTAGTTGCATGAAGCAGGGCCATTGCATGATTATATGAATGAGAAAATAACCAAACTGTGAAGGATTCCCTTTTCTTTCAGATACATTTGATTGTTTGTTAGAATTCTGAAAGATCAGAATATATGTTCAGTTAGTGTGGAACACCCTATATCGCCTGATTTCAAGTAAGGGACTCGCGAATAGTGCCATTTGGAATAAACAGATCATGAAATTTTAATAGCTCTTGCTTTGAAATACCGACAAATTTTGAACAACGCGGAATCATCTGAAACGAACAAACTTCTGAAACGCCTTGATTTGAAAAGCGAGTGTCCATCTAAAACGACTCGACGACTTGAATGTCGACTTATTGTGAACCGCGTTAACTTCTAGAGCGATTCGACGACTTGACAAACGAGATTTTGGCGCCGAAGTAACTTCATACTTTCGGAACGCAAGGTTGAAATATGCTAGTTTCTTAGAACCATAACACTTCCTTTGTACCTATTTTAAAATTTTAAATATATCGCCATCAGTCAATTGTTCGTCTGTGGAGACCTTTACATCAACCTTCTTGACTGACACGAAATTGCGACGCTTCCAGCATATGAAGGAAACGAACATGAAACAACCTTCGTCCCTAGGACTCCATAAATCAAAAAGTGCTGGGAACGAGGTTGTAAAATGAACGTGTAGCCATTCTATGAGCTGCTTCTACAGTGACGTCACCAACGACAAACTTGGTCTGGTGTAAAGCAACCAGAACTATAAACTAAGGAGATCAAATTTTATCGCAGCAAAGAGTTTCAAAATATGCGATAAAACGATGTTTATCTCCGTTATTCATGGTACAAGTCAATACATTTACAAAATATGCGGTGGTTCAGACGAATTTATCTCCATTATTCGTGGTACACGTTAGTAAGATAAAACAGGCTGAGGTGGTTCAGAGCGACATGAGGACGGAAATGTATAAACAAAATTGATTTACAATAAATAATCTCTCTATATAAAAAGTAGGTTACCAAGTAAGTCCACGTATATACTTGAGGTTTACTAGGGGGGAGGATTCATACAAGAAAAAAAAAACTTATCTAACAGGTTGCATAACCATCATGGTGATTTACTTACTAAAAATCTAAACAACCCCCGTCCTACACACGGAGTAACAAATCAATTCAAAATTCCTCGAACCCTCGGCGAAATTTATCAATTCGAAAGATGATTTGTTATGAAAAGGGAAGAAACCCACGAAGTTCCACATCACTACGCAAACATCCATCATCGCGTTCATAAACAAATCGATAACACGTTCGACTAATGATTTCGAAAATGAACATATCTTACATAATAGCAAAAATAATAATTTTAATATTTACAGAGAGACTTCCACAAAACAAAAGGGGGAAACGTCTTGCTTATACGAATCTAGGAAATTCTTTTCTTTTCGAGCAGAGAGGGATGGTAGAGACAAACTAACAAAAACAAAAACCAACATGATGGATAACTTATAAACGGTGCGTGCATTCAAATATATATCTGATTCTAAAAACATTCGGATAGTTCCACCTGGCCTTCCATCACTTTCCATAATTTACTTTCTTCGCCGCTAATTTCTTCTGTCGGTACCGGTTGGGTTTCCTGCATTTTCTCTTCAAACTGAGTCCATTGCTCAGCTTCATTCGTATGAGATAAATCCTGCTCAACCTAAAAAAACGAAAACAAAACGTTATCAGAAATCAAGAAAACAAAATATAGTGCGTTGTCGACCTACTTCTACAGTACGACCCCGTAAAAGTCGGACACCATTTAAATCGGACTTTTGTTTAAGTCGCACTAAAACCTTGTCCCCATTCAGACTTAAATAAGCAGAGTCTGACTTAAGATGAAGTTCCGATAAGTCAGACCGATTTTTTCGGATCTTTTAGAGTCCGACTTAACGGGGAAGTATTGTATTTCCATGCAGCATTTCCAATAGAAATCTGGTGATATCGGCGAAAGTTTTAGCAACTTAAAAGATTGAAAGTCAGCCTCGTTATCAGTAAAAATGTCAGGAATAAAGCGAATATTATGAAAAAACTGATTGGGACTATAACATATATACAAAACATTTTAACTGATAACATGAAAAGGATTAACTCGGAAAAGAAAAGCATTCCCAGATCAACATGGTTTACTAAACCACAATTTATCATTACAACATGGCTCTTTCCACGTAAACAAAAAGGTCATTTAATGTCAGTATGCGCATGCGCATTTGTCTCGTTTATTTTTTTCCCATATAATCGCCATTATAAGCTAACCCGGGTCGACCTATTTCATATAAGCAGAGCCATAGACTACATGATAATAGGGTTTTTCATTATAATATCCAAATTAATAAAACTAAAAAATGGCGAATATTTTTGTTGACTAAATTTTATTGACTATCCCAATCGATGCCATGAAATGGAGCGGAAGCAAGATCAAGTATTAGAAAAATGTGTTTCATACGCAAATCAGGGTTGACTTAAAAGGACCCCTTGCCTCAGACAGTCACGGAAGTCATTATTTTCCAAGACTGATCATCCACCTTGGTTTACGTGTACGTCATAACGAGGCCAAGAATTAAGATTCGGAGCAACGTTACCGAAATGGAATTGGCATACTCTTGCAGGAAAAACTTTGAATTTTAGGATACCATTCAAATGAAACAAGTACTTCACACAACAATTGTAACTCACCGTAGCTTCATCACCATTTTTAAAAATCAAATTGTTATTGGAACTACTAGTGACTAAGTCGTTAGTCTCGGAAGTGCTATCAACTAAAGTCTGTGTTTCCGATATGCTTGAAGACTGGGTATCTACGTCATCACATGGAGCATAAAAAACAACTGGTTTTTCTTCTTCCACGGCCAGTTCAGATTTTTGCTCGGCCCATGCTTCTATAACTTGAACACCGTTTTGCGGCGTTTTATCCTCTGTAGCCTTCTCACGATCGATAGTCGTAGAAAGACTTTCTGGAAGAGTCTCTTCTTCTGAATTATTTATATTACTAATGACCCTTTGTTCGGGCGAAACCGATGATGTACTATGACTATTCGTGGAAATGTCGGGGATTAATTCGTCGTCTTTCTCTATGTCAGTACTAAATGACGTACTGACAGGCGTTAAGCCGTCTCCGTCAACAACACTGTCAGTCACTTCTTTCTTTTCCGATTCAATAGATATGATTGGTTCCTGCCGGCTGACCAGTGAAGACGATTCCATTTCTTTTTTATCGCCGACACATCCGTCATCGTTCCTGGATGGAGTGTCATTGGATGACGTGACCTCTGAAGTGAGATCAGTTTCTTTTTTATCGTCGCTTTCGAGTGACGCCCCATCGTTCGGAGTGACATCAATCACACTGTCGGTACTATTTTCGACCTGTTGACGACTTTCTTCGGACACAGCCGGCGCTTTGTCGTTTCCACTGATGTTGAGCAAATCTTCAGTGGAACGTCCTAACCCTCGAGATCGTAATATATCGTCGACTTTCAAGCGAGCATCGGCAGACGTACTAGACTCCTGAAATCAATTTCCACCAATTTATAATACTTCACCAAGCAAAAAGAAAAAAATGCTTTTCGGCTTTGCGAACACAAAAACAATCATATATTTACTCACCTCCGTTGGTGACGAAACAGGTTCTTTGGCTGGAGATTCACCAGATGCAGATGCATTTCGTTTGGCAGATACGCGCGCCATTATCATTTCAACTCTCTGATGATAAAATAAAAACAACATTCTTACAACGGAATATCCTTTGCAGTTGCGACTTGTCTCGTTCTTCCAAACAATAACAACTGACTAAACATCTATCCAAACAAACACAAGAGAGAACAGTTCTACCTTCTTTCTTTCAATTCTTTGAGCATCTAATTCCTGTTCCTTTATCTCTTGCTCCCGTTGTCGCTTCTCCAGTTCTAACTTTGCTTTCCGTTCAATCTCATCTTCGCGTAACCTCTGTTCTTCCTCCAGTCTTTCTCGTTCTTCCCTTTCCTTCTGTTCTTTTTCTTCCATCATTTTCTGACGTCGCTCCTCTTCTTCTTTCTTGAGTTGATCGAGCAGCAACGCTTGTTGTTCTTCCTCCATCTTTAACTGTTCAGCCAATCGTTTTTCTTCCTCTTCTCGCTTTATGCGCTCAGCTTCGTCCTTTTCCCGCTCGGCTTTGGCCTTTGCTTCGGCTTCTTCTTTCGCTTGCTTCCTTCTTTCGGCCAACGCCTTTTTAGCTTCTTCCTCGGATTTAGGTTTCTCTTTGGCGGATGTCTTATCAGGGGTGGCTTTGCTTGTTTTTACGGTTGTAGATTTAGTCTTTTGTCCATCTGGTTTCGGTGACTTCGTGGTCTTGCTTGTATTCGTCTTTTCGGTTACAGGCTTCGGTGACTTCACAGCAGTCGGTTTGGGTGACGTCACATCCTTCGCTGTGGTTGCCTTCTTGACAGCTTTGGTAACTGGTGCACTAGCGGCCGCAGCGGCGTTTCCTTTACTAGCAGTTGTTTTGGGACTAGCTGCATTTTTAGGTGTAGGGGGTTTCTTGACAGTGCCTGCAGTGTTGGTTTTTGGACTTGATACATCTTTTGATGTCGAAACTGTTTTGGTCTTTGCTGTTCCCTCCGCAGGTTTCTTATCACCGACTTTTTTAACAGTAGATTTACTTGGACCAGTCTTCTGTTCAACCTTTTGAGAAACTACTGTTGTTTTAGGTGACGATAGTTTAGCTGGTTTGACCGGTGATTTTGTTTTACTAGGTAACGTCTGTATGGTTTTGCGTCTATCTGCCGAAGATACACCACACGAAGAAGCTGGCCTTGGATTTAATGACAACCTTGATGGCGGAGGTTTAGATGTTTCTTTGGACGGTTCAGCAGTCCCAGGCCTCTTGGCAGCTTCCGATTTCATTTTATCTTTATTTTTTATCAAACTGCTTGAAGATGAGGATCTGGTTTTGGCGAAGGAAGACATTGGTCTCGTCGGTCCAGACGCTTTTTGATCGCCAGTCTGTTTATCTCCGTCCACCTGGATCTCGTGCTCGACTACCTTGCTTTTCTTAAGCTGTAACAAATTCGATGTCGATGCGGAATATCGCTTCTTCATAGGAGCTTTTTTATCCGGTTTCACAGACGCATCGAGTTTCTTCATCAATGCTTCCTTCTTCTGCCTTTCAACTTCTTCCAATTTCCTTTTCCTTTCCAAAACTGCTGCTCTTTTTTCATCTTCTTTATTCCGTTGTTCGGTGATTTTCTTTTTTCGGATGTCGTCAGCTTTCGCCTGCCTCTGCTCCACTGATATCGTTTTGCTGGAATCAATAGTCGCACCTTTTTTTGCAGTCAACCTTTGCATGGACGGAGAGAGAGGCTTCTTCTTTTTCCCACCTCCTGTTCCAGTGGATGAGGCATTGGATCCTGCTCTTTCCACGCTGGCGCCACTTTTAGTTTTGCTCTCTGCTTCATCTGCTGTTAGTGCAGGACTTCCCTTCTCTGCTTCATCTACTGTTAGTGCAGGACTTCCCTTCTCTGTTTCATCTGCTGTTTGTGCAGAACTTCCCTTCTCTGTTTCTGCAGTTTGGTTATCTTCTTCGTCTCCAGGTGTATCAACACTAGTGGGATCTATAGATTTACTGTCTTCGTTGATTGTGATGATGGTAGTCGTGGTTTCTGTTGTCACTTCAACACTGCCATCACTGTTCACGATGGTCACTCCTGTGATTGTTGTTTCGTCCACTGCACTCAAGGGATCGTCTGAAAGGAAGAAGCAAAATTCAGCTATTTCAGAAATTACTAGTCCATCAAAGAATCAAGCATCAAAGAAGCCATGATAAAAAACACTTGTACGTTCTGGTGTATTCCAAGTAAGAGTGACGTCTGTCACTGTCTAGTTGGAAACCTTGTTGAAAACTGTTGAAAACTTTCGAACAAACACTCTACAAAACTTTGACTTAGTAAACTTTTGCCCAGTAAATTATGGGGATGATCAGCACAGTAGTAAGCTCAAAAACCAAGGAATATAGTTTATTGAGTTCTCGCCAACATAGGAAACCTTTAATAAGGCAGTCCTGTTAAGTTGATTTGCCAAAGTATTTTACACATTTAACATTGTCAACTTCATCCTGTTATGTCTAGTAAATATTGATAATTTACCCAGTGGGCAATTTTTGTTGAAAAACCTGTGCAAAGGAGTGCATTTCTATAGAAATACACATACTATTTCAATAAAAATGCTCTTTGTCAGAATGCCTTTTTCACGATTTTGCTGGGTAAAGTAAACAACAAAACTGAATGAAAGTTTATTAAAAAGCTCAAGGATAAAATGTTGACCGAGAACACTGATGTGTTATAAGGATAAGATAGAAAATTGATAGAACATCAAATTCAGTTTAAGCAATATATGTTTTCATCTATTTTACTCTCTGTTGCGGAGGGCTCATGCAATTCCTGTGAGATATAAAAAAGGAATTTCATTACACAGTAGAGATATTAAATGAATTGTAAGCCTCTACTCCGTGTAATGAAACAAAATGACAACATTTTTGATTGGTTTAAAAGATTATTGGAAGAACTTTATTAAAAGTAATAAAGAAAGTTGCTGGAGGGATTTTCCAGATTATCACAGTTTTTTTGTAATCTGGGTCTTCCTTTTCACAATCTCGTTGCAACTACATGTGCAGCAAATTACTGATTACTAATTACACATTAAATCATTTTCAAATGTGGAAACATTGTTTTACCAGCTTTACAATACCTTTTAGAAGATACAAGTATATTAAACTGAAGATGGTTACTGATACATTGCAATAAGAATTTTTAAGCCAATCACATTGCTTATATTAATCAATTCTTTAAAACAACAATAGACTAAATTAATTTAAATTCACTGACAAGATTTATAAACCAAGAATTTTTGATTAACAAATAAATCTACAATACTCCATTTCGGAGTTAGCTCCGCCATTAACTAAATTTCCGTAAGTGGTGCAAGTTGAACTTTGGACCCTCGTGTTATACTGCCATTTTACACTGCGATCTTGAAGAAAACACACACCATTAATTTTATTATCTTAAACTTTTGACTGGAAACGACATTGGACTACCTATTGGACACGATTACACCTGAATTTGACAAACGGCATAGGACTTTGTACTAGAACTTTTTTGGACACGATTTTGGATTATTATTTTGATCTCTGACTACTACTATGGGAAAACATACAAGATGTGTTATTGGTGTTTGTGATAATGATATAACGTGGTTGCAAGTTTCGTAAGATCCAGCCATGCAAGAACACCAAGCTGTGATAATCTCGCTTCCTTTTTGATCTTTTTTATTCACTGCAATCCATAGTTTCTTCGTATCCAACATGCGAGGCATTAACATTGGAATACAGTATAACAATATCGCAACCCGAGCCGAGTTCATGTATATATAAGTACAGGTCCAACAAATTGACTGTCCCAGTAAGAATAAGCTTTTTGGTCTTTGTATCTACCGATGTATTCTTTGTCACTCATTTTCTTTTGTAAAATGTATGCGAATAAATTACCCAGAGTAATCACTGGCCATTTTGTTATGTCATCTATAATAATGGTTTTGTTATCGACTAACTTTGGATCAGGCAGACCATATTTTTTTAGCGTTGCATTATAATCCTTATCGAGCTGTAATTGCTGTTCTTCTGTTGAAGATATGATCTTCATTTTTAATTCAAATGCAGCAAATGCACGAGCTACTAGCTCTACTTTTTTACCAGTTGTATTCATTCCACGAACACTCAAATAGTTTGTCAATTCTTTCACTGACAACTCCAGAAAATCCTCGTACTTTTCTAAAGGCATTATTTTAATGAATATATTCGTAGTCCAAATCCACAACGATATAATGAAGTGCGTGTCAGTCCGTATAATAAATCGAGAAATCACGTTCGTAAATCAAATTGTTTAAGTCGAGAAAAATTGTTGTTGAGAGATGATGTTTTATGAATGAATAAGTCATGTTTTTAGATCTCATGTTTTTCTATTTTTTAAAGAAAAATACTTGTCACCTACAAGAATAAAGTTTTACAGCTCTTTACTTTACTTTTGCAAAACAATTATGGAAATTAATGCGTCGGCAATTCCTTAAAAAACTTAAAAGAAGTTTCTCATTAAATGTTTTCAGCACGTTCGCCATAGAAATCACGAGGGTCCAAAGTTCAACTTGCACCACTTACGGAAATTTAGTTAATGGCGGAGCTAACTCCGAAATGGAGTATTAAATATCTTTTTGCATAAAATTATTATTACCTTTATCACATAAAGCCAACAAACTTAAACTTTATGACTTTTCACCTTTTAGGTTATTACTATATATATTACGTATAGAATCTATTCAGCAAATAAAAAAGTGTGCCAGCCAGCCTCTTTAAAGAATGGCGTGAGAAAGAAATGTTCAGAGTCATTTCATAATCACATTGACATGTCAGTCATTCCAAAATAACTGGTTTCTTTTTATAAACTTGCTTGAAACTAAAACGTTTTTCAAGGAAAGATTTCAATTTCAAAGGTTTCAGCTCAACTGCAATTTGCACATGAAATTGTCAACCTGTACTCAGACCTGGTTTCATTCTGTTCATGATGCATTATTTACGACATGTTGTGATCTCCTTAATTCTTTTTCAGCCACAATATTCTTTGCATAACTTCCAGGTGTTTTAATTCCCACCCCCTTTTAAATTTGCTATGGCAATAGAAGATAATCTATTGGATTAGAATATAATGTGACATCAGAATAAAGTCGCAAATGTTATCCCACACAGCTCTTATCCCTGATGATCTTCCAGAGAACAATTGTTAAAGAAAATCAGGAGAGAATTGAAATTTTTGTACAATGATTTTGAGTACTAACTAGCAAATTGATCATTAGATGATTTTTAATGCTTACAATCACAATTCGGTTATACTAATCAGAATTATTCCTTCAAATATTTTACAGAATTCTATTGAATTTAGTTTCTGTGCATTATTTGTTTGTTTGGAATTTGAAAAATTACCTTTCCTTCTATTTTTCATCAATAAAACTGAAGATCATCCTAATAACTATCTTAGTAGTCTTTAACCACTCATCAAACCCTAGGCCCTGTGATAACACTAAGGCAAAGTAATTATAGAGAGCATCCCTACTAGTTTTCAATCTTCTCCTTTTGACGAGTGCGATTGCACACGCGCTGTCACACGCATCAAAAGTCCTAGGTGTACATTTAATCGCACGGGCAAATTTGTCATCAACGTGTGAAAAAAATCCCTTGTTTGTGGGCATATAGCGTATGATTTTAATGAGTCAACAAATGCCACGGAATTGACTACAATCACCTGGTTTCTATTTAGAAATGATTTCCAAAGTGGAATATTCACTCTATCCTTTCGTTTCTTAATAATCTGTAGAAACAAACAAAGATTATTACGCAATGGTATCACTTATTCGTTTTCACAGTTATCAATCTTATATATAATAGCGAGTGTGTGTCACACTTTTATTTTGGAGAGTGATAAATTTCGTTCAATTTTACGGTCAAAATCTTCTCAATCGCGGTCATATTGTTCGTTAGGCCAATGCGTTTTTTTACGATTATTATATAGTAGCAAGTGCCGTGACGTCAGCTTTTTAATCTATCACGGGGAATCATTGCATTGCATCCCCAATCCAATGCGACGTTTTTGGGGAAATAACTCGAGACCCAATAGGGAAAACTGACGTTTTTTAGGGTCGGCAATACGGGCGATGGGGTCACACAACATTTGGGCCTAAATAATTTTTGGTACTGCGGCTATGACGTCATCAAAATCTTTGATCGGTGATATCTTTGCAATGGTTGGTCGTAGCGAAACGATCCCACACACTTTTTTGATCAGTTTTTCGAGCTCTAGAACATGGATACACTTTCTGGCCGCGGTTGTGATTTAATTTTTTGTCACGGGGTTTGCACACGAGAAAAAAAGCGAACTTGACTTAAACTCGGTAAAAATTTTTACCCGGGTTACTTGTATTATTATATTTTCAAATCACGTAAAATATCAGATCGCGTAAATTTCAAGTGTGTGATCACACTGGCAAGGTACGATGATGCGTGCAATTATAATCGCACACATAGGAAATTTTACAAGTGTGTTTTACCGCATGCATGGCATTTTTAAAAGGAGAAGACTGAGTTTTATGATTCAAGTTTTGTAAATTGCCACCAATATTCATGGAAAATAAAAACATCAACTTTAAAAATTTAACTATGATTTAAAAATCACCAACAGGACTTGTAAATAAAAGAGCAACCCTCACTTTTTGATTAATCCAATGCTTAATCTCTAGACGCTATTAAGTGGAGTCAAAAAAACTTTCTGTTTACCTGACATTAAGCTTAAAGTTAGCGTGTTGAAGTTAATGTTTTTCAGGGTCAACTTTTAAAATGTTGACTGGGTAGTGGTAGCCTGATGCATGCCATTGTTTGGAAAGTTATATATAGCAATTGAATCTGTAGTATTCAACTATAACATCTCCACAACATACCAAATAGAGTAATCCTTTAATGAAAATATGCATTTTACAGAAAAGTATAAAAATATATTGGTGCACAAACAACAACAAAAAACACAATTCAAGTTGGTTTGTTTAGTCATCATAATTCAAATGATTATAACACAAAAAAAGATTCCTCGGAATATAAGATCAATTGAGATAGCTTATAGCAAAAATGTAGGACAAGGTAAGGATGTTATATATATCATGTATACCATTTAATAACTTCTCATCCGGATGCGTATCCGCCTTCTCATCAGCCATTTTGGATTTTGCAGATCATAAATGCAGCTCACTTGCTTCATTTCGTAGAGCTGAGAGATATAGCCTGCAAGCCCCAGTTGGCGATAAAACAGAATTAATTTGAAAATAAGAACTACAGGCTTTTATTCAAAAGCTTTAAGCTCATATACTAGCAGTAGCACACAGATGTACTACGTATAAACAAATTATAGAACAATGATTTGAAAAAGTTAGATTATTGTCACAACATTGATGCTTTAAATAATTACGAGCAGCCAAGGTGGCATTGTTCTCCGTCATTTGCTATTTTAGTGTTATTCCCAAACTCTGACTCGAGCTTCACAAAATCACACACGAACGAGCTGTTACACCGTCAAATGTAGTAACTCTGACAAATGTAGTAACTCCGACAAATGTAGTAAACTTTCAACGCTAAATGTAGTAACTCCGTCATATGTAGTAAAATTCAACGACAAATGTAGTAACGCTATATGTAGTAAGGTCAACGACAAATGTAGTAACTCCGACAAATGTAGTAAGCCTCCGCTATATGTAGTAAACCTTTACAGCCACAGTTGTAGTTGTGGCTGAGGCTTAAAACTTGGCAGGTGAGATATTGTTAAAATTCTTAGGCCATATTTGGTACTAATGACGTCATTATGACGTCACAGGTACTTTCTAGAAAAGCAATTTCCTACTACAGTTGAAGCTCAAAACTTGGCACAGAGGATTGTTACATTACAAGAATTAAAATGCTTGGACCAAATTTGGTACTGGTGACGTCATTATGACGTCACAAGGATTTTTTTTAAAAAACAACTTCCCACCATATTTGAAGCTCAAAACTTGGCACAAAGGATTGTTACATTACAAAAATTAAAATGCTTGGACCAAATTTGGTACTGGTGACGTCATTATGACGTCACAAAGATTTTCTAAAAACGCAATTTTTCGCGACAGTTGAAGTATAAAACTTGGCACGAGGTATTGTTACATTCCAAGAACAAATTAATTGGACCAACTTTGGTACTGATGACGTCATTATGACGTCACAGGACTTTCTAGGAAAGCTACTTCCACATGTAATTGGAGCTTAAAACTTGGCACGGGGATTTGTTGCATTGCAAGAATTAAAATGCTTGGCACAAATTTGGTACTGGTGACGTCATTATGACGTCACAAGGACTTTCTAGCAAAACAACTTTCCATCATAGTTGAAGCTAAAAAACTACGATGGCCCCGAAGGCTCATTGTCACAGGCGCATAAAAACATATTTTTATGGGCGCAACTTTTTTAAAAAAATTTTTCACATATATATTTCTGTTACGCGCGCAATTTTTTTATTATTATTTTTTATTTATTTATTTATTTCGCCAATATTTATACAAACCTTAACATACAATCGTATATAATGGCTGGAGCAAGCAGAAGGCTGGAGTGCCTTATCATCAAGCCCCATGTAAATATAACTATTTCACTTACTATATGCTAATAATACTTACTAACTTATAATATATAATGATATATACGAAACATGAAAACAAAATACCTATCTGACCAGAAATATTTACAAGCAAAAGGAAAGCATATTACAGACCAGTACTCAAACACTCGTTATGAGATAAAAACAAACAAAAAAAAACAACAACAACAAGTACAACAACAAAAAAAGAAAACAATACAGAATGAAAATGTAAATCAAGCGAGAAATATTAAGAAGACTAGGAGGAAATATAATATGACACAGCCTAAAAAAACTGAGAAAAATCAATGTCCCTATTAAGTAACTTCATTTTGACAGATCTTGTGAAACAGTAAATAGAGTTGGCATCCTTTTCTGCATTTTGTAAAATATTATTCCATAGGGTAGGACCACGATGGAGGATAGAGAAGGTAGTTATTTTAAGACGCTTTTGAGGGATTTTAAAATTATTTCTTGAATGTCTGGTATTGTATTTATTTTCAATAGTGGAGAATAGGTCGCGGAACATCGTTGGGGTTAGCTCAAGTTTACTTTTAAACATGAAGATTAATACTTGGTATATGTTTAATTTGTAGATACTAAGAATCCCAAGTTTCTTTAATAAAGGTTCGGAGGGTGTGTATCGATTTACACCGAAGATAATCCTGCAAGCATGTTTTTGTTTACAGTAAAGTTTCTTAAGCTTAGTTTGGTTAGTACTTGCCCAGACTATGTTGCAATAGGTTAGGTAACTATGTATAAATGAAAAATAAAGTAGTTTTAAAGATTGCAAGTTGACATATTGTTTTGCTATACGAAGTATTCCAAGGTTTTTAGATATCTTATCTTGAATAACATTTATATGATTCTTCCATGTCAAGTTTTCATCAAGAAGAACTCCGAGAAATTTTACGAATTTTTCTCTTTTTATCTCATTATTGTTAATTAAGAGTTTCGGTAATTTTAATGGCAAGTCATCCACATTCGAAGGCTTACAAAACAAAATATATTTAGTTTTATTGACATTTAGAGACAGTTTATTACTTCTGAACCATTCTTCAATATATCTAAGCTCTTTGTTGACAATATTAAACAGTGATTTTACGTTTTCGTGTGAAAAAAATAGGTTGGTGTCGTCAGCGAAAAGGATGAAGTTTAAAATATTAGATGCTCTGTAGAGATCATTAACATATATTAAAAAGAGTAATGGACCAAGAATAGATCCTTGTGGTACACCACATGTTATAAGTTTAAGAGATGTTGTTTTTGCTCCATACGAAACACATTGTTTTCGATCAGTGAGGTAGTCTTTAAACCATAAGAAATTATTATTGCGTACACCATAATGTTTCAGTTTTGTTAGGAGAATTTTATGATCTACTGTATCAAATGCCTTTGAAAGGTCTATGAAGACTCCTAGTGTGTAAAGATTATTATTAAAAGCATCACCGAGATCATTCACTAGGGTTAATATTGCATGGTCGGTGGAATGCCCTTGCTGAAACCCGAATTGCTTCTGGTACAGCATACTGTTATTAACAAGATATTTATACAGTCTATTGTACATGATACGCTCCAGGATTTTTGAAAAACAGGGAAGTATGGATATCGGTCTATAGTTCGAGATATTAGACTCTTCTCCTGCTTTGAAGGTTGGAACGACTTTTGCAATCTTCATACTATTTGGGAATTTTCCTGTATTGAGAGAAAGTCTGAAGATATGTAACAGAGGAATTTTGATTATATCAAAGGTGTGTTGTACAACATTTACGCTGATCTCATCAATTCCTGGACTTTTATTGGATTTAAGACTTTCGAAAGCGTCAAGTAGTTCAGTTTCTGTCAAGTTGGACTCTTGCATGATGTTATTGAAGTCTTCGAGGAAGAACACGGTGACTTATTGCAGGCAGGGATTTTTTCAGCTAAATCAGCTCCTACTCTTGCATAGTAATTATTAAAAGCATTTGCAATTTCCTCTTTATCATACACAAGTTTCTTTTGAGTTTCAATGAATTTCGGTAAGCTACTTTTCAAAGTTTTTGATTTCCCCAAAATTTCCTTGATAACGTCCCACGTTTTCTTGGTGCTGGTACTATTTTTGATCAACTTTGAGTAGTATTCTTTTTTAGAATGTTGTTTGATTTTATCAAATAGTTTTTTGTAAGCTTTATATTTAGTTTCATTTCTGTATGTTCTTTTCTTTAGAAATATATCGTATAGTTTTTGTTTTCTTTTCGATGATTTAAGGAGACCAGGTGTCATCCATGGACTGAGGAGACTTTTAGACTTTAGTTTAAACTCTTTAATTGGAAACGCTTTGTCATACTGTAAAGAAAACATCTTCAAAAACAAATCATATGCAGAATTAACATCATTGGTTTCCTGAACAAGTTCCCAGTTCATTTCAAGGAGAAGATCATAAAAATAGGATATTGATCTTTTATTGATAAAGCGTTTTAAAATAGTCGTGCTTGTGTTATATGTGTCTTTAATATTGTCCTTAATAACCAAGAAGGTTGGAAAATGATCAGTCAGATCAGTCTGTATTACACCAGAAATTAAACCGTTTTGATAATGATTATTTATAAAAATGTTATCAATTAGATTTGCTGTATTCTTAGTAACTCTTGTTGGTTTATTTATTGTCAGAATTATATTATGTTGAAGAATTAAATTCACAAAGTCTTTAACCTTTTTGTTTGAATAATCTAATAAATTTATGTTTAAGTCACCAGAAATGAAAATATTCTTATTTGAGCGGCTTACGTCAGAAATATGAGACTTTAAATGATCTTTGAAGAGCTTAAAGTTACCAGCAGGTTGTCTATACATGGTAGTAATAATAGTATTTTTACCGCTGTCATTTATGATTTCGACACTTAGAGATTCACAATCAGTATTGTTAATTGTTAGATCCTTGCGCAACTTGAAAGAAATGGAGTTATGAATGAATACACACAGGCCTCCTCCGACTTTGTTCTCACCTGCACGTGCTTGGTGAACTACTGAGTAGTTAGGAATTTGAAAGTTAGAGTCATGCTGTAACTCATCCCCTTTACACCAGGTTTCCGTAAGGATCTATTCTATAACTACAGACGAGTTTGTAGACGAGACACAGACGAGTGTAGACGACTACAGACGAGTCACAGACGAGTGTAGACGACTACAGACGAGTCACAGACGAGTGTAGACGAGCCACAGACGAGTCACAGACGAGTCACAGACGAGTGTAGACGAGTCACAGACAAGTGTAGACGAGTCACAGACGAGTGCAGACGAGTCAAAAATGATTGTAGGCTAGTCAAAAATGATCGTAGACGAGTCAGAGATTAATGTAGGCCAGATACAAACGTATAAAAATGAAGGAATGGATGACGTCGTATGAAATACGATTGTTACATCATTACATGCTAGCATTTCATGTGTGGTCCGCTGGAGGTAACAATCATTCCACGATATAGATTTTCTCAACACGAATGTGAGCATAACTTTTTAAAGCCTGAGCATTATTCTTTTATGCTGTTTTCATTGTTCCATATATTCCATTGTTATATATATATATATATACAGACACACACTGCACTCCTCCACACAACTTATTTCACGATCCTTTTTCTCAAATAAACTTCTTTACCGCTCCCTCTTAACCGAAACATGAAGAAGATGTTACGCACACGTAACCGACAAACCGTTTTTGGTTCATGTCTCCATACTCTCTGTCTCTCCAAAAGCGAAGGAGAGCTAGCTGATCTTTCACTTTCGAATGTGTTAACAAAATGTTGTAAGGTGTAACACGATTTGTGAAAGAAATGTAGCTTGCAAACAAAATAAACGATAAAATAATGGAGAAAAAACGACAGGATATAACCCCGAAAAAGATGGACGAAGGCCCCAAAAAAAGGGTTGCCACAAAAGTTAAATTTCAGGGTATGCTTATTTTTTATTTATTTATATGTTGTTATTTTTTTCTGTTGGGAAATTTATTTTGCCTTCGAGCATTTTGGGAAAAGATTCGTGTAAATGAATCATGTTTCTGGTGACGAGACAAAAAACTATAATTCCTACCACTACACCCCCTTCTCACTTAATTAGGTTTTGGTAGTGATGAAGCGAAGCAAGAAGCGATGGAAATCAGTAGCGACGACGATGATTGTGTGATAACAGGAGGTAAATTCAGTGCCTTTTTTGCATACCATAATGATTCGAATAAGCGCCCAGGGTGAAAATCAAAAGTTTGATAAGCACCCAGGGTGCTTATTCGAGTTTTACACCTGTGTTGCTTTACAACAATGTTGCTTATGAAAAAAGTGTGTAACGAAAACAGGGCACTGGGGACAAGCGAATCACGTCCTCTCTTTTTTAAATACTGATCCTGCTGAGTAGCCTCAATTTCAGCGCCTCTATTCGTTTTCTGACAGCCTAGATCAGCGGGGAGCGTTGAGAATGAGCTGTCTTCCTGTCAGAAATGAGAAGAAGTCCTGGGTTCGAGGTTGCTTGAGGAGACATTGTTATTATAGTATGTTATGAGTACTATAACCATTTCACACCATTCAGAGTTAAGAAGCAGATCTTCAAATATTTTTTATGCATACTGTAAATCCTCTTTTTAACATCTGGGACGTTTATTTAATGGACCTTTTGTCCGATACGGCTGCAATTATTAATCGATGTAAACAAACACGGCATAACGAGAGAACCCAGAGGTACCCATAATACATTGTTCTTACGGTGGGCCATGGTTGCCGTTATATCAGGCAAAAGTTCTATTTTCAGGATTTTAGAAGAGGTGTTTATTGCAGTGAGGCGTTAATAAGAGGGAGGCGTTAATATAACAAATCAGAATATGTTATAAGTATTACTCTCTTCAAACCACTATACTGACACAAAATATAAAATCACGCTACATTGATTACAGATTTTTACTGATGCAAATTCGTCCTCGTCATTATCCTTGTCAAAGATATTTAAAAGACGCAGTCGCATCTTATTTTTCTAATCAATGTCCCATTTAAAATAGACGGTTTCTAGTAAATGCCCCCTTCTCGGAAGGGGCGTTTATTAAAGGGAGGTGTTAAATAGAGGGAGGCGTTTATTTAATTTTTCTTTTTCTTGAAAAGTTGTGTTTATTCTCATAATAGAAGTTGTGTTACATAGTACAAAGCAATCGTTTTCATTATTTCCCAAGTCAATAGTTGTCTTTCCTTTATGTACTTTACAACCCAAAAAATTATTTCCTCTGCTTTATATAATTTGCAACAAAATTATTTGGTAAATCAAACCTCAAAGTCATTCTTAACTTGTTTAAACTTATTTGCTACTCGTCTACAATCATTTTTTACTCGTCTACACTCGTCTGTGACTCGTCTACACTCGTCTGTGACTCGTCTACACTCGTCTGTGACTCGTCTACACTCGTCTGTGACTCGTCTACACTTGTCTGTGACTCGTCTGTGACTCGTCTGTGGCTCGTCTGTGACTCGTCTGTAGTCGTCTACACTCGTCTGTGACTCGTCTGTAGTCGTCTACACTCGTCTGTGACTCGTCTACAAACTCGTCTGTAGTTATAGAATAGACCTTCCGTAAGAGAAATAATTGTAAATCGATAATTAATATTACTCAGCATTGATTTGAAGTTTTCAAAATTTTTGTGCATGCTTCGGATGTTTACATTTAGTATTGAAAAGTTCATAGGATTAAAGTTTGTTAAATAGTTTGAGAGATTATTAGAAAGAGAAAAACATTTAGTTTCGAGATTTTGCCGACTAAAAAAGTTTACATCTGGGTCAGAATCGTCATTTAGAGTGATGTGACCAAGCTGGTCGGAGAGCTTGAAGGTTGAATCATCCATTTTGAAAACTGATCAATCCTGAATAAAATACTAATTATTGGCTCTTAGTTTATCTTAACTATTTTGTCGTATTTAAGACGAAATATTTTTTCACCTGCATTTTTTCTTACGCACTCATTTTTATTATGTTATTATGTTGGTATCAGATTACGAAAGTACACTGGCCATAGCACTTTTAACTGTTTGGTTTTGTTCGGACAAAAAAGTTTGGTGCATTTCTTTCAAAAAGAAAGAATGAAGACATACTTTTATAACGTAGCACCATTATTTTGTTAACATCTTTGGGGAAGTTTACTATATTTTAAGTATTATACGTTTTAATGTTCATTTTGTTTTATACTGCATTCTTACCTTTAACATCAAATAATATCAGACCATTGGGAATGAATTGACAAACAGCAATGTTACTGGCGATGTTCCAAGATCATTATAAAATATTAAGGTTATTTGCCTTGTTTTAATGCCCAAATACATCCAGAAGTAGCTTTTCTTTAAATATCCTGTGACGCTACAATGACGTCACCAGTACGAAATTTGTGCCAAGCATTTTAATTCTCGCAATGCAACAAATCCCCGTGCTAAATTCTAAGCTCCAATTACATTTGGAAGTAGCTTTCCTAGAAAGTCCTGTGACGTCATAATGACGTCATCAGTACCAAATTTGTTCCAAATAATTTGTTCTCGGAATGTAACCATACCTTGTGCCAAGTTTTATACTTCAACTGTCGCGAAAAATTGCGTTTTTAGAAAATCTTCGTGACGTCATAATGACGTCACCAGTACCAAATTTGGTCCAAGCATTTTAATTTTTGTAATGTAACAATCCTTTGTGCCAAGTTTTGAGCTTCAAATATGGTGGGAAGTTGTTTTTAAAAAAAAATCCTTGTGACGTCATAATGACGTCACCAGTACCAAATTTGGTCCAAGCATTTTAATTCTTGTAATGTAACAATCCTCTGTGCCAAGTTTTGAGCTTCAACTGTAGTAGGAAATTGCTTTTCTAGAAAGTACCTGTGACGTCATAATGACGTCATTAGTACCAAATATGGCCTAAGAATTTTAACAATATCTCACCTGCCAAGTTTTAAGCCTCAGCCACAACTACAACTGCGGCTGTAAAGGTTTACTACATATAGCGGAGGCTTACTACATTTGTCGGAGTTACTACATTTGTCGTTGACCTTTACTACATATAGCGTTACTACATTTGTCGTTGAATTTTACTACATATGACGGAGTTACTACATTTAGCGTTGAAAGTTTACTACATTTGTCGGAGTTACTACATTTGTCGGAGTTACTACATTTGTCGGAGTTACTACATTTGACGGTGTAACACGAGCAGTGGCGTGGTGTAATCACGTGAAAAAGGGGAACTGATTTGAACAGGTGCATTCCCTTCATTCCATTTGTAGGACTATTGGACATTTTTGTTAGGTTTATCATTCTTAGGTTTATGTTTTATTCTTTCCATTCTGTTTATCGTAGATCCACATTCTTTACTAATAATATATAGTTCAAGAACGACGCAATTGTTTATGTGGATCTTATACTGACTGTACAAAATGCCTGTCATTCAATGCCCCATTGATGGTTGTGGGTATGTGACAGATGATGTTGATCCTGCTATTGCAGCCGCTTTGCTGATGGTACACAACAATGCGCACATCGCGCCAACAGCTGCAGCGGCTCCTTCAAAGCAAAAAGCACCCAAGATCCACAGACCATCCGTTTCACGTGGATGCAATGAAGAGGCGTGGAATACGTTTAGCGCACGGTGGAGACTGTTTAAGGAAGGCACTTCCCTCTCCCCTACTGAAGTATCTCAACAACTTTTTGAATGTTGTGATGAAGAACTCGGTAATGACTTATTGAGGAATAATGGTACGACTATTACTCGTGCAACAGAAAATGATCTATTAGCCATGATTAAGAGCCTCTATTTATTATTTTCAGTACCATGGATTGGTCCTTTCAAAACTCTGCTCCGAGCCGTCACCCCTGTGGCTGTTAGTGTCCGCCGATCTGACTTGCTGACCATGCAACAATGTGAAGGTGAGAGTGGACGCTCCTTTTTCGCTCGGATCAAAGGGAAGGCTGACACGTGTGCCTACTCTTTGGAATGCACCAGTCCTACGTGTACACATGTAGTTGACTTCACCACTGTTATCACGAAGGACGTACTCGTTTCTGGCTTGAGTGATGAAGAAGTTAAACGTGAGGTTCTTGGTTGGCATGATCTAGACACCAAGACTGCAGAGGAAACTGTTACCTATATAGAGGCTAAGGAGATGGCCCGCGATGCTATGAATAAAAGCTCCACGAACGCTGCCCTATCCTCCTACAAGAAAAAGGGAAGGCAGACTGCTGATAAAGGACTGTGTAAGGACTGTCATACGGAAATTGATAAGTTCTTTTGGAGCCGTCGCCAGAGGAAGATGGTTGAGAAAGCGTACTGTTCTTCGTGTTGGAGTAAAAGGAATAAGGGCAAAGCTTCTAATCGTCAGAAGAAAGTTAATAGTGTCGGCACCCAAGATGATGATGCAGCGATATTGATTGGGTCCATATCAGAGCCTCTTGACCATCTGCTGTTCGATTCTGGCAAAGGTTGGAAGAAAATCGAGTCAATGAAACACCCATCACTGAAACTGTCGATAAGTACGGAACCTACTGATTACGCAAGACTCGATAGGAGGCCGAAAGTCATCAAACCAAAATTGATTGATGTTATCACAGACACTGGGGCCCAGTCCTGTCTATGGGGGTTTAACAGCTTCCTTCAATGTGGCTTCAGCGAATCTGACCTGCTACCTGTAAGACACAGACTCTATGCTGCAAATGGTGAGAACATACCGGTCAAGGGAGCAATCTTCCTCAGACTTTCTGGTACTTCCAGTGAAGGTGATTTACATTCAGCAGCTGTTATGACATATGTCAGTCCATCAACGAATCGCTTCTACCTGTCTCGTGAAGCGATGATCCAGCTCAACATTATCTCAAAGGACTTTCCAAAGATAGGTGCCGCTGTACAGGAAGCTGTAATTGGATGCTCGCTCGCATCATGTGGTTGCCCGAAACGAGCACATCCACCTGAGCACCCTCCTTCACTACCATTTGATTGTGCTCCGGAAAACAATGCGAAAATGCGCAATTGGCTAATCGAACGTTATTCACAATCGACGTTTAACCAATGTACTCACCAACCACTTCCTGGAATGAAGGCCCCCTCAATATCCCTGCATGTCGATCCAGATGCAACGCCTCACGCGGTACATACCCCTGCACCAGTACCCTTGCATTGGCAGGATGCCGTAAAACAGTAACTTGACAATGACGTGCAACTTGGAGTCCTAGAAAAAGTTCCTATTGGGGAGCCTTCAAGGTGGTGTCATAGGATGGTCATCACTTCAAAATCAGATGGGTCACCACGTAGAACTGTGGATCTCTCATGCTAAATGCCTCAGAGAGACTCACCATGTGACACCCCCATTTCTACAAGCCAAAGCTGTCCCACCCGATACCTGGAAGACCGTAACTGATGCTTGGAACGGCTTCCATTCCGTCCCTATCGCTCCAGAGGATCGTCATTACACAACCTTTATTACACAATGGGGGAGGTTTCGTTATAAGACAGCACCACAAGGTTTCCTGGCGAGTGGCGACGGCTATTCCAGACGCTTTGACGAGATCATTGCCGACGTTGAGCGCAAGACGAAGTGCGTAGACGACACACTAATGTGGGACAACGAACTCGAGAGTCATTGGTGGCGCATCATTGATTTCCTGGAGCTCCTAGGAAAGAACGGAATAATTCTGAACAAATATAAATTTCAGTTTGCACAGAGAGCTGTTGACTTTGCTGGCTTCAACATTTCTGAACATTCCATCAAACCGCTTCAGAAATTTATTGCTGCCATCCGGGACTTCCCAACCCCAAGGAAGTTGACGGATGTTCGATCTTGGTTTGGGTTGGTGCACCAGGTTGCACACTATGATCAACTGTCGACTGTCGACCTTCTAAGTCCACGTCGCAAATTTGACTGGACCAATGAGCTTGATGTCGCCTTTTCACAATCAAAGCGGCTTGTGATAGAAGCAATCGAGGAAGGGGTGGAGATTTTTGACCCCAATCTTCCTACATGCCTCCGCCCTGACTGGTCGAAGACGGGGATTGGCTTTTATCTCTCCCAAAAACATTGTAAGTGCCCGATCACCTCCCCTGATTGCTGCAAAGGTGGATGGAGAATTACTTTAGCCGGATCACGCTTTCTCAGACCCGCTGAGACACGATACGCCCCTGTTGAGGGTGAAGCTTTAGCAATCGCCTGGTCCTTAGAGCAGACAAGGTACTTCACCCAGGGATGCAGCAATCTTCTCGTCATAACGGATCACAAACCCTTAGCGAAGCTGTTCGGAGACCGTACGTTGGATGAAATAGCAAACCCTCGTCTATTTCGTCTGAAGCAGCGCACCCTTATGTGGCGTTTCACCATACAACATCAGCCGGGAAAGGAGAATCACTTCTCCGATGCAACATCCAGGCACCCTGTGCATGACCAGGACGCGTCTCTAGATTGTTGTCGCATCAATAGCGATTGTATCGAAGACGAAGATATGGAAACCATGCTGTCGGCCATTGCATACCACAATGTTGAAACATTACGAGCTGTTACATGGAATGTTCTGAAGAAAGAAACACAGACCGATACCCTGCTTCGTGAGCTCATGCAAACCATTCGGATGGGATTCCCGGACCAGAAATGTGATCTACCGTAAAGCTTAATGGCGTTCTGGAACTTACGAGAGTCGTTATACATAATTGATAATGTCGTATTGATGAATCACCGCGCGGTTATCCCAGAATCTCTTCGCACTGAAATCCTACAATCACTCCACGCAGCACATCAGGGTGAAACAGCGATGGGTGATCGTGCCAGACAGACTGTTTACTGGCCTGGTATTGACAAGGACATTAAATTGACTCGTGATAGTTATTATCATTGCTGTAGGAACGCACCGTCACAACCTCGTCCTCCACCAGTTGACCCCTACATACCAACCGTTCCCTTTGAGGCGATCTGCTGCGACTACTTCCATTTCAAGGGGTGGTATTACTTCATTGCCGCGGACAGACTATCCGGATGGACTGAGCAATCTCGAATCAGATCTGGCACCAACGAATCCGGCGCAATAGGTCTTTGCTCAGCCCTTCGCAAGTTATTCTCGACGTTCGGTGTAGCAGTCGAGCTTGCAAGCGATGGTGGTCCAGAGTTTAGCTCCAAAATAACCCAGGACTTTTTCCAACGATGGGGTGTTCGACACCGTGTTTCTTCCGCTTATGTGCCATCGTCAAATGGAAGGGCAGAATTAGCGGTTAAAGCCATTAAGAGACTCCTCATGGACAATGTAGATGCCAATGGGGACCTAGACAACGACAAAGTCCTCAGGGCACTACTGATGAAGAGGAATACACCCGATCCTGGCTGCAAGCTATCACCAGCTGAAGTGCTCTTCGGCCACCCTCTTCGAGACTCACTTCCATTTATCAGAAAAGATGTTGACGTATTTACCAACCCAGAAATCACTCAAAAGTGGAGGAACACCTGGAAGATGAAGGAAGAATCCCTACGAACACAGTACGTCAAATCATCAGAGCGGCTAGATGAACACACCAAGTCCCTCCCATCACTGAAACTGGGAGATCACGTCTTCATCCAAAACCAGACCGGCCGATATCCTACAAGATGGGAAAGGAGTGGAATCATTGTCGCTACTAAAGAGTTTGACCAATATCTAATTAAGGTAGCTGGTAGTGGTAGGATAACACGGAGGAATAGGAGATATATTCGTAAATTCGAACCGCATCTCTTCAATCACACTACCTATCCATCTACACCACCTGTATATCCATCACTCCAGCCTGATTCGCCTGTGATCAATACCCCCAAATCTAACACCATTTCGCCAGTATCACCTGCACCTACACCTAAACCTGCAGAGCAACCCCCAACCCTGACAGGTTCTACTAAACAGCCTTGTGAAGTGGAACATAAGACAGGAACACAAGAGCCCACGCTGAGGCGCTCTTCACGTATTAAAAACTCAAAAAAGTTTTATGACCCTGAGACTGGGACTTATGTCGGTCAAAACCCCTAAAGGACTTTCTCCCGGAATGGATCTGGGGAAGGGGAGATGTAGGACTATTGGACATTTTTGTTAGGTTTATCATTCTTAGGTTTATGTTTTATTCTTTCCATTCTGTTTATCGTAGATCCACATTCTTTACTAATAATATATAGTTCAAGAACGACGCAATTGTTTATGTGGATCTTATACTGACTGTACAAAATGCCTGTCATTCAATGCCCCATTGATGGTTGTGGGTATGTGACAGATGATGTTGATCCTGCTATTGCAGCCGCTTTGCTGATGGTACACAACAATGCGCACATCGCCCCAACAGCTGCAGCGGCTCCTTCAAAGCAAAAAGCACCCAAGATCCACAGACCATCCGTTTCACGTGGATGCAATGAAGAGGCGTGGAATACGTTTAGCGCACGGTGGAGACTGTTTAAGGAAGGCACTTCCCTCTCCCCTACTGAAGTATCTCAACAACTTTTTGAATGTTGTGATGAAGAACTCGGTAATGACTTATTGAGGAATAATGGTACGACTATTACTCGTGCAACAGAAAATGATCTATTAGCCATGATTAAGAGCCTCTATTTATTATTTTCAGTACCATGGATTGGTCCTTTCAAAACTCTGCTCCGAGCCGTCACCCCTGTGGCTGTTAGTGTCCGCCGATCTGACTTGCTGACCATGCAACAATGTGAAGGTGAGAGTGGACGCTCCTTTTTCGCTCGGATCAAAGGGAAGGCTGACACGTGTGCCTACTCTTTGGAATGCACCAGTCCTACGTGTACACATGTAGTTGACTTCACCACTGTTATCACGAAGGACGTACTCGTTTCTGGCTTGAGTGATGAAGAAGTTAAACGTGAGGTTCTTGGTTGGCATGATCTAGACACCAAGACTGCAGAGGAAACTGTTACCTATATAGAGGCTAAGGAGATGGCCCGCGATGCTATGAATAAAAGCTCCACGAACGCTGCCCTATCCTCCTACAAGAAAAAGGGAAGGCAGACTGCTGATAAAGGACTGTGTAAGGACTGTCATACGGAAATTGATAAGTTCTTTTGGAGCCGTCGCCAGAGGAAGATGGTTGAGAAAGCGTACTGTTCTTCGTGTTGGAGTAAAAGGAATAAGGGCAAAGCTTCTAATCGTCAGAAGAAAGTTAATAGTGTCGGCACCCAAGATGATGATGCAGCGATATTGATTGGGTCCATATCAGAGCCTCTTGACCATCTGCTGTTCGATTCTGGCAAAGGTTGGAAGAAAATCGAGTCAATGAAACACCCATCACTGAAACTGTCGATAAGTACGGAACCTACTGATTACGCAAGACTCGATAGGAGGCCGAAAGTCATCAAACCAAAATTGATTGATGTTATCACAGACACTGGGGCCCAGTCCTGTCTATGGGGGTTTAACAGCTTCCTTCAATGTGGCTTCAGCGAATCTGACCTGCTACCTGTAAGACACAGACTCTATGCTGCAAATGGTGAGAACATACCGGTCAAGGGAGCAATCTTCCTCAGACTTTCTGGTACTTCCAGTGAAGGTGATTTACATTCAGCAGCTGTTATGACATATGTCAGTCCATCAACGAATCGCTTCTACCTGTCTCGTGAAGCGATGATCCAGCTCAACATTATCTCAAAGGACTTTCCAAAGATAGGTGCCGCTGTACAGGAAGCTGTAATTGGATGCTCGCTCGCATCATGTGGTTGCCCGAAACGAGCACATCCACCTGAGCACCCTCCTTCACTACCATTTGATTGTGCTCCGGAAAACAATGCGAAAATGCGCAATTGGCTAATCGAACGTTATTCACAATCGACGTTTAACCAATGTACTCACCAACCACTTCCTGGAATGAAGGCCCCCTCAATATCCCTGCATGTCGATCCAGATGCAACGCCTCACGCGGTACATACCCCTGCACCAGTACCCTTGCATTGGCAGGATGCCGTAAAACAGTAACTTGACAATGACGTGCAACTTGGAGTCCTAGAAAAAGTTCCTATTGGGGAGCCTTCAAGGTGGTGTCATAGGATGGTCATCACTTCAAAATCAGATGGGTCACCACGTAGAACTGTGGATCTCTCATGCTAAATGCCTCAGAGAGACTCACCATGTGACACCCCCATTTCTACAAGCCAAAGCTGTCCCACCCGATACCTGGAAGACCGTAACTGATGCTTGGAACGGCTTCCATTCCGTCCCTATCGCTCCAGAGGATCGTCATTACACAACCTTTATTACACAATGGGGGAGGTTTCGTTATAAGACAGCACCACAAGGTTTCCTGGCGAGTGGCGACGGCTATTCCAGACGCTTTGACGAGATCATTGCCGACGTTGAGCGCAAGACGAAGTGCGTAGACGACACACTAATGTGGGACAACGAACTCGAGAGTCATTGGTGGCGCATCATTGATTTCCTGGAGCTCCTAGGAAAGAACGGAATAATTCTGAACAAATATAAATTTCAGTTTGCACAGAGAGCTGTTGACTTTGCTGGCTTCAACATTTCTGAACATTCCATCAAACCGCTTCAGAAATTTATTGCTGCCATCCGGGACTTCCCAACCCCAAGGAAGTTGACGGATGTTCGATCTTGGTTTGGGTTGGTGCACCAGGTTGCACACTATGATCAACTGTCGACTGTCGACCTTCTAAGTCCACGTCGCAAATTTGACTGGACCAATGAGCTTGATGTCGCCTTTTCACAATCAAAGCGGCTTGTGATAGAAGCAATCGAGAAAGGGGTGGAGATTTTTGACCCCAATCTTCCTACATGCCTCCGCCCTGACTGGTCGAAGACGGGGATTGGCTTTTATCTCTCCCAAAAACATTGTAAGTGCCCGATCACCTCCCCTGATTGCTGCAAAGGTGGATGGAGAATTACTTTAGCCGGATCACGCTTTCTCAGACCCGCTGAGACACGATACGCCCCTGTTGAGGGTGAAGCTTTAGCAATCGCCTGGTCCTTAGAGCAGACAAGGTACTTCACCCAGGGATGCAGCAATCTTCTCGTCATAACGGATCACAAACCCTTAGCGAAGCTGTTCGGAGACCGTACGTTGGATGAAATAGCAAACCCTCGTCTATTTCGTCTGAAGCAGCGCACCCTTATGTGGCGTTTCACCATACAACATCAGCCGGGAAAGGAGAATCACTTCTCCGATGCAACATCCAGGCACCCTGTGCATGACCAGGACGCGTCTCTAGATTGTTGTCGCATCAATAGCGATTGTATCGAAGACGAAGATATGGAAACCATGCTGTCGGCCATTGCATACCACAATGTTGAAACATTACGAGCTGTTACATGGAATGTTCTGAAGAAAGAAACACAGACCGATACCCTGCTTCGTGAGCTCATGCAAACCATTCGGATGGGATTCCCGGACCAGAAATGTGATCTACCGTAAAGCTTAATGGCGTTCTGGAACTTACGAGAGTCGTTATACATAATTGATAATGTCGTATTGATGAATCACCGCGCGGTTATCCCAGAATCTCTTCGCACTGAAATCCTACAATCACTCCACGCAGCACATCAGGGTGAAACAGCGATGGGTGATCGTGCCAGACAGACTGTTTACTGGCCTGGTATTGACAAGGACATTAAATTGACTCGTGATAGTTATTATCATTGCTGTAGGAACGCACCGTCACAACCTCGTCCTCCACCAGTTGACCCCTACATACCAACCGTTCCCTTTGAGGCGATCTGCTGCGACTACTTCCATTTCAAGGGGTGGTATTACTTCATTGCCGCGGACAGACTATCCGGATGGACTGAGCAATCTCGAATCAGATCTGGCACCAACGAATCCGGCGCAATAGGTCTTTGCTCAGCCCTTCGCAAGTTATTCTCGACGTTCGGTGTAGCAGTCGAGCTTGCAAGCGATGGTGGTCCAGAGTTTAGCTCCAAAATAACCCAGGACTTTTTCCAACGATGGGGTGTTCGACACCGTGTTTCTTCCGCTTATGTGCCATCGTCAAATGGAAGGGCAGAATTAGCGGTTAAAGCCATTAAGAGACTCCTCATGGACAATGTAGATGCCAATGGGGACCTAGACAACGACAAAGTCCTCAGGGCACTACTGATGAAGAGGAATACACCCGATCCTGGCTGCAAGCTATCACCAGCTGAAGTGCTCTTCGGCCACCCTCTTCGAGACTCACTTCCATTTATCAGAAAAGATGTTGACGTATTTACCAACCCAGAAATCACTCAAAAGTGGAGGAACACCTGGAAGATGAAGGAAGAATCCCTACGAACACAGTACGTCAAATCATCAGAGCGGCTAGATGAACACACCAAGTCCCTCCCATCACTGAAACTGGGAGATCACGTCTTCATCCAAAACCAGACCGGCCGATATCCTACAAGATGGGAAAGGAGTGGAATCATTGTCACTACTAAAGAGTTTGACCAATATCTAATTAAGGTAGCTGGTAGTGGTAGGATAACACGGAGGAATAGGAGATATATTCGTAAATTCGAACCGCATCTCTTCAATCACACTACCTATCCATCTACACCACCTGTATATCCATCACTCCAGCCTGATTCGCCTGTGATCAATACCCCCAAATCTAACACCATTTCGCCAGTATCACCTGCACCTACACCTAAACCTGCAGAGCAACCCCCAACCCTGACAGGTTCTACTAAACAGCCTTGTGAAGTGGAACATAAGACAGGAACACAAGAGCCCACGCTGAGGCGCTCTTCACGTATTAAAAACTCAAAAAAGTTTTATGACCCTGAGACTGGGACTTATGTCGGTCAAAACCCCTAAAGGACTTTCTCCCGGAATGGATCTGGGGAAGGGGAGATGTAGGACTATTGGACATTTTTGTTAGGTTTATCATTCTTAGGTTTATGTTTTATTCTTTCCATTCTGTTTATCGTAGATCCACATTCTTTACTAATAATATATAGTTCAAGAACGACGCAATTGTTTACCATTATGTAGATCTCTCATTTGCAAAATTTTGTTGTTCATACAAGTGACAAAAAAATCCAGAAGAGTTCGAACATTTTTCCAAATTGGGCATTTTTTACAAAAGATTTGGAAGATTTCGTAAAAAAGATATTGTTCATTTTTGTATCATAAATGGAGAGTGTGGAGAGTTGTATATTTATCATCGTGTCATGGATGTGATATGATCTTCATATTTATTATGTGATAGATTATATGAGACATTACGGATGGAAATGAATTGTCACACGGAGTCAGATCTCTCAAAAGCCTCCTGAAAATCGATACCAAAACAATTCATCTTAACACTAATAATCTTAACTCTAACAAGAGCCAGATGGCGCAAAACGGTAGCAGCAAAAGTACTTGCCACAAGAATACTTTTAAATTTGAAATTTTACTTAAAGTTCTTAAACGTTCTGTAAACGTTATTTCTTGAGATATCTTACTGGTGGAAAACAGGCATAAACGATATTATAATGTTTAAAATTACTAACTCGTGTAAATAGGGTCTGATCGCAACACACCAGCAATTTAATTTATTAGAAGACAAAAGAATTATACATGCATGAGCTGTTTATAACGTACGTTTTTTTTGTAAGAGCTTATGTAGAAAAAAAACCGCGTTTCTTCGAAAAAAAAATGTATGTTTTGAATTATAATTTTTTGAAACCGAAAATGAATTCAAACAGATAACTGCCTTTTTTTAACTCGATTTTTGAAAACCTTGATGTTCAAAGACAGAACAGATAGCTAACAAACGTAGAAAGTAATAAGAAAGTCTGATCTGTGCTTTACTGACACGAAAAACATATCTATTTTCAAGTGCCAAAGTTCATTGATTCAGTACCATAAAAGTAACTAAAAGTCCCAGTTTTATGTAAACCTATTTGATTAATATCCATTCCTTCATCAATTAAGTGATAAAATATCAAAGAAAACGTATTTTAAATGTATGTGATTGAAAACCTTCGAAAATTCAAAAAGGCTGCGTTCGTTCATTAGAATGTATATTGAGTTTTTAGTAGGGACTCGCATACTCTAAATCGTAGGCTAAAAACTGCCGTTTCGGCCGGAGTAGTAGTAGTAGGAGTAGTAGTAGGAGTCCAAGGGTGTTTTAATACGGTATTCGCTTACGCTGCTACCGTAATAATGATGAGTGGTATTTATGAGGTTATGTGCTTGTTTAGAGCAAAACATCCAAATAAGTGGGCAATAATTAAAGACAGAAAGTATATACCTTAAAGGTATTAAATTTCGCGGGTAGAAAATTTCGCGATTTTCGCGATTTTGGGTAAAAATCGCGAAATTAAGTACCCGCGAAAAAATGTCCGAAACCAAAAATCGCGAAATTAAATACCCGCGAAATTTTCTACCCGAAATTTTAAATTCGCCAAATTTTGCATTCGAAAATTTTTCTTAGCTTTTCCCATGCATTCTTAGCAGAACTAATGCATTCTTGTGAAGGGGAGAGTAAAATAAACAAGTTAATTCAAGTTTTTTACTGTTTCAGTCTATTTCTGCTGTTTGTTATTGTTTTAGTTTCCCTTTATCGAAAAAAAAACACGAATTAGAATACCCTGAAAATTTTCGTAAAACCGAAAATCACGAAATTAAATACCCGCGAAAAATTTCCAAAGCCGAAAATCGCGAAATTAAATACCCGCGAAAAGTAAAAATTTTGCAAACGCGAAATTAAGTACCCACGAAATTTAATACCTTTAAGTTAGCTAACCATTTCTTGTTCACTGCGCGTCAATTATTAATGACATGGCTCATGCAGCGAATCAAATCAATTCGAAGAAAATCGAAAGCTTCTTAATGCACAAAATTATTACGGCCGTCAGTTTGATGCAAATAGATGATCAAACACTTCTGCCATTTTCGTTTTTTTTCTTAAACTTCTTTTTACTTGGTTCTAACAAAACATTTCCTGCTTACATAGTCAAACCTTGGAATAAAAAATTGCAAAGTTTCTTCTTACGTAACTCTTAACCTAATGTGTGTGCTTCTTACACGTTCTTACAAGTTCTTACTCGTTCTTACCCAGTTAACCTTTGGTATAAAATTTTGAAAAGTTTCTTCTTACGCACCTCTTACCCAAATGTGTGCGCTTCTTACGCGTTCTTACACGTTCTTACTCGTTCTTACTCAGTTACCCTTTGGAAGAGAATTTTGCCGAATTTCTTCTTACGCGCCTCTTACCCAAATTTTTGTGGTTCTTACACGTTCTTACTCGTTTTTACCCAGTTACCCTTTGGAATAAAATATTACTAAGTTTCTTCTTACGCACCTCTTACCCTAATGTGTGTGCTTCTTACACGTTCTTACAAGTTCTTACTCGCTCTTACCCAGTTAACCTTTGGTATAAAATTTTGAAAAGTTTCTTCTTACGCACCTCTTACCCAAATGTGTGCGCTTCTTACGCTTTCTTACACGTTCTTACTCGTTCTTACTCAGTTACCCTTTGGAATAAAGTATTGCTGAGTTTCTTCTTACTCGCTTCTTACCCAAAATATTGCTGAGTTTCTGCTTACGCGCCTCTTACCAAAATTTCTGTGGTTCTTACGCTTTCTTACTCGTTCTTACTCAGTTACCCTTTGGAATAAAGTATTGCTGAGTTTCTTCTTACTCGCTTCTTACCCAAATATCGGTGGTTCTTACGTGTTGTTACACGTTCTTACTCGTTCTTACACAGTTTACCTTTGGAATAGAATTTTACTAAGATTCTTCTTACTCGTCTCTTACCCAAATTTATGTGCTTCTTACGCGTTCTTACACGTTCTTACTCGTTCTTACTCAGTAGCACCTTGCAAGAGAATTTTGCTAACATTTCCTCTTACTTGCCTCTTACCCAAATATCCGTGGTTCTTACGTGTTCTTACACGTTCTTACTCGTTCTTACACAGTTACTCTTTGGAATGAAATATTGCTGAGTTTCTTTTTACGCGCCTCTTACCCAAATGTGTGCGCTTCTTACGCGTTCTTACACGTTCTTACTCGTTCTTACTCAGTTACCATTTGGAATAAAATATTGCTAAGTTGCTTCTTACGCGCCTCTTAGCCAAATTGCTATGGTTCTAGCATGTTCCTTCCAGGTACCACTGAGTAAGAACAAGTGAGAACGTGTAAGAATGCGTAAGATCCACAGATATTTGGGTAAAAGGCGCGTAAGAAGGAACCTTGTAAAATACTTTTGCAAGGTACCACTGAGTAAGAACGAGTAAGAACGTGTAAGAACACGTAAGAACCAAGGATATTTGGGTAAGAGGCAAGTAAGAAGAAATCTTAGTAAAATTCTCTTGCAAGGTGTTACTGAGTAAGAACGTGTAAGAAGCACATAAATTTGGGTAAGAGACGAGTAAGAAGAATCTTAGTAAAATTCTATTCCAAAGGTAAACTGTGTAAGAACGAGTAAGAACGTGTAAGAGCACGTAAGAAGCATACACATTTGGGTAAGAGGCAAGTAAGAAGAAAGTCAGCAATATTTTATTCCAAAGGGTAACTGAGTAAGAACGAATCAGAACGTGTAAGAACGCGTAAGAAGCACATAGATTTGGGTAAGAGACGAGTAAGAAGAATTTTAGTAAAATTCTATTCTAAAGGGTAACTGTGTAAGAACGAGTAAGAACGTGTAAGAACACGTAAGAACCACCGATATTTGGGTAAGAAGCGAGTAAGAAGAAACTCAGCAATATTCTATTTCAAAGGGTAACTGAGTAAGAACGAGTAAGAACGTGTAAGAACGCGTAAGAAGCGCACACATTTGGGTAAGAGGCGCGTAAGAAGCAACTTATCAATATTTTATTCCAAAGGGTAACTGAGTAAGAACGAGTAAAAACGTGTAAGAACGCGTAAGAAGCACATAAATTTGGGTAAGAGACGAGTAAGAAGAATTTTAGTAAAATTCTATTCCAAAGGTAAACTGTGTAAGAACGAGTAAGAACGTGTAAGAACACGTAAGAACCACCGATATTTGGGTAAGAAGCGAGTAAGAAGAAACTCAGCAATATTTTATTTCAAAGGGTAACTGAGTAAGAACGAGTAAGAACGTGTAAGAACGCGTAAGAAGCGCACACATTTGGGTAAGAGGCGCGTAAGAAGCAACTTATCAATATTTTATTCCAAAGGGTAACTGAGTAAGAACGAGTAAAAACGTGTAAGAACGCGTAAGAAGCACATAAATTTTGGGTAAGAGACGAGTTAGAAGAATTTTAGTAAAACTCTATTCCAAAGGGTAACCGGGTAAGAACGAGTAAGAACGTGTAAGAACGCGTAAGAACCACAGCAATTTGAGTAAGAGGCACGTAAGAAGAAACTTAGCAATATTCTGTTTCAAGGAGCAACTGTGTAAGAACGTGTAATAACGTGTAACAAGAAGTAAGAACCAAGGATATTTGGGTGAAAGTTGTGCATGATTTATTTCCTTCAAACGAAATAAAAAATGATCGGTCTTTACAAATTTATAGAAAGGCTCGTGTTGCGTTTAAATGTCAGAGATTCTGTGCGCATCCGAAGTGAGTCTTTATTTCGACAAGGGTGAAACGAGTATTCAGAATCCTTCAGTATAAGGCTCCAACGACCTTTTCCATATTTGGTAATACCTTTTCTCAAAAACATGTCTTCGTCTTTTGTAAACTTCACTTTCGAAGAAATTTTTGATTTTTCATGAACGACTTCTTTTTTTAAATCAACATCGAAACTGATTCGAGATCGGAATTCTGGATCTATTTGTATTTCGGCATTAGAGTTGCTTTCGGGATTACACGAAATGGTGTTGGTGATTGTTACATCGTCGTCATCGTTCTTGTCGTCAGTATTTTGTGGTGAAGAACTGCTACAAGGCTGCGACAATATTGTTTCGGCTTGATCGAGTACTTGCTGATCGAATGTACGCGCCGTGCTGTTGATTGACCTTAAAACATCCATCATGCCTGCACTCACTTCCTTTCGTTTATCGCCAATCAGTTTCTCCATGCATTGTTTGCTGCGTGAAGCAACGTCTCTTGACAAACTCTTTTGATAAGCTACTTTGGCCACGTGAGAACTGTGCTTTTGGTCACGTGAAACAATTTCTCTTTCCGATTGGCTGAGTCTTTCCGCACTTTCCGTCTCTACAATTTGTCGATAGCGAGTCGGATGTATGTATTTGCCAATAGCTTCGTGAACGAGGACGCTCATGGCTGAAGAGAACGCGGTGTATTGCTTCCCCTTGTTTGTTACGAGCAAATAGTCGCAGTTGGGATTTAGTTTCGGTCGAACTAACTGGATATAAAAATCAAGAATTTCCATAGTTTCAGAATCGAGAATCACAGTGTCAAACAAATATCTATCGGCAGTTTTAAATTCCTTCTGATCGATGTAACCTCCATTGGTCTTGGCTTTATCAATCATTTCTATGGTTAAGTATTGATAGGTCATTGGTCTGGAGCACTTAACACGAACAAATAAATACGTAGCAATGAATCTCGTTGCAAACGCCAGTTGAGATACCGACACGTTTCGTTGGTCTCTGCATTCTTGTAGGATGTCCCGAAAACGATTGATGTGATATGGGATGACGTTTTCCATTTCTTCTAAGGTTGCCCAACTGTTTCGAGCAACGAGTGTCTCTAAATCCAGATTGCGAGAATACTCGAGTCTCTTTCTCTTTCCGAGATTTTCTTTACCACGTCGTATGTAAACTTCGGTGACAGCAAAACAACGTAAAGTGCTGTCAGATACACCGTTCGCTTTTCGAAAGTCCAGTATGTCTGATATTGATTTTAAGTAATTCAACGACGCCGAACAACTTAGTTTCCAATCTTCTTCAAGAGTTTTAAGAAAGTCCATAATGATGGAGGGTGTACCTAAGCAACAATCGACGAATTCTTCGGTTAAACACGATTCGGAATCCAGGTCGTCCACACTAGCCATTAAAAACTTCATACATCGTTGTGCACATTGCTTTGCTTCTTTCTCAGACTTCCCTCCTCCACATGGTGTACGCAGCCAGTTCAAAAATGTCTTTCCAATACCATCGTTAATAGAAAAGGAAGGCTTGTGTGCCGTACATACTTTCTTTCTGATTGGCTGTTGTGCTTCTACTTCTTCCCTTTTGATATCTGGAGCTTCGTCAAAATAGTAATACCAAAAATGTTTTACATCGATATGTTTGCGTAAGCCTCGACTGCTTTTAAAACCAATGTGTAAGCAATTTTGCACAGGGCAGATGTATATATTTCTATCGTTTGGACGTAATACCAACTTTCTTTTATGTTTAGCGGCGCCATTGATTCCAACCCAGTTCACAACTAATGTTCTCTTCGACATTTTTAAAACTTTTTTAATTTATTTAAAAACATTTTTTATTTTATTTAAAAACATTTTTTATAACTTCAAACATATAACTTTTAACTTAACGATTTACACAAATAAAAAACGAATACTTAGTTCTTTAAACTTGAATGACATATTTATACCGTAGTGCGTTTCACAGGAGAGTCATTTATTCATTCCTTTTGACAAAGGAACAATGTATTCCTTTTAAGTGGTATACACAAACTGTTCCATTACAAAAAGAATAGTTCGTGCCTTATGTAGTGAACAATCAAGACTTAATTAAAAGGAAACATTTTGGAGTGCGCGATGGAACAAAACGATCCTGTTAAGGCACTCCATATTGATCTCCTTAGTAGTGAACAAACTTTTCATTCACAAAAGAACAAGAGTGCACGATTTGTATAACAATGAAACACAGAGAACGTTATAGACTATTAAGGAACAATTAAGCGTGTCAAACTCTGTTCATTGACAGTTCACTGTCAAAATATTCTCAAGGGTCTTTCAACAAGAGTTTGAATGGGACAAACGACCCGAGTAAAAATTATAAAGCTACAATAAGTTAGCTAACCATTTCTTGTTCACTGCGCGTCAATTATTAATGACATGGCTCATGCAGCGAATCAAATCAATTCGAAGAAAATCGAAAGCTTCTTAATGCACAAAATTATTACGGCCGTCAGTTTGATGCAAATAGATGATCAAACACTTCTGCCATTTTCGTTTTTTTTCTTAAACTTCTTTTTACTTGGTTCTAACAAAACATTTCCTGCTTACATAGTCAAACCTTGGAATAAAAAATTGCAAAGTTTCTTCTTACGTAACTCTTAACCTAATGTGTGTGCTTCTTACACGTTCTTACAAGTTCTTACTCGTTCTTACCCAGTTAACCTTTGGTATAAAATTTTGAAAAGTTTCTTCTTACGCACCTCTTACCCAAATGTGTGCGCTTCTTACGCGTTCTTACACGTTCTTACTCGTTCTTACTCAGTTACCCTTTGGAAGAGAATTTTGCCGAATTTCTTCTTACGCGCCTCTTACCCAAATTTTTGTGGTTCTTACACGTTCTTACTCGTTTTTACCCAGTTACCCTTTGGAATAAAATATTACTAAGTTTCTTCTTACGCACCTCTTACCCTAATGTGTGTGCTTCTTACACGTTCTTACAAGTTCTTACTCGCTCTTACCCAGTTAACCTTTGGTATAAAATTTTGAAAAGTTTCTTCTTACGCACCTCTTACCCAAATGTGTGCGCTTCTTACGCTTT